>OY282593.1:16459497-17002796 GCA_958298965.1 Chrysolina haemoptera | reverse complement strand
TCAAGGCAAGCCCAGTCAAAGTGACGTGAATTGGTTAGTTCCTGTCAAAAAGGGAATTATTAATTCCATTTAGATTATTAAATATTTTCATCGTATGTGATAAAATAAATATTGTGAAATGATTCCGTTTTGGTAAAGGTTAAGAAAGCAGTAAAACCACAGATGAATGAAAATACGATGAAATCACTATACTTGGCAAACGAAAGTTTGATACGGAAAATATAACTGTGTCAGATAATTAGGTACCTTTTCAAGTTCCAAACCAGATGTTGTGGAACATCACTCTAGGAAACTTTGATGGACTACAACTATCCTTGTTTTTCTCAGCCACACACTAACCACATATCTTTTCAGCTACTTTCTTTATTCGTCTAAAAAAACTATGAATATTTTCATTACGAATCTTTCTACTTAAACAAACGTCATACTTTAATCATAAAACAGCATAGCGGGCGTGGATTCATCAAATGTTTACAGAGCGCAACCTTGTGCACTGCGCGAGGGAATTTGCGAAATGTCGCATGTGCATTTTCGTTATCACTTTGTGCATTTTCTTGATCTCCATGTATGAACGCATTTCGATTCCACATAAAAATTGCAATGACTATGCGCTCTGCTGATTTTTCGCAAATTTCCTCGCGCATCGCACGAGGTTGCGCTCGGCAAACATTTCACAAATCAGCGCGCGCTTTGCTGTTTTATGATTACAGTATGACGTTTATTCAAATAGAAATATTCGTAATGAAAAATTCTTCATTAGAAATAATTAATGTTATTTCAGGGACAAATAGCTACAAATAGGACAAATAGCGAAAAATTTCTGAGGGTGATGTTCCTCAACAAACCCTTGTTTGGAAGTTGGAAAGGTAATATCTTCCACAATTATATTTTCCGCATCAAAATTCCGTTTGCTATAGTGTTATTATCATATTTTCATTCATACGTGAACATTTTCTTAACATTTACCATCAACAATTATGACTTTTGATATGCAAATATTATTATTTACACTCCAAAGCATTTTATATCTGAATACCCTATATTTTTTTTTTCGAAATAATAGAGAAATGTTCTTCTGGAGATTACACCGTTTTTAGAGTCAAATTCCTTAGAGTACACATCATTTTTCAATGAATAAAAAGTTGAAACGGTCAAAAATCACAAAACATTCTGTACTTGTGGATAGTTCCTTTACTCAAGGAAAAGTGTTGCCAACTTTGAAAAAACTGCTGCTCTGTTTCAAGATAAATAAGTGTTGTATATATATTCGGAATTAGGGCGTTGAGCTCTATCCACTGTAAAATTATGAAAAAGCGTTTTTCGAATTCCGATAACACATTTCCGAAAGAAAATTTACCGAAAGGAGAATTGACCGAAAATTTTATTTTAGCGCAAAAAGAATTCATAACCAATATTTTCAGCACATTATGTAAACTATTATCTCTTCTCTGCTCCACGTTTTATAAGCATATGATGACGATGAGGAAGGAGTTATTTTGGATTGTCTTTTCTACTGCCGAATTCTTAGTTCACAAGTTATAGTTGAATAAAAAACCATGTTTTATTGAAATGTTTTATTTACCATATTTCATATTTACTATCAACGAAGGAAAAATAGGATAACAAAGAACGAATATTAGATATTTTAATAATATAATAATACACAGTGAAAAAAATATATAAGTGAATAAGTGAATAAAATAACACATAACACATTATATTAGCGACCTTCAGGTTTGTCAGACATATCTTTCTTTGGAGAGGAATAAAAATTAGTGAAGAAAATCATACAAGTACTAAAAATAACCGCCAGTCTCCTTTTCCATACTCTCATCCAATGAGAATCACTAACAAGAGAACCCACTTGGATGATAGTTCAGGGAACATGGATATTTACCTCCTGTTATGGAAATGTCAGTCCATTTCCAATAAGAGCAAGACCCCGAACCACAAGTGACGTCCACTTCTTTGGATAACGGATCTCCTGACATAGTGCCCTTGATATCTATTAGGGTCAAGCCTTTGATTTGAATATTGTTATTTGGTTTTCCGTCATTTTCGGGATAATCTTGATGAACCCGAATTCCAAATTCTTTTATACCTAGATGCAAAAGCAGATATCAGTAAATAGTATATTGTGCAACAAATGGGGAAAGTTCAACTTTTCTCACGAGTGTGGAAGTATGTGGCACGAGCCTGAAGGGCGAGTGCCGCAAAAAAACGAGGTAAAGGTAACTTTCCGCACATCTTGGATACTATACTTTTTCTACAACTGCGCGAATTTAAAGAAAGTAATGTAAATCAATATTTATTTTTATGGTTAGCAATACAGAAATAACAATAAAGTATCCTACCTCTCAACCATTGAATAATTTATTCAAAATTGACCTAATGAAAAATCGAAATGTAAATAAAAAAAAATAGTCCAACCTTGGGTAATGAATCCGGACCGCCAGTGTGACATGCGGATTAACAATTCATTACTTTTTCAAATGAAGCTTTGTTTAAAAGTACATATACGTATCTAGCAGAATTTAAAATTGAATTTTTAAACCGACTACGAAAAGCTATGTTAATTCGAGAAAAAAAGCGAAAGAAATTCTGCAAAAAATAGTTTAATTAAAACTAACTTAAGAATTTAAAAAGCTTCTATAGGTAACCTGACAACTATTTTAAGCTGAGCGGCAGCCAACTAGTTTTCGTTGATTTTTGTTGATTCTCCATATAAATGTATGTGGTGTGGGCAAAGTGCCGTGAGAAAAACTATTTCTCACAGTATGGCAAAACATAGTTTTGAAAGTAAGTAAGCTTTGAGAATTACCCTACGCATATATTTTTTATACATTTCCATAAACTTCCAACTGAATCACTACTGTCTTTTATCTGTTTTTGATAATACTGTCTTTTCGCTTCTCTTATAATGCAAGTTAGTCGGTTTTTATATGTATTATAATCAAGTTTCGCTAGTACACTATCAGGATTTTGTTTCAAATGTTTATACAATGTATTTTTTCTAACAACTACTTTCCCGGCTAAAGCCATTGGACTACATCTGATATATATTGTAAAGAGGCTCTTACTCAAAAGAAAGATATATTACTCCAATGCCTCAATGACTTGATTTTTATTGCTTGTATTTTATTATGTGTTCGGTCGAATCCGTTTGTACTTGGGTTCCATCAGGTACTGTATTGGCTATTGTGTGGCAAAGTATTTTGAAATGTTCATCCAGTTTCCTGATTTACAAGTTTTGTTTTCAGGTAGGAAAAAAATGACACGATAATAGCAGCAAACTGGAGCCTTTATTTGTTCATTTGGGAGGGAACCATAACTAATGATGAGCTTTATACACCATGAAATCAACTGGGAGTTTTACCTAGTTACCATGCATTTCTAAGTGAATATATACGTGATGAAATCGATTTGGTGTTTCGCCACCGTCAAAAAAGGGGATGTTGCCGTTAGCAATGTATTATTGACGTTCAATAATAAGCGTTAAAAAAGATCATTTCTTCCAAATAATATGACAGTTCTTTCATTGTGAAACTAATCTATTTGATGTTTGTCAATCAACGTCAAAGAAATAATCACGAGGTTATTCCATATAATCGTAACGAATACAACTCGAGCAAACGAAAATGATCGATTATAATCACCTTGTAACTCAACGCATTCCTGGAAACACCACTCGAGCTAACACTTTCGTGTTTCGTAGAATACGTCTCGTGACTCGGAAGTATAATATTATTTCAATACTAATTATTATTTTCGATGTTCTGGTGTTATTACTGCATATACCAGCAATTGAATCTTACCTTGTAACTTGATATGACTGTAGGTGATATCTTGAACCAGCCCTATAGTGCCATCCTTGAGTGTTTTTACGTGAATACCGTTTACTGAATTAACGACAGTGCTTTGCGTGAAGGTAATATTAGTAACCACGTTTTCGTCATACGTATCATCGCTTGTACCGACTGCCAAACTGAGCCCGTGTCCTCCAGAGCAATAGATATTCCTGAAATGCATATTTTTTCCATGGTTCACAACAATGCAGTCATCTTGATTTTTCACAACAGTGTTTTTGATTATCACGCCATCCCCAGATACATCAAATCCATCGGTGTTAAAAGCCATGTTGTTCTGAAATAATACATAATGTTGGTTCTAGATTTTTTATAATTGGAAAGATCACACCTGTTTTAATAATAATAATAATAATAATAATGTTTATTGACAATGACAAGTCAAAAAAAAATACTACAAAGAGCTATTCCAGAGTAAAAAACAAAGGAATTCACGAAAGCTGCAGAAAATTTTGCTTGTATGTGGAACAGTTACGACGATTTTTTTACCTCGGTCATGTGAGCTCCCAGCCGGCCAACTCCAAGCTCGATTTTTCCACCACGGTCACACGGGAGCCTGTTTTTTTTATCTAGTTTAAGTTGATTGTGTTTATTCGGTAGAATTACGAATACAGAATGGAGAATTTTAACAAGTTCGAATCTCGCAATATTTTAACCAGAACACTAGATTATTTTCAATATGAAAAAGTGGCCGGACTCGAACGGCAATAACTCTGGGATAAAATAAGATGATTTTATGATTTTTAATTCAAAAATTACTTTTTGAGCGACTTCAATAAAAAAAAAATGCCAGTATCAAGCATATAAAGTAGTAGTTCATGTCAAATCTCGCAATATTTTTACCATAACATTTGATTATTTTCAACCATAAGAAGTGGCCGGCATCGAACGGCAATGGTTAAAAGATGTCCATCGAATAACAATCAATGAAGAAATAACTGTTTGCACGACTCTAGTCAACGAAAAAGGGCCAGCTCCAAGCATGGGAAGTGTCGAACCCTGAGATTGAATTTATAAGATTCTTGATTATTTGCACGCAGTGGAAGTAGCCGGCCTCGACCGGCGATGGATCAGGGATGTAAATCAAATAAAAATTAACACAAAAATGAATTTTTGTGGGACATGTCAAACCTGGCGATTTTATACAACACAGAGTTTGACAATTCTCATGCTTGGACCTGATACTTTTTCGTTGACTGGAGTCGTGCAAATAATCATTTTTGTATTATTTGTTATCTGATTCACATCCCTAATATATTGCCGGTCGAAGCCGGCCACTTCTTCTGCTTGCAAATAATCGAAAATCTTAGAGATAAAATCGCCGGGTTCGACACTTCCCATGCTTGGAGCTGGCCCTTTTTCGTTGACTAGAGTCGTGCAAAAAGTTATTTTTTTATTAATTGTTATCTGATTGACATCCCTTAACCATTGCCGTTGCCGTTGCAAGGTTGGAAATAATCAAATGTTATGGTAAAAATATTGCCAGATTTGACATGAACTACTACTTCATATGCTTGGAGCTGGCACTTTCTCTTTCATTGAAGTGGCTCAAAAAGTCATTTTTGCATTATTAATTATCTTGTTTACTTCCCAGGGCCGGATACTTCTTGAGCTTGCGTTCGATAGAATGATGTGGTAAAAATACAGCGAGATATGTCATGAACTGCTACCTCATACGCATAGAGCTGGCACTTTTTCTTTGATTGAAGTCGTTCAAGAAGTAATTTTTGCACTAAAAATCATCTTATTTTATCCCAGAGTCATCGCCGTTCGAGTCCGGCCACTTTTTCATATTGAAAATAATCAAGTGTTATGTTTAAAATATTATTCGAAATTGTTAAAATACCCCATTCAGTAATCGTAATTCTCATTTGGTGGCTACCGAATAAACACAATCAACTCTAACTAGATAAAAAAAACAGACCCCCTTGTGACCGTGGTGGAATAATCGAGCTTGGAGCTGGCCGGCCGGGAACTAACATGACTGAGGTCGATTTTTTTATTCATGCCTTATTATCTATAATCTATCTATGTATCTAATAATATTGTCTATAAGAAATTCACATGGATTACGAATGTGGCTTTTTCTTCGTGCACAAATCCCAGAAATTCCTCATGATTTTGGTGGGGGAAGGAAGGAAGTGTTTGATTTTCGACAATCAATACTATGACCGTCCAATTGTTCACCACTTGAGAAATAATTCAAAAACCTGTCGAAAATAAATGTTTTTTTATCACTATCATCGTCCGTCTCCAGTACCTTTTCGTTTTCATTCAATTTTGGGTGATTTTTATTTATAACCGAAAATTAATCAACATACCAATCTAATTTTTATTATTATTCGAATTGGGCTCGAATAATTCCAAAATGTACAGTTGTGTGCACAAAAAAGTCTTACAAGGCATTGCACTAATTGCATTGTATTGCACTAAATAATTGAACAAAAAAAATTTTGAGAGCGCGTCACTGACAAAATTAGTTGGAATTTTGACACTACTTGTCAAAGTCGATAATTTAATTGAGGAATCTGGCTCACAATAGCCTTCAACTGATGTACGACTTTTTTATGCAAATAACTGAACATTGCCAGATATGTTGTTTTATTGCACAAATTTGGTAATTTGCCTGAATTTTGTCGGGAATTCGATGCCTTGCAAGTTCAGTACATTCAAATAGTGGGACGAGTTGGTGTCCTAGAGGGACGATTGTTCGTCACGCCGGATTTGTTATAAATGACCCCTTAACTTACAATTTTATGGAAACGAAATAAACGAGAATGGTGTCTAGGCAACTCATTACACACAAGATTTTCATCGAGGCCATCGCTAGCTGAAGTATCAAACGGCCTGCACCTTAGGACGCTCCAAGGAAAATGATTTACTTGGAAAATTCTGCAGAAGCACAAAAAACCTGTTGTTTGCCTGAGAATTAGTAAAATCGCTAAACAGTGTTTCTGGTACGCCCTCTTCAGATACAAGATTTTTCTAGCTCTATCCCTGACGCCAATAACGTCATGGAGAGGGTGATGGACGCACATCAACTATAAACGTTTGTCACCATACGAGCTTTGTTTATCTACTTCAGTCAAAGATCAGTAATGGATTGAATGTAAAAAACAAATGGCACCTTAAAAAAATCACATAAGTTCAAGAATCGAACGTGAAAGACCCTGATCCTATGCACTACGAAAATGGATTCAAATTATACAAATTGTAAATGTGATCTTTTTGACTTTTTGTCATGATAATGACGTTAGTTAATCACATTCTATTGTAAAAATATAGAATCGTTGATAATTACATACTCATTTGAAGTGAGAAATCTGAAGTAGTTCTTTTCTATTTCAGAACGAGATATTGTTTTTCAGTACTACATGATGATTGTATTGAAGATCACTCGAAAACTTTCAGGGGTAATATAATAAGTGGTATGATTATTACCGATAATTTTTTGGAATATTAATGAATTGCAATCCCAAACCTGAAAATAACGAGTCCGCAGGACGAGTTGTATTTTCTTGCATTGGGATTGCCAATGAATTGATATTCCAAAAAATTATAGGTTTTTTAATCATAGCACGAATTATATTTAGGACGACAATATATCGATTTGAAATAAAGAAAAATCGTGTCACCTGGTAATTGATGCTTTACTTCTAGCCGTATTCAACGGAATACTCTTTTCCACGGCCTCATCTATGATACCAATGGACATTTGTCCCCAAAGATCGCTCATATCGATAAATAAAGATAACTAGTAAACACATAAATTTGACGTTTATAATTTAAATCATTATTTTCACTTGACAGATAGTAAAACAAAAACTAAGCAGGTTTATCACCGTGAAAATACAGCGACAAGCTATATTTTCACTGTAGTTCCGATTCTATAGGCTGAATTTCAAAATTTGAAATCTACTAATTGGTTGTTAAGCAAGAAAATATATTGTCAAGGAAGTATCATTGATAGATATATCCATAAAATAATGCAGGTTAATTTTTCTTTAAGAAGAAATAATTCTTGATCCACCTCATTATTATCAAACTGTGTGACTTTATTTTTGTTGATTCAATTGTTTTTTTATTTTTGTGTATTTTGCTGTTGATGATTAACATGATAAATGTTCAATTCCATTTTACTCTTTCTATCCTTATCTATCACGTGTTCATCTAAATCAGCAATGATTGATATGAATAAAAATAGTAACATGGGGTGGATTGTGATGTTGCAATTCAGAATTATGATTTTGCAAATTTCAATTTTAGGCTTACAAGTTTGAACTTTGATATGGCAATATCGGGTTACCAAATACCACAGTGAAATTGTGCTAATTCACAATTTTCATGTAGGAGAATATCGTGAAAACGAACTGAAATGAGGTAGGAATTGGTGTTTTTCTTAAAATTCACAAGGCCTTGGGAACTATTACTTTGGGCTTTGAAGCTCGTTTATAGAACGATACCTAGATATTAGGTATTTTGCAATTCCACAAAGTGACGACAAACAGGTGTGAATGTTGAACTCGACAGGTCAATCTCGATGAGACTGCTAACGGTGAACTTACTCATGATTAGAATGAGGAAATTGATCATTCTGCAAGGGAGAGTTTCTTCATAGACACCAGATGCACAGATAGATTTTGAAGTGTTACCCACCTTGTCTCCAGCTGAAACATCAATATGCCATCCACTGAGTGAAAGTTGATATCCCCTCACGGAGGCACAGCGATGAGGACAATTCAGCAAGTTGATGTTATCGATCTCTCCACCGCCCTTCACTTTGAGTAAGAGTGGTTTTGTGGACCCCCGGCCTCCTTTGCCATCCCAATATTTGGCTCCTTCCCCATCGAGTTTGGAACCTTTGGAAAGATAAATGATTAGTGAAGGGTAAGTACAGACTATAACACGATGAGCTGAGTCGACATGTATATGGAAACTACTGAGTATTTCTCTGACCATTTCACTCACTTGCGAAATGAACCAATCAGAAGCTCTAGTCAAGTTCGGATTACCGATAATACCAAACTTGACTCTTGACTCTGATTGGCCTATCAAGTTCGGTGTTTTCAGATTTGTTTACAGTGCATGTGACAGTTAAACGTCAAATATAGGCGATTACGCTGTGCACGCATTTAAAAATGTTTGTGAAATAGTCTAATAAAATAGTCTAATAAAATTCCAGTCTGTGTTTCGTTTGTGATCTCAACTGAATTGATTCAAGAACAATTCAGTTTCGTTCAGAAATGAATCGACAGACTCAACGCGAAAATTTAATCACTTGGGATATAACTACTGAAAATTCCACACCAATAATTTTCAACCATTTAAATTAGGTTTTTTGACAGATCACCATGGCAACGTATGTATTTTAGTAGAATTTTTTCCCTTGGATACCCAATTTCGAAATTAAAAAAACAAAATAATACGGAATATTCAGAAATTGGCGCTGAATTTGCGGTATAACTCGAAATTTGGTAACAAATTTCTTCAAATGGCATCCCCACTTCAACGCTAAAAACAGGGGGACTTTATGCTTCCAACCCTAAATCTAAATTGAACGGTTTTCGTAGAAACTTGGAAAAACTGAAATTTCGGTGTGGTTATTAGAGACATTTGAATTGAAGATGTATAAGTTGATGAAGGGGTTATGTCGCATTTAAAAAAAAATGGGTTTTTCAACACTTTGTACAGATCAAGTATGAACCTACTTTTTGCTTAGACACCCAATGTCTATTTCATGATAATTGAGGAATTGCCAAGTGATAAAGAACTTATGTCACATTAGAAAACACATACTGGCAGTTGATAAAGGTGTTATGGTAACATAGCCCCTTTATCCACTAGAGAATGACAGAAGTTCATTAAAGTCAGATGTCATGTTTCCAAAATTGTAGGGTTATGTTTACATTTTTATGGTGTTGTGTCAGGTTGTGTTTTGAGATTGTGTTGAAATTAAAATAAATATTATAATCTCAAAATGGGATCCAGAGAAAAACGTATTTTGAAATTATTATCTGAGCATGAAAATAAGCGGAATTCTGAAAACGGTAATATATTTACAATGGGTATTTTGACTTCGTTGATATCGCCAATGATTTTTATAGCTTCAACATGTGATTATAGTACAAATAGCACCAATATCCAAGTCCAAATAGACGATTCAAATATACAAGAAGCTCATCAAAATAAAACAAATAGAGACATTGTACTACAGGACATTACAACTGGTGATAATTTTCAGCAACCTACTACAAGTTATGAATACATGGAGGATTTCTCTATTTCTGAGAAAGACAGTGGTAAAAGTTAAATATTTCAGTCATACAGAGTGAGCCGACAATGCGTTTACTTGCAGATATTACACAAAGTAGTGTAGATGAGGAAGTCCCATCGAGTAGTGAATTTATTCCTACTGATGGTGATTATGAAAATACAGATGATGAAGAGTTGAGAAGTATTGAGGCTTACTAAAGCAGTAATTTTTTATAAAACGAGAGAAAATGCAAGAAAGAACCTTTTCGAAACTGAAGAGATTCGCCCAAAAGCAAAAAATGGGGAAGGAACACATAATGAAATCATCGGTAAGAGTGAAAATGTCCTTGAAATTGGGAAAACGAAAATAATGATGAGAATAAAATACACAATACTAAGGAAGGAGGTGAAAACAACTCAACTAGAAACATAAGCAAAAAACATGTCACTGCTGACAATACTGATTTTACTAATACAAAGAACTCTGAAAAACGCAAAAAGAAAGTTTTTGAACCCAAAATGAAAATTTCTAGAAAAAGGATGCGCCATCCAGATCAGTGGCAAAGAAATAAATCTGCGATATCTAGAGAAAGGGGAGAGGAATATAAGTCTCAAACTCGAAGAATCATGCCAAAGAAAACCATCAAAGAATTAAATTCAGCCTCGAAGCAAGAGAAGCCATTTTGAAACAGTTTCATAAACAAAATGGTAAAACCAAAAATAGTACATTGTTTAACAGTATGACAATAAAACCTGTTGCTCGTCATCGAACCATGACGAAAATCCAAAAGCATCATTCGTTCACATATTCTGTGACATACAATAAACAGGTGATACCAGTTTGCCAAGTTGCACTTTGTTCACTTTACCCAATTGGTAAGAAAAAAATTGAAATCATACAAAGACAGCTCAAAAGCGGAAAGTCAGCTCCATCGCCACATAAACAAGGATGCCACCATAATCGGCCCAACAAAATTAGTGACGATGTAGTCACTTGCATTATAAACCACATTAAGCAATTGCCTTCCGAAGAGTCGCATTACTCTAGTTCAAAAAATCAAAATAAAAAATATTTATCCCCCCTTCTTAATTTATCTTGGCTCCATCAGGCCTACATAGATCATTGTAAGGAGAGTAAACTTGAGTGTAGATTTATGGTCAAACAATCCATGTATCGTCATATTTTTGAATCTCTCTTTTGGACATCCTAGAAGTGACACGTGTAGTGTATGCGATGCCGGTGAGAGCATAACAGAGCACACAGAAAATTACAAATTTGCTTTCGAACACCAGCAGGCAGACAGAAGAAGGCCGATGATAGATGAAACTGTCTTTTACATAACTATGGATTTGCAGCAAACAATGCCTTTGCCTAAACTGACCACATCCAAGGCATTTTATTTAAGACAAATGTGGTTCTATAATTTTGGGGTACATTATGTCAGTCATTTGGGTAATAAATCATATTTTTTTAATTGGACTGAGGATGTAGAGTTGTTTATTTAGATTTTGCAAACTGCTTAAAGAAGATAATCCCGAAATCAATCATCATTATTTGGTCAGATTCATGTGGTGGCCAAAATAAAAACATATTATATCTTATTTGCTTGTATGAATACCTAATTCTTAATGAGTTTTTTGTCATTATTGACCACAAGTTTCCAGAAGTTGGCCACAGTTATCTTGATTCTGATAGAGATTTCGGACATATTGAAAAGATAATCAGAAAGCACGAAAACATCTATATTCCAGATCAGTATAGAAAACTGATTCAGCAAGCAAGCAGTAAGAACAGCAGCTGTTTCAATATGGATTTTTTTTTGTAATTTTGAGGAACTTCCTAGCAAACTAAAAAGAAAAGAATACACTGAATGAGAAAATTTCTTTTCGCGATACTGTAAAGTGGATCAGAGTCGAACAATATGGTTGTTACTTCTACAAAACATCTTTGGATGAATTTACCCCATTTTTAAAGGTAGATTTGAAAAAAAAAGCTTCACGAGAGGTTTCAAAGGAAGAAATTATGCCTACTAGGCTAACTGAAAAGACAGGTGGATTGAGCATTGAAAAAATGGCAAATTTGCGGGATCAAATTAAGTTTGTTGAAGAAGAGTACATACAGATGGTTTTATGAAGATATATTAACAAAGAATTTGAACAATCAAAAGAAACCCATGTAGCACATCATATTGGCTGAATCTTGGTACAATATTGGGCCAATATAGATATATTGTAAATGTAAAAGTGATATTGATCCAATATGGATGGATATTGTAAAAACAATATTGTAATAGAAATATTGGGGGAATATTGGCTCAACCTGTCCTAAATGAATATTATCCGCTACAATGTTGGACCAATATTGGTTAGATAATTAAATAACAATATGAAAAATTAAATATCTATAAATGTTGCATAATATTGTTTCACCAATATCGATAAAACAACATTGTCCATATATTGTGTTCAAGGTCTAGAATCGATATTGCAAACTCAATATTCGTCTCACATTGGGTGAATATTGTATGAACAATATTGGAAAAGTCATATTTATCTGTATTGGCTGATATCATTTTCACGATATCGTGCTGGTAATATTGTTCACATATTGTTTTGAAGATAAATATCTATATTGGCATTTCAATATTCGTTTTATGTCGAGTCTGGAGATAAAAATCAATATTGTATATCCAAGTTTGATAACACATTGGTTGAATATTGTTTAAACAATATTCAAAAAGTCATATTTATCTATATTGGCTGATATCGTTTTCACGATATTGTGCTGGTAATATTCTTTACATATTGTTTTGAAGATAAATATCTATATTGGCATTTCAATATTCGTCTCATGTCGATTCTGGAGATAAAAATCAATATTGAATATCCGACTTTGATAGCATATTGGTTGAATATTGTTTCAACAATATTCCAAAAGTCATATTTATCTACATTGGCTGATATCATTTTCACGATATTGTACTAGTAATATTCTTGACATATTGTTTTTAAGATAAATATCTATATTGGCATTTCAATATTCGTGTCATGTCGATTCTGGAGATAAAAATCAATATTGTATATCAGACTTTGATAGCACTTATTTGGCTGAATATTGACTGTACTTTCAATAAAATAAGACACTATTCGGAATGGATTGCATTCAGCGAACTTGACCTAGCCCAACAAAATAGATACACGAGCTGTGATGGGAGTAGATATGTACACGGACACATAGAACACCGGCTCATTGATTAAAAGCAATTTATAGTAGAATAAGCAACACAACTTTTAAAATTTGGAAGTGTGTGAAGAGCATATCGACCCATCCACACGGTATAATGTATTTATTTTGCTGTGCCATCAATATTTAGGTAGGTAGGTATGTGTCATCTATCAGTCGTCCGTGATCAAGCGATACACCTAGGTTTATCTCAAAGGTGTGTTTTTGTTAGTCCCTTCATACATTTTTATTTAATGTACTAAAAATATGAGAATGATAGCAACCGAATTCTTATAATTTTGTATCGTTGGATATACTGTTGGTAAGGTCTCCAAGGTGGATTTAGCGGATTCACATTATTTCACAATGCATAATTTGGTGCTTAAACATACTTAATTTTATTCCGCTGTCTATTGAAAGGGGAGGAGAATATATGTAATTTTATGAAATCTACAGCTTTATTATTGAATTCACTCTTTTTTTCTCTTCTCTTTCAACCACAGTGCAGTAAAGTTATGCAATAGATTGTGCATTATGAACCCGCTAAAATAGCCTTCTTTATTTAAAATTCCTGCCGTCGCAGTGACCAACCACAGTGCCTGTCCATATTTCTCCAGATGCAGATGGCGCAGTTGCGCAGAGCACATATTGTTGCACGTGAAGCTACGTTGCCAGGTCTAGCTCAACTTATAGACCAAGCTATAGAGTTTTTTTTTCACACAAAATAAAAGACACAAATGGTCTATACTAATTTTTATAAGATGGTTCGTTAATGAAAACCCCGGTTTTCGACCCAGCAAAATCGCTTTGTAGAATTTTTTTAATAAGAAATAGTGAAAAAAATTACAACTTTTTTTGTTTTTTCTAAAAATATCAAAAAGTATTCAATGAATCGTTTTACATAACTTTAGTACAGAATTATATAAGCTACAAAACAGTTTTTTAAGCGACCGGATCGGTGCATTTTCTACTAAGAAGGGCATTTTTAAAAAAACCATAATTTTTATAAATCTGAAGCTGGACAAACAATATTGAGGAAACTGATAGATAGTAACATGCAGTTTAACTGTGCGCAAGATGGTTTCTTTCCGATGTGCAGTTTTTGCACAATCGAGTTATAAACAATTTAAGGGTTTATTTTTGCAAGATACGCTGATTCAAGGGAAATCGTCGTATTCAAATTCTGTGAACGGCATCGGAAAGTAGAGATCAATATCTACAACTTGAATATTTTGGATTTTCACCAGAGGTGAGAAATGTGTTTAAAATATCATTGATAGTTGCTCCAAATTGCTCCCGAAGTCGCCCGATGTCGCACTGGAGTCAACTCGCGTTAACTTCGGCCGCCTTCGGGACCAATTTGATGCGTTTGGAGCAACTTCAAATGACATTTCAAACACATAGGGATTGATAATGGACCATTCCAACTATCCTGAAAAGCTAGTGATGACGTGATTATAGACGATATGGAATACTGAGAATGGCTAGAAGTTGACTGGTGTACAGTTCCCGTCATATGAAAGTGGTACACTTGAGGCTCAGAATGGTTGTTTTTCGTAATACAAATGCCTATTAAAGAACCATTCTAAGCATTTAGTGTATACCACTTTTATATGACGGAAACTGTATTGTAACGAGAAAAATAACTTTCTGTTTGATGAATATAGATAAGTAGAGGTGACTCGACTCTCACAAGTGAGTTTTCGTGTTTGAAAATTCAATACCAATCATCTATAAGGAAAATAAAGTATTAATGGTATTATTAAAAAACCGTAAATTTTGGAAATTTTTAATCAAAGATCGCCGTTGTGTTCACAAATATGCAAGTCGATCAACTTGAAGTTTATGTAAAATTTCATTTCGCACGCAAAGATAAATTACAAATGTGGAGAACATTCAAACTTTCAATGATTGCGAGAAGCACTTGCAATTGTGTCCTTTGGGAGGAAGGTTGCACAAAAATGTCTGTTGATGTAGTTCTACGTCCGGTGTGGTGATAGCCAGGGAAGTAGTTTAGGGGACTTTCGACATGCCTAGTCGCAAAGCTAGTCTTTATTTTCATTTGTATGAAAACTCTTCTGAAATCCTCTCTTTATCCGAAGCCTACAGTTTTTCTGCAGATTGTTGTACCTAATTTGTAATGTACGGTGGAATAGTTTTATGAAATGATTTTTCAGGTGCTAATAAAAAGAATGCGTAGAAAAATTTATTTATTTCCATGTTGATAATCAGCATTTCCAATATTTGTACTTGAACTGTTAACACCCAGTATAGGTAAACTATGCCTGACTTTATTCCAGACTCCCTACTTACTGTTCGAGTTTTTTATTTCATATTTCTCATTTAGATTTCCAGATATATTTTCCAAGAAATAATACTTGAACAGGCAACGCTGCACAGATGACTTCGCCTCTCACGTGTGAATCTTTGTAGTAAACTTACGCAGTTCGTAATGTTCGTATTGCCGCCATTGCCGATTGCCGGTTGTTTATCTCAGTCTGTCTCTCTCTAGCCCTCTAGAGACCTCTAGTGCCTCTGCAGTCTGCGTCCTGCGTCTGCTATTCGCCATCTTGTTTTTATTGGGTGAGGACGGTTGTGCCGGTTTTTGTGTTAGCTGTTGTGTTTTCTGTTGTAGCAGAACAATTTGACGAAGAAATCGTAAGTACTAGTATTTTATAGTAGTTATTGTACACCTATTATATTATTAGTTATTTTTTTTGTGAAAAACAGCTGTACTTCAAATTTGTCAGGAAATTACCCAGTTTGCCCTTGAAAACTTTCGTTAATTACCGAGGTATAAATACCAAACTTCAAATAAATAGGGAAGGAAGTGAGTAATTGGGAAATCTCTTGGTGGAAATTTTCTATAGGAACGCATGTTATATATGGGAAATTTTTGTAAATAGTGGAAATGAACAGTTATTGGGGATTTTTTCTTTCAACGTGGTTAAGTTCCGTAACTTGCTAAAGCGGATTTAGCCAAATTCGGGTTAAAATCGCACCAAATGCCTTCTTCTTTTGGTCGACCTTCTTTGCAGACGCGAATCAACCTAACTATACTTCATGATTACAAACAAAAAAAAAACAACCGTTCTTCCCAAGTATGAAAAGTTAGGTTATGTTTACCAATTTGTGTAAAACGCTTGGTTTTGGTTCTTGTAATTGTGAAAAATGAGTTGATTAGGGCCATTATTTAAAAGTTCCGTAAGATCTTTATCCACGGCCTTTTTCCTTTTTCTATGCGAGTATGTTATTCAGTTAATCAGTTGTTTTTCATTGAATCATCAATTATTTCACCTTCCATGTGGAGGACAACTACGAAGAAAAACTAGGGAGTTTTTTTGCAGTATTTCTTGGGTGCCATCATGTCAATATACAGTGCCCTTCAAAGAGTTGACATAAATATAGGAAAAACGTTTATTATTATTTCATTTTGAAATTTGACTTGGGCATTAAGTAGTGTTTTAAAAATGGTGGAAAATGACCTACTCGAATAGGACACGTGACTTCCTGTCAAATTGTTTTTTTTTTTTTAGTTAATCGCTCCGAATAGGCTTTTCAAAAATATTTAGAGAATCAGTTTCGATTCGAGTTTTTGTAATTTTTTTTGATAATTTCGAAATTTCCAGAAGTAGGTAAGTATAAAAAAATCTAAGCATGGACAAAACTGTTTTATACCAGTAGCTGTATTACCAATGCTACTAATTTACAATTACAAATTATCAACAAGTTTTTCTCAACAAAATTATAATTAATATTGAAAAATTCTGTTTTCGTTGATGGAAATTTGATGAACTGTTGAGCATTTGAAATATAAATTTATTTTAATCGATTTTTGTCAGTTAGATAATCCCAAACTCAATAATGAAAAAATCATCGTAGTAGGTATTTCTCGCATCTAATCAAATTTTAGGACTTTTACACAACAAATTTTGAGAGATTATTTTGAAAAATGTAATCTCTGTGAAAAAAGTTAAAAATTTGTCCAGAATCGTCGAGTGTACTTTTATGATTTATTTTTAATAATGATTTTGGCATTATCTTAGTACTGACAAAAACCGATTGAGGTAAATCTCTATCCTATATTCTTCAATACGTTAACTTTGCATCAAATATAATTTTAAAGAAAATAATTTTTTTTGATAATTTGTAATTGAAAGTTAGCATCATACTAAAGCTACTACTATTTAAAACAGTTTTATATTCCAGCAATTCGGAAAAAACCGACGATTCAATCCAATATCTACCTTTACCTATGAGTATATACAGGGTGAGTCAGAATAAGACCGACAAACTTGAGGTGAAAAGTTCCTATCAAGGCAAAAAATACCAAACACGGTACACTAATCAAGGTGATAATTGGAAGTTATAATTTTTAATTTTCATAAACCAGTGGTGTAGATACGATGGTATATGATCATATTTTCTTTGGATAGGTGAAAAGTCAAATGATAATCAATTCTCAACTTAAAAGTCATAACAGTCCATGTACCTAGAAGTAAAGGTTTCTGAGAAAATATCGGAATATTTGTCAACCTCCTGAACGTTTTCCAATGTTAAAAGAATCGGAAATATAGTACCTACAGGTGAGTCATTCATTCATCATATTATCTGATGAAATTGATGTCCTGTAATCACTGAGTTAGGTCTCATTCTGACTCACCCCTACTATGTTTCCGATTCTCCCAACATTAGAAAATGTTCAGGAGGTTGAGAAATATTCCAATATGTTGTGAGAAATTAGTGTTATGAGATTATTTTACAGAGGAAATCATTTTGCTACTCCAGGACATATCTTCAGTTTTTCTCAATTTTCTCAGAAACCTTTACTTTTAGTTGAGTATCGATGAGCCTAACTGATGTCAAACGCTCACTTGTCCATTTACTTGTCCAAAGAAAATATAAAGGAAAATATTTCCACATACCAACGTAACTACGCCACTGGTTTACGAAAATTAAAAATTATAACTTCAAATTATCACGTTGATAAAGCTTGATTAGTGTACCAAGTTTGATATTTTTGCTTCAGGAATTTTGGAGAAAAAAAAATTAAATCAAATTTTTTTTTTGTACTTTCGACACCCTGTATCTCAAAGGGGATGCGTTTTAGGACATACCTCGATAGGAACTTTTCAACTCAAAATGAGGTGAGGAATCTGTAGTCGGAGTTTGTCGGTCTTATTCTGACTCACCCTGTATACAGTGTGTCTCACTCCTCATGAAAACACTCCCGTATCTTCCGTAATAATTGGGGTAGAATAATGAAACATGAAACTCTCAGGATTGATGAAAATTCTCAAAATGCACCTGCCACCAAAATGGGGTTGGCCTAAGTGATATACACTGCCCGCCACTCGCGATGGAACAACCCATTTTTACGGTAAAACATACTAGGGGGGCAAAATAGGTTCAAAATTTCTCCAGATTCGTGATCAAGGCCGCAAACTTAGGACAAATACAGATTTTTTCTGAAAAAATTCCAGTCCTGAAAAATCCGAATTTGTCTCAGTTCTCATGGAAACACCCCTGTATCTTCCGTAATAATTGAGGTAGAATGATGAAACTCTCAGGACTGATAGAAATGCTCAAAATGCACCTACCACATGAATGGGGTTGGCCTAAGTGATATACACTTTCCGCCAATCGCGATGTAAAAATGGGTTGTTCCATCGCGAGTGGCGGGCAGTGTATATCACTTAGGCCAATTCCATTCAGGTGTTAGACGCATTTTGAGTATTTCCATCAATCCTGAGAGTTTCACCATTCTACCTCAATTATTACGGAAGATACGGGGGTGTTTCCATGAGAAGTGATACAAATTTGGATTTTTCAGGACTGAAATTGTTTCAGGAAAAATGTGTATTTGTAGTAAGTTTGCAGTCCTGATCACGAATCTGAAGAAATTTCGAGCCTATTTTGCCCCCTAGTATGTTCTACCGTAAAAATGGGTTGTTCCATCGCGAGTGGCGGCCAGTGTATATCACTTTGGCCAACCCCATTTTGGTGGCAGGTGCATTTTGATCATCTTCATCCCCATCAGAACTCCGAGAATTTTTTATCGACCTATCCAAAGATTTTTTCATACTTAATATATTCATATTGAAATATAATTCATTCATTCCATACTGTATGGTGACACTGTAGAATTTTGATGGTGTAAATTTATGATGTATATGGAAAAAATTCACATTGATCATCGAAACAGTGGTTTATAAAATTCACAAATAGTTTTATAGCTCAATTATGCCTAAAAGATCGGCAAAATCAATGTTCGTGAAGAGAATGATAGGGGACAAAATAGAGTCAAAGAAAAATAGACCCAGCTCGGAAAAAACTTTTGACAGTGACGAAGATATTGTAGAGTACGAAGTGCCTGATGATAGTAATATCCATCATAGTACTGTTATTGTTTGTATGAATGATGACCATGAAACTGATAATCAAATCTCACTTATGGATGATACCTCGGATGACACCAATGTTGATGAAAATGTCAATTGTGAAGATCGCAAAGAAAATAGCGAAAGATATCCTGAAAGTAACAAAATGTCCTCCGACAGTGACATCGACTCTGAAAATGATGAAGCCTGTACCAACGAAGACAATTACGAAGTTGAAAATATAATTCATAATTATGGTGAAGAGCAAAATCACTTTGAACAAAATGGTGGGTTTTCATTGACAATATTATTTTATGTCTGTTGACCAAAGTTTTTCGAAAATTGTGCACCATACTAATTTCCTTCTCTTTCATATACATTTCAATTGTTCTAGATACTTATTTCAACCTTGAAGCTATATATGGAAAATCATGGACCTCACTTTGAAATATTCCCCATTTCTTATATTCAATTTTTTTCATATCACTTAATGTAACTACTTTTCCTTCCGAGATTTATTTAAATTGTATAATAATTAAGTGACATTCAAAGCTTTATCGTATCATTGACAAAGATGATGTCAAAATAAAATCAACAACTTTGGTCACGTTATTGTCATTTTAGCGTGCCATTTGGTATCTAGGGTATTATAAAGTAACTAACATATTATATTGTAACTAATGTATTATGTGTTGTTATGATGTTAATAATTTGTAACGAAGATTTAACTTAAAGGAAGATGAATATTCAATGATACGATAAAATCATTAATGCATTTTTCAGTTTCACTTAGAAAAACTTCAATTTTAAACATTTCTTATTGACTTGACAGAAATATCTTTTTGAAGGTAAAAGCATTTACGTTTCATAATTTGCAAATAAATTAAAAAAAAAAAACTAAAAGTACCTTGCCCAACTATTTTGAATATTTTTCAACTTTTCGACTAAAGATTATGAAAATTCAAAGTATGAAAATTTCCACACAAAAATGTCTTGTTATTAAAATCAAGTATTTTCAGTAGTAATACCATGAGTAGGTAGTTCAAAAATTATCAAGTTACCTAGATATCGACAACTTTTTGCGTAACGATTTGTATCTGTTCAAGAATTAGTATAACCAGATTAGTTTTTGAGTAAATTTGAACAATACAAAAAATCTATCAATTCAAATTCATAAATCTCTGAATCGACTCATTTTAGAATACTTATTGAAACAAGTGCAAATTTTAAGATATGTTTTGTTTAAATTAAAATTATTTAAAATTATTGATTTATAGAGCTACTCTACGTATTATCATGTAGGTTTTATGGAAATTACCATGAATTATACGTACTAACTGGTTGGAAATGATCACTGAGAACATTGACGTACAACTTTTCATGAAAAAACTTTTAAAATTGCATTTAAATTTCAACCTTAATTTTCGCTAAAGTATAAACCTATCGATTGAACACGGTAGTATGATTTTCGAAGTTTTTTTTGCGTACTTTGTTGAACAACTAAAAATGATTGCAAATTATTTGTAGATATACGAAACAAATTGAAGAAGTGGGCAATTGAGCAGAATGTATCACATAAACAGATTAACACATTATTACCAATAATAAGAGAAAAATATCCTCAACTCCCATCATCCAGTAGAACTCTCTTAGGAACTGTTCGAACTCTTCAAATTGATCAGATGTCATCTGCGAGAAATACTTCTGGAGAATTTGTCTATCTAGGACTTCAAAAATCGTTGAGAAGAGAGTTTGACAAGGGTGTGGTGGACATTTTGAGCAAATTACAGACCAGCACTATTCAGCTCATCTTCAATGTTGATGGATTACCCATCCATAAGAGCTCGTCTGCACAATTTTGGCCGATATGTGGAACACTATTTGTGAAAGGACGAAAACTGGATGTGTTCACTGTAGCAGTATATAAAGGAGATTCTAAACCAAATAGTTTAGAAAATTATTTGACTGGTTTTATAAACGAATTGAATAATTTGATTGAGAATAGTTTCAGCTACAAAGATAGAACATTCTCAGTGGAACTGAAAGCGTTTATTTGTGATGCTCCTGCTCGCTCATTTTTGAAATGTATAAAATCACATAATAGCTTCCATGGCTGCGAATTTTGCACTATAAATGGTCAACGAATAAATAACAGAATATTATTCTCAGAATTGAATCCATCTACGAGCACCATCGTAAAAAGAACAGATGAATCGTTCAGGAGCGAATGTGATAAACGTCATCATTGTGGAAAATCTCCCCTTATTGCAATCAGGAACTTTGATATGGTGAAAGGATTTCCGCTAGATTATATGCATATGGCTTGCTTAGGAACTATGAGAAGACTTATGAATTATTGGTTCAAGAGTAATTCTAACTTTTGTGTATCTCCAGGTTTCCGAAAGGAGGCCTCCAAGAGATTACTTTCTATTTCATCAAGTATCCCTAAAGAATTCAATAGAAAACCCAGATCTTTGTTGGAGTTGGACAGGTGGAAGGCATCTGAACTCAGAACATTCCTTCTCTATTTTGGGCCCATGATTTTAAAAGGTTTACTTCCTTCGAGGCAATATAAACATTTTCTTAGTTTACATTGTGCCCTCAGAATATGTTGTAGCAGTCATCTTTTGACAAACTTGGGCCAGAAAGCCATTGATTTAATCAATTCGTTTGTAGACCAAGCAGAAAATATATATGTCATGGAGGAACCAGTCTACAATACACATTCTTTGCAGCATCTGGTTGAGAATGCTGTGCTTCAGGGGGAAAGTCTTGAAGAAGTTAGTTGTTTTCAATTTGAGAACAATTTGGGTCAGATGAAACGCCTGCTGAGAACTCCTAACAAGCCTTTACAGCAGTTGTGTAAACGACTATTCGAAAGGGAAAACATTCATAGCAAATACCAAGTGCACCCAGAAATAATAAAAAATATTGAAAAAAAATCTGGAAAAATAAAACAAATAGTTTACCAGTCGTTTGAAATTTGTCCAGGTCATGAGGCAGATTCATACATTTTATTGAAAAATAATAAAGTAATGAAAGTTCTGAAGATTTTGGAGGACGGAAATCACCAAAATTCTTTGGAGTTTAAAGGACATATATTTCAGAGCACAAGTCCCATATATGATCATACAGTTTCTTCGGAATTGCTCAAGATGTTCATTGTAAGAGAATTGAGCTCATTTGTATTTTCTGTGGATTTTAGAGAACTGTACAGTAAATGCATGGTTTTTTCAGTAGAAAATGTCGTTTATTCAGCAGCCTTATTGCATTGAAATTGGTAAGTGGGTGGAGTGAATGATATCTTATAATTACATAATAAACGTTTGTTCTGTGACCTAGGTGAATTTCATCTAACATTGCAGCTTTCATCTTGAACTTTTGTTATCTACAGTTTCAAAACTAAAATAACTAAGTGTGGTTCCCTTTTTTTTTTCAGGGCATGCTTTCTTGGGACGTAATAATTTGGGATGAAGAACAAAGTTGCGACTATGTTCCTTCTTCTTGGAGGGTAAAAGAAAGAAACCTTTACTTGTGGCCCAAATTGCCAAAGAATAGAATCATAAAGTTAATTAAGGAGTGTCGTCCACCCAGCGCCACATTTGATTACACAGAATGCTCTGGCAGATGCAAAGCCACAGTCACTTCTCTGGAAGATGCTGAGGAAATGGTCAAGAGACTCCAGTTCACATCATCCCTGGAAGATTCTGAGAATGAGAGCACAACAACTGTAAGTTCAGGAAGTATACATTCCAAAACTATAACCCCGGAAACCATCAGTTCAGGAAGTGTACAGTCAAAAACTGTAACCAAGGAAAGCATAAGCTTGGAAGACGATTATATCGTCAATATCAACAAATGCCAAAGTGAGATATGTATAAATTTATATAAATATTTTTTATTGATTGAAAGTTTTGAAAGGAAATTCTTTGACATAGTTTTTTGGGATTTTAACCTTCCAATCTAAAAATGGAAAATATTAAATGAAGGAAATCTATACAATTGTAGATGTGCAAATTTACCTCGATAATTAAGTTATACTTAATGTCTTCACTTGTACAGATTTTCATACTATGGAAGGTTGGAATCCCAAACAGATCATGTCAAGTTATAAGTATATTTGTTTAGTTCATAAAGTCTTTGAAAACCACATTTTTTATGGGAAATTTGTAATCATTTCTATATTTTTTGAGGTCAAAATATTTTCTTGAGGTAAAAATTGCATGGAGCAAAAGTGTATTATTCTGTACCATGAAATTCTATAGATTTCTTCAACACAATTTTCTCATGTGAAATATGAAATATGTGAATTATGATTCCTGGAACTAAGTAAATAATGTATATCCAAGCTTGGGAGTGTGAACTATGTGACAAAAGTATTTTTCATACCTTCATTATTACTCCTGAAGTAAAATCATAAGTTCAACCTTTTTATTTACAATGATACACTGCTCAGGTTTGTACTTGAAAGCCTCATAATTTTCTTAAATACTGTATGTAGTGTTTGGTAACATTTGTTAACAGAATAACATTGGTGGTCGTGAATAAAATAAATTTCAAGTAAAAACTTATACTAACTTGAGAGATAATTATTCATTTCATACAGAAATGAAAGAGATGCTCATAATATATAAGTATGAGCATTTGCTAGATTTTTTTCAGCTCGCCTATTGAATTGAAATTCGAAATTAAAATATCTAGATTATTTACTGGAAGATACATTTCAATGAGAAAAATTAACAGCTTTTCGATTCCAATATTCTTCAAATGTCTATTAAAATCAAGAATTTATTTGAAATAAAAATGATCACTGCTGATTCATTTTATGAAATTACTACAAAATTGCTTCCATGAGATTGTGTTAACTCTTAATTTCACTCCAAAATTAAGGTCTCCAACTTTCCTAATGATGTCCATTATCCTATCTTGTGTCAGTCAGTTAGTAGTTGAAAAATAATAAAATTTACCGAGACATGAGTGACAGTCTACGTTAGAGTAGGTGGCTTTTTTATGCGAAAATAGTATTACAAATTTTACAGTAATAGCTATTAATATAATGAGATTATTATGCGATTTATAATAATCGAGGATGTTGCCAGGCCACGAGGCGCTCTGCAACGAGTCGCCTGTGCAACATCCGAGATTTATTTAAATTGCATAATAATCTAGTTACATTCAAAGCTTTATCGTATCATTGACATTGACAACGATGATGTGAAAATGAAATCAATAACTATGGTTATGTCACATCATTGTCATTTGAGCGTGCCATTTGGTATCTATTATAAAGTAACTCTCGTATTATATTGTAACTAATGTATTATGTGTTGTTATGATATTATGATGTTAATAATTTGTAATAAAGATTTAACTTTAAGGAAGCTTAATATCCACTGATACGATGATATATATTTATAGTTTAGTAGATGATTGGTTTAAATACAAACCATAATTAATTGTAATAATTGATGACAATTAATAGCTATATTATTTTCATATATCCATTAGGTTTAGAATTTTGAATAGATATTATTGGCCATTCATGTTCTATTATGTTAACATTCAAATAACACTACAGACTGAGCTCAAGTATTACCAAAATTGTGTTTCTTTGAGTAATATAAAAAAAATAAGGTTGCAGACTTTTTCACGTGGAAAAAATAAACATATTGATGATAGGCAGATATATTATATTTGATGATACATTTTCACAATAAAGTTTTCATTTCAGATTGTGATAAAATGGCCTCAGATATAAGGAAAATTCTGAAAATGACTGGATCAGTGCATTATGATCTAAAAGAACTCAAAAACTCACTGACTGAAGTTCAGTCGACTATTTCCAAATTAACTCAGACTCCTCAGTCAGTCAAGCAGTCGAGCACCAAATTCAAATTTCCTATTGAAAATGATGAGGATCTAGAAGCTCTTGAAGAGAGGCTCAAAGATGAAGAACAATATAAAGAACTAGTATGTATAATATTGATAATATCTTATTTCTTGAGGAAACGACCTCATTCATGGGTTAAGAGGAATTGGTACATTACAAACTCTCTCTCTCCACATACAAAATATTGCCATGCACAGGTTTCGTATAGTCCTCAACTTTCAAGGTTTATTGTTCATTATTAGTGGATGAAAACATTTGGACGTGTTGGTAAAGATATAATCTATATTCCCTTTTTCTCACTTTTTCAAAATTTGATTAACTTTTTTCTGAAAAAAAATCTATGTTTTTTTGATGATTTTCCAATTTTTTTTGGAAAAGAACCAAATCAAATTTCGAAAAAGTGAGAAAAAGGAAACCTAGATTAGATCTTTACCAACACGTCCAAATTTTTTCATCCACTGATAATGAAAAATAAACCTTGAAAGCTGGGGACAACGAAACCCTTGCACGGCAATATTTTGTATGTGAGCAAGTGAGAAGAGTTTGTAATGTATCACTTCTACTAAAGACAAATTTTTGTTCTGAGAGTTTAGTAATTATCATTACCAAGGCAAACATTTTTGTAATATTTTGGACGTGTAACTACAAATAAATTTGTATGCAACATATTTATTCTTAAGTAGGTGAACCTTGTAGCTTTGTAGCTTTTCTATATTTGTGGTTTGTTTCATTGGTGTATTTTTTATTGCTTAATATAATGTTGTTTCCCATCACAGATTTCTCTATAACTGTTGAATGAACTTTTTTTGTAATTTGTAGGTCAACACCGTGTCACTTATTGGAGGAGTTTCTGTAAAGAGATCCGTTTATGCCATAATAAGGAAAGTATTTAGTAAAGATATGAGTATGAAATACTCATCAATTGGTAGAAAGGGAAAGAGAAACTTTTCCAAATTGATGTTCTATAAAGTTTTGTTGGGTGAGTTTTGCTTGTTATATAATATATATATATATTTATATAATTGTATTATGTTGCATTAAAAAAGAATTGGACATGCAGGGTGTTCTTTATTGGTACATATTATTATTTTTTTTATGTTCATGCAAAAAGCAAAACTTTATTGAACTGTATTTGGTGGAAAAACTGGTTCTTTCTTTTACTGAGTGCAATAAAGACTTTATTGCACTCATCTGTCATTTTTGCTATAGCGTTCTGTCATCATGACAGACATAAACTTTCAAACCGATGCCAAATTCAGCCCATTTTCTGTGAGATTGTATTACGTTTTAAATAGTTGCATGTTTCATCATATTCATTACATAATGGACTATGAAATTACTAGAAAATGCAATTTGTTAAAAATAAAATTATTTCCTTCGAATATCAACTGAATTACTTTTAGATTTAAACAAACGATGTCTTTCCTACAGTTTAGTGCCACCTAAATGAAACATTTTTTGGTTTTTGCATGAACGTAGAAAAAAATATAGTATGAAACTCTTGCAAAAAGAGTTTATTGCACTGGACGGCCTCGTCGGACATTTTAACGTCGAATGCAATAAACACCTACTTTTTGCACTTGTTGCATAAAAAACTATTCTATCTGCTTCATGTAACTTTCAGATGCCATTCGAATCATCTTTCCGGATTCGATGGAAATTGAAATAATGAGCAATGTAAGCTCATGCCTTGCATCCTCAGCTGACAGGGAGGGTGGCAGAAAAGACAGGAGTCAATCAGATCGTTGATGGGTGGTAGTAGAACCATTTTCATGATATTTTAAATTTTATTTCATGTTTACTTGGTTTTTATATTTTGTGGTCTTGAAATTTTGTAGGTTTGTTACTTTCTCAAAGTCCAACTTGATTCACCGATATATACAGAGTGTTTTGTAAGTACGTAGAAAAACTTGAAGGGTGATTCTTTGTGTTATTCTAAGACGAAAAGTTTATATAAACATAAGTCCGGTAATGCTTCGTTTTCAAGATACAGGGTGTAAAACTTTTCATAAATATCGTAAATATCTTTATAACCCTTCAAACCGATTTTTTTTTAAATTTGGCAATGTTACTGAGGATAGTAAGTGGCCCTGACTATATCGAAATTATCATGTCTAGTGGCGTCCCGGAAGGTACCTTAACCAATATTTTTGACAGAAAAAATGTGCGCCATTGATCCTTTTGCAATTTTTTTATTTGTTTCACATTAAGCAACTGATATTACAACTTTTTCTTATCTGGAATTTTTTTCGTAGCTTGCTTTGTTTTCAAGAAAAACTTAAAATCACTTCATTGCACGTCCCTGGGACAACATAATAAAAAATTGTTTGTATATGGTTTTTAATGAATATAAATGAATCTGTTATGATTAAACATTTTTTGTTACATTTGGCCAGTGGCGTACATAGTGGAAACGCCGCAGATACCAGAAAAAAATCAGACAAGAAACACCCTTTATTAAAACCACACTTAAAGAAAAATGGTGCCAACACATTTTTTTTGGGTAAGAATATATTCAACAATAACTAACACAGAACTTACAATAGTGGCTCAACGTGTCCTCCTTCATCTTCAATGCAAGCCTTAACTTGTCTTAACATCGATTCCCGAACAAGTTGAAATATTTCCGGTGTATGTCTGATCACATGAATCCCGTATTCGTTGGATTAATTCTTCGTCAGTGTTGATTGGAGTTTTATAAACGAGTGACTTTAAATGTCTGCAAAGGAAAAAATCTAAGGGATTTAAATCTGGTGACCTGGGCGGACATGACTGAACCTGTGCGATCGATACAGTTTTCTCTATGCTAGAGTGTGGTGGAGCCCCATTGTGCATGAACCATATTACCAACAATACCAACGGAAAACTAATTGATTTTGTAAAAAAATTAAGACTAGTATTATAGGCTATTAGTATGGGAAAACAAATAACAGTAACGCCCCAGTTTTTGGTGGTTTAGTATATGAAATGTTTTATTGTGTTGTCCCATGGATTTACAATAATATGATTTTTGTTTTCAAAAACAAAGCAAGCTACGAAAAAAATTATTGATGATAAAAAGTTGTAATTTTAGTTGCTCAATGTAAAACGTATACAAAAATTGTAAAAAAAATCAGTGGCGCACATTTTTTCTGTCAAAAATATTGGTTACGGGATACCACTGCACATGATAATTTTGATATATTTAGGTCTAAATCAACCCGTCACGACCCTTAATAACACTGCCAAATTTTAATAAAATCGGTTCAAGGATTATTACAAAATTTACGCAAAAAACGATTTTTAAAAATTTTGACACCCTTTATCTTGAAGACGAAGCATTGCCGGACCTATGTTTATATGAACTTTTCGTCTTAGAATCACAGGAAAAATCACTCCTTCAAGTTTGGCCACGTACTCACATAACACCCTGTATGAAGCGCCGTTTGGGTAAAAAGTGTTTTTGCAAATAAAAATAATTTTGTGTAAATGTATTCATTATTTGTAGCTCTATTTGTTATTTTGCTTTCCGATCAAACAACATTTACTTACGTTTCCAGGATTACAAATATATGAAAACGTGAATTCCCATATATTTATAAATTTGAGCTATTTTATATTGTCAATGCATGGCGCAACCGCGACGCGGTTCAGAACACGTTCGAACTTTTGTTAGGTAACTAGGCGAAGTCATTGGTACATAATTTGGTTAAAAGATGGCGGCCGAATGATATTGCAGTCGTCAAAATGCATTCTCAGAATATTCAAAAAATTAAATACATGTAGACAACTGGGACAACTGACAATGACATCTGCCTGTACCACTGCTTTCTGCCAGCCAATGTATTTACTAATCACTTCGCCTAGTTGCGTTTTCTAAATCGCGTCAGTTGCGGCAACATAAAATAGATCGAATTTATAAAAATAACGGAATTCAAGTTTTTATACATAAAAAATAATAGGAGGGGGCTATTTATTATTTTTTGAATAGATCGATATATTTCAACCAAATTTGGCACACTTGTATGACAACATAAATACTACTTTTTACAGTACTTATCTTCCTTATGACGTCATTTGGGAGAAAAAAATTGAATGGGGAGATATGTCACGTAATACCTAGTTTGGAAGGTATTTCAATTCTGTATCAAACAGTGTATACATTTTTAATTTTGGCCCACCGTTAGGGGAGGCAGGGGCATTTATATTTTGAAATTATTTATGTGTCCTAACAAAGTGAAGAGCAAAAATGTATACACCGTTGGATACAGAAATGAAATACCTTCCAAATGATTTATCAGGTGACCTACCTCCCCATTTAATTTTTTTCTTCCAAATGACGTCACACTTGTGCGGATTACGTCATGAAGAATAAATATTGTGGAGAGTAGTATTTATGTTCTCATACAAGTGTGCCAAATTTGGTTGAAAAATATTGAATTATTCAAAAAATAATAGGTGGGGGGGGGGGGGGGATATTCACGTCATCACTGTATATTTGTAACGCTTGAAATGTAAGTATATTTGTGTTTGATCAAAGATAAATAAAGCAAAGTAAAAAATACTGCTACAATTAATAAATATATTCACACAAAATTATTTATATTTACAAAAACACTTTTCACCCAAACGGCGCCTAATACATACAACAGGCTATTATATATTTACAGGGTGTCCCACAATTTGCGTTCAAGGGATTATGTGCTATGCTAGAAATTCAGAACTTATTATCTTTCTTTGGAACAAAATTTTTTCACTTGTCCTGTGGTACCCAAAATGTGGGATACCCTTATTATATTTAAGTTAAAACTTTTTCTGTAACATATTTTTCATTGGACCGCTCCCAAGTTATAATGTTTTTTAGGATGTATTTTTTGTTTTTTAAGTTGTATTCTTTGTTTTTTTTTTCATATCGGGATCCAAAACAATTATACATGTTTATACATATTTAAGTTTAATACCTTCATAGTTTATCTGTTATTTTTTTTTTCTGTGGAGTTTTAATCCTTTCTATTAAACCTGATTAGTATTCCCATCTTGTTTTCATTTTACTCCAGTACATGTTGAGTTGAGTGTAAATGAAAGTAACTGAATCCAAATTAATCTCCATTAATAACAATAACATTTAATTTTTATAATTATAACCTCAGTTCTAATGTTCAAACGTTTTTTTTCTTACAATTTTTTACAACGTATTGATTGCTTGTATCTGAAATCATAAAATATTTTCACCTCCAATATTTTTTCAGCCAATATATTTATGAGCAAGCCCAATTGGGAATACATAAGAAAATTAGTAAAATCATGAATATTATAAGAACAAAAAAGAAGTACAATTATGTTGATTACATTATAATACTCTAATTTGCAAATAAGATGATTGCCTAGTTGTACGAGAAGGTACATACAACTTTATTTGTGATGGAAGTTCAAGACAGTTGCATTCACCATTGATTATCTTGAGAAGTAATATCTTCTTTTTTTCGCCCAACTTCAAGAGGTGGAATATTTAAGTAGTGCTCCATATGGTTGTAATCCCAATCAAGTTAAACTTTAAGAGCTATGTATCTCAGAAAATTGTGTTCGACTCGATCTAGTATTGCAGTAAAGAACTTTATTTACATATACATTGGTAAAATCGTGGGTGATCCTTAATGAAACCAAGCATTCTTGTATACAGCCGATGTGATCAAAACTGATAGTACAGTCAATGATGATGCATAAGTCTGATTAATATTTATATTGACTTGAATCGCAGAACGTTAATTTTATTATTATTATTACCATTTGAAAATATTTTATCAATATTTTCGAACTGACATTGTAACATTGACTTTCAGTATCTTATTACAACGTTGACAATATTTTACCATAGCATTATATTCTACAAATATCGCCGAATGTCCACATGTTTTTGAGGCTGCATTTTTTGACAAGTCACTCAGCGTCATGCAACTTCTGTTTCAACGGAAGTGACATAAATATTCTATTATTAAATGAGACATCTGATATATATATTAACTTCTTTGGTCTCCATGTCATATTTTGAAAACAACTATGTATCACTTCCTTACTTTTAGACACTATTTTTTATTTTGCAATTTATATTTTAGTCAAATTACTACTACTGTTTTTGAAAATCTGCTTTGTAAAATTTAGTTTTTAATTTTGTATTACTATTTTTTTCAATTGGCAACATGGCGACTCCTTGGCGAGGAAAAATTGATTTGATTACGCACATTATTGGTTTCAAACAAACCAATAAAGAACTCCTTAGATCTTTCTTAAAATAAAGCATCCTTTGAGATTAAAATAAGATTTAAATGCATTGAGTAACCTGTAACCAACTCGACCAATAACATGAAAAAACTTGTCAACTTCTTAATTTACATCTGAAGAGTGTTTTCCAATTCTTTCAATCTCCCTGATGAGCTTGGCAAAGCGAAATAAATTTTCGTCGACAAAAATGTATTGGGGATTAAATGCAAGAGAAGTGTCTCCTACTTCAATGACATGTTTGATTTCTGTGAGTAATATTTTTGAATAACATTCTCTCTATGTAGTTTATTTAATGAATTTTCAATGAAAACAAGGGATAATTAAAAAAATCAACTATCTGAATGAAAATGCGAATTTTCACTTTCAGATTTTTTCTTTTCAGTTAGAGTCTTTTCACAATATCTATCAGATGTAGTTCAATGTCCAGCGTGGCTTTAGCCGGGGAAGTAGTTGTAGATATTACAAAAAAAAATCACATTTTTCAATTTTCATAGAGAATGTTACCAATATTATTTTGATGTTTCACCAATGTTGTTAAAGCGATATTGCCACATATTTACTTCGAATATTCCACCAATATATCCAAGTAGTGTTGTACCAATATTTTTTTAATAATATTCCACCTATGTTGTCATAGTGATATAGCCACATATTACTTTTGAATATTCCACCAATATATGCAAGAAATATTGTACCAATATTGTTTTAATAATGTTTCGCCAATGTTGTCATACTGATATTGCCACATATTTACTTCGAATATTCCACCAATATATCCAAGTAATATTGTACCAATATTGTTTTGATAATGTTTCACCAATGTTGTAATAGCGATATTACCACATATTATCTTTAAATATTCCACCAATATATGCAAGTAATATTGTACCAATATTGCTTTGATAATGTCTCGCCAATATTGTCGTGGCAATATTGCCACATATTTATTTTGAATATTCCACCAATATATTCAAGTAATATTGTATCAATATCGCCGAATGTTCACATTTTTTTTAAGGCCAATATTGGTTCGCGAATATTTTACCAATATTGCTTTGACAATGTTTCACCAATGTTGTCGTAGCGATATCTCCACATATTAACTTTGAATATTCCGCCAATATATTCAAAGTAATATTGTACCAATATCGCCGAATGTTCACATTTTTTTTTCCGCCAATATTGCTTTTACAATATTTCGCCAATATTTTCGTAATATTGGACCAATATTGTACCAATATATGTGTGCTACTTGGGTGAACTCCCACAGTCCACTAGAACCCTACGTTTCCGGCCCAAGAGTTCAACCTCAATTCGTGGTAACTCATGGAGCCGGCCCTCAACATTGTTGTTAGCTAGCTGTACCTTGCGACACAAACGGAACAAGTACCCTGGATCCTCCGGATCCTTATGGAGCCTTCCATCGCACAAGTCGGCCTCCATAGCCTTGGTTTTCTCTTCAGACTGGGCGTCAGCATTGCCCCCTATTGAGACTCGATGTGGGCCCCCCTCGGCATTCACACCTACCCGCCTCGGTGGAGTATCCCGGCCCTTGCCTTGGTTAACCTCTGCTAGGGGTGCTCGATCAACTCCATGATCGCCCTTCCTATTGTGCAGCCGGTCTAACCCTCTAGCGACAAGTCCACATTGACTCCTGGAAGTATCTCGATGTTCGCCTCGCCGGACGAGTTTATCATCACTTCCTGAAGCTTGGCGAGGCTCGCCACCCTCGACGATTACCTCGGCTTCCCCTGCTTGACTTTGTGTCTGAATCAAATCCCAATTCTCCTGGCTGGTACTTTTCCTAGAGCTGGGCCCGGTGTGGCTTGTCTGCTTGACAACCTCCTTGACTACCAGCTCCTCCTTGCGTGAGCTCGCCTGCGGCGCAGCCTCCACAATTCGGTGTCCCGAGTCCACGAACTCGGCGACCCCCAGTTAAACCACCTCTTCCGCGATCCAAGATCCGGATGAACTACGTAGGCCAACTACTTCCGTAGCTGGCTCCTTTTTACCTTTTGGTAAGACAACATGCTTCCCATTGTGTTTAACGCCCATCGGCGAATGAACTTTTTTACGCCTATCATCAGTGGCGGAAACCACGCACTCGTTCACCACACCATACCGAAGAACGGACTCATTCCGTGGTCGGTCTACCATTGGTGCAGAACAGCGCTGATTTTCCACATCTGAAACATACGCAGCATTGATAATATTTACATTCGAACACTTATCAACTACTTTACTATGACAGGACACTCCTGTCACAGAACTTCCCTTATGGATTGGAGTTTTTACTCCTGAGGAGCCCCCTGAAGGCTCCGAGCGGAGTTTTTTGACTGAATTGCCTTCTTGGCCATAGTATTGGCTTTGCCTTTACTATCCTGGTTAGTGCCTGCGTCTGCATTCGACGGCTTATGGTTGCGGTTCGGATCCTCCCGGACCGCATTAACGCCAGGTTCCTTCTTAGGAACTCTGGACTTGTCAAAATTGTTGGACTTCTGTCCCGCATTCTGCTGAGGGCAATCACTCATCCAATGAGGACCCCCACACTTAAAGCAATTTTCTTTCTTGAAAACCTTTACATTTCCAGAAGAGTTTGTCGATTTGGATTCAAATTTACTCTTACTGGAATTACTATTATTTGCCTTGGCCGGCACATTCCCTGTCTCCTCGCGCCTTTCTTGACGTCTCGGGGGCGACACTGCTGCCCCCCGTCGATCAGGAACCTGCCCCGACTTCGGACGAGGTACTGCGCCGCGACGGGTATTATGGACTAACGTCTCCATAATGACCGCCTTCTGCGTCAGCTCCTCTACTGTCGCAAAATTGTGCAACTCTAAACATTTTCTTAATTCAGGACTCATCCTATTTAAGATCAGTCTAACTAATCGCGCTTCGCTCATCTCTGGATAAAGTCTCTGCGCGAGACTCCTTTTATCCAGGATGAACGAAGTTACGTCTACATGTTCGGCTTGATCAGTGCCGAATAAATCGGATTCAAGGTCGGAGATCACCAAATCGTTATCAAATCTCTCCTGGAGACGATTTGCAAAACATATCCAATTGATACTCCTTTGTTTGTAAGGTAGGTACCATCTCTGCGCTGCACCGGTGAGCCACTGTGAAGCAATGGACACCCATACGCAAGGATGGAGTTCCCCTAAATGATCCTCAAAATCCTTCAAAAATATTAACGGGTCTTCGTGTGGAAATCCTCCAAAAGACGGCGATGGTTTTTTCACACTAATGCCTCCGTTTCCACTTACAGAAGTTCCCTTCATTCGTCCTTCCTCCAAGAGTTCGGCGAGCTCCACTAATAAATTAGAGGGCCCCGTCCCTCGTGGCGGAACGACTGGGTTGAGCGGTTTACAGGATACTTCCCTACGCTCCCTAACGCTCCCCTGCGAAGGCCAGCCCCCTGACCTAGGCATTTCACGGGCACGGTTATGAATACCTTGAACGTTTCGAGTTCTATGATCATCATCATATTTTGTTTCAATATTTCTGTGCGGCGGACAGAACAAATTGCCTGAAGGGCGCCAAAGGGTTTCCGGTTCACCCATAACCATACTGCGAGCATCATGGAATCTGTCCGCCTCCGGCTCAGACCCTATGACCTCATACACATGTTCTTCGGTCGGACCCCTAGTCCTATGGATCCCTGACGACCGTCTATCGTCAATCTGTAGCCCCACGTTGGGCACGCCATAACATGTAACGCTTCGTGTGAGAGGAGCCTCACAGGCGACGTTTCGTTCCCTGAAACCGTCCACCTCAGGACCTCTCACGCTCTGATCCCTCGTAGGCTAGAGCGGCGAAACTCGGGTTACCCAGGGTATTCGGTTTTCCCCTTTTGAGTTACGCCCCGAACGTTCATTTCTGGGTGGGAGTTCAGGCACCGCTGAATCTCCCTTGTGTGCATGATCTTCGCGCCACCATTCTCCCCCTGGACTCTTAGCCCGACCCGCGAGAGATATTCCACGCCACTGCGCGGAAACTCCCTCGTGGATCCTTCCACCACCCCCGTGCACTTCCGCACGGGCCTCAGCTGCGTCGCTGAAGGAGCCTCTTCCTATTGGGGTCTGAAATAGCGTTGCGGGGTGGGCCCCCGCCAAGGTGTTCGTCTGTATACGACAAGCACCCTGCGGTACACCTCCCGCTCTGACATCTTCTGTCCGTTCGCTTCGCCGAAAGCGCGGACCTCCGGAAGTCAGACTTCCGATCCATTGCGGGTATTCCTCGGCTTGATGACTCTTCTGCAGGGGTTCCGACCTACAAACAAAAACTTCATTAGAAAAGTTTAATTTCTCCACGCGTTCAAAATATTTCGGCGATTCCACGGGCCTTGCCCCTTCGCCATTACCGAATAAATCGTCAAACATTATTCGGCTCCTACTCGAAGTACTCATAAATGTTTCTTGAGTCCCAAGGGGAGACTGTCTCCTCACTAGGGTACTCGACACTATCGACCTCGTTGGGTTTATCCATTCCTCCGGGCCAGGGTTCCGGAAATGAATGGCATCATTTCCGGGCGAGGGATTCTGCAGAATCACCTCTAAGTCTCCGGTTCGTAACCGGGGTAGCATCGCCGAAGACCGACGCCGGGCGTCGGTTTCGGGCGGAGTTCGGGGTAGAGCACGTCCCATAAAGGCGACGGCCCCCTCGTCATCCACTTTATTATGGGCTGATCTCAACCTCATAATTGCTACTTTTCAAAATTTGTAGTCGACCCGAAAATAAACACCGATTGAGTATGTTCAAGTCAAACTACTAAGGAAGAAATGGATTTAGTCAACCCTCGCGATAATCCACTCTCGGGTGATGCGTGCGGAGAGTGAATTATTCCCTAACTTTTTTTATTATTATAATGCTTTAATGGCACTGCCGGGAAATGGGCAGTGTAAAGGATTTCACGGTTATAATAATAACGAAATAAATTTTAAACTACCAAAAAAAAATTGATTTCGAACACGGAAATCAGCTTGGCAAAAATTTGAATTTTTACAGAATTTACTAGTCCACGAAAAACTAAATAATGACTCCTAGCAAGACACTACCTTTTCGGAAATCCCTAAAAGGAACACGGACCCTAACAGTTAGCGGCGCTTCCGGGGGTACACCGGAAGTGGCTGCAGGAAGGTAAGGATAGGTATCGCGCCCCAAAGGAAACTGCGGGAAAAGCAGTCCGACAAAGGCAAGCCTAAGTCTCAATAGTCTTCGTGGCCAAGGTTTACACTCGAGCTATTCAGTCTTCGTGGCACTTCACGCTGAAGCCGACTGAATATTGAGAAACTTGTTATTAGTAATGCCAACCTCTCTTCTCGCTGAGGATTTTCTCGTTCACCGCGGTTGATTTAATTCGGGAAACAACTTTGATGAAGTTGAATCCCTACGAGCCACGAAATGGTCTCTTTGGTTTGATTTTTATGAAGCCCGAAGAAGTTAAGCCACTACACGAATTTTCGCAGCACGTAGAACACCTATTATCCCGAATAGGTGCACCTAACCCCTTTTAGTAAAAATTAGCGGCTGGAACACAAGTTATTATTGATTATTACCGAGCCCTGAATTTAAACTAGCTTCAAAACGAGCAATTGTTGTGTAGCGCACAAAGTTGTTTAGTAGTTTTATTCGGAACCGTGAAACGATTTAACGCAGATTCACACAACAATTAGGTAAGCTCTCGATGCGTCGTCTCCTGGCATCTTTATACTCTCCCGAGTACTAAATCCGGGACACCCATTGGCGCAGACGGCCAAAAGGGGCGCAGACGGCCAAAAGGGGCGTCGCCGAATCTCGGATATACACCAATTTTCCCGGGCCGTGGGAAAGTCCGTTAATGACCGTTAAGTCGTAAATCATCCGACACGGTCTATTAGGTCCCGCCCACAAGGAAATTTTTTTTCGGAAAATCACCGGATTTTCTTCATGGTGTTATTCCGGACACTGAGAAACCTCGTTTCCCTTAATTTCAGGCAAATCGCTCGACGGATAAGCCCGAAATTAATTAACCAAAAACCGAATTGGAACTGTCACAATTCGGTAAATTCCTTTACCTCGGAATCAGTGCACTCATTTCAGAATCTCAAAAATATACAGCGTTTTTCCCCCGAAGGGTCAAAAACGATTTATTTTAGGTCTTGCCTAGGCTTGACCCTATGTGAGATTACCCCATCACCCCGCCCATGTACAAGCGTCCCTTTACTCTCTTGCCTCTCGCTCTTCCACCTCTCTCCTGCGTTTGCTTCCCATTTCTCCCGCCGGCCCTACAGCGCCGCTGAAGCGCGGCTCTATTCCTCAGTACCTTCTCATGTTAAGTCGTCAAGGGCTTAACCGGGTCAAGCCTAGGCAAGACCTAAAATAAATCGTTTTTGACCCTTCGGGAGAAAAACGCTGTATATTTTAGGGTCTGTGCCGTCGGCTTGACCCTATGTGAGAAGTGTTTGGGTTCTGACGACGTGATAGCGTACTGTGATAAAAGGTTGGAATTCTGCTGTTTACTTTATTGCACAAAGAAAAACAGGAATAAACAATTGGAACAACAATAACATTAAACTTAAGCCCATTCTGGATATAAGAGGAAAGAAAATAACTAAACAGGAATGAAAGAATCCCTTATAACACGTTCTTCGTCCTTGTTGCTGCATTTTGTCACTTCCTTGACATAGTGCTTAAAAAGATTTGTCGCACCCTTCCAGTTCCCGCATTTCAAGATGGAGTCCAAGGGCATGTTATGTTCCCATCTCGCTGAGGCTACCGCCGATCGGATGCTGCCAGGTGAAGATTCTATTCCGGCGGCTTCAAAGCCCGTTCTCACCCAGCCGGCTATTATCGCTCTAGACGCCGGTCTAACTGCTCTCCTTGTGGTGATGAACAAGTTGTGTAGGTCTGTCACAGCGCCTCGTCGATCTCTGGAAATGTCCAGTAATCTGAGGGTCCAGAAAATGGGGTCCAAGGCCCTCTCTTCATTTCTTAAAAGTTTCCAACCAGATTGTCTGTATGTCGATTTATCTGTCTTGGAACCAAATTGCGGCCAGAAAGAAATGGACCCTTCCTCTTTCTGCATATGGTTGCCATCTATTCTGAGCAGTGTTAAGTCATGGATGCGACGCCCCGATGCCAACAGTAATATAAGGGAAAGTCGTCGGGATACCTGGAATATACTGCCTTCGTCTATCTTTTCTTTTCTCATCCATGAAATCAGGGTATTGACGTTCCAAATGACCGGCCTACTCGGAATTGGCTTCCTCGCCTCGATTGCCTTGATCATGTGTTTCACGAGTAGATTGTTTGATAATTGAGGACCATGATAAGGATCCGCTAGAGTCGCTACGACGGACTTATGCAGTTTGATCGTGGCCGGAGACAGCTCTTTCGTTCTATAAAGAAATGAAAGTATTGAGCAAGCGTACTTGGCGATGGCATGACAGGGCTTTGCTTCACACTGTTGCACCAAGCACACCATTGCTTCCATGGGGCCGCATACGTCCTCAGGGTGGATTTTCTCCAGGATCCCTCTAGGAGCCTTATGTCCTCCTGCTGCCAGTTCTCGATAACACTGGCCCACCCTGTATCTTCCATGCCTCCAAACTTACTTTTTGAGCTTGCGGTAGGGGTTTCCCTGACCGAGCATCCAGTAGGTGGTGTTGTAGGTTTCGAATCTGAAGAGGAGATACTGCCCTCGACTTCAAGTCTGCTCTCCAGAACACCTTTTCCCATCTGGGTACTAAAAGAATGTAATTCCTGTGGGCGGAGTTCAGGTGACAGAGTACTCTCGGGATCAATGCTGGTGGAGGGAAGACCCAAGCCAGTCGGAAATTCCAATCTCTGCTGAACGCGTCTGTGAATGCAGCCTGACTGTCCTTCACATCTCTCGATACATATGTTTCGACAACTTTTGATGCGGCTGACGCGAAGAGATCTATCTGAGGCTTCCCCCATCTCTTGAAAATCCTCTGAATCGCTGGCTGAGAGAGAGTCCAATCCGGTAAGCTCGTTCTCCTGGACAGGCTGTCTGCTACATCGTTGAGGACCCGGGGAATGAAGTAAGCCACTATAGTTATCCTGTTTATCGCAGCAAATTTCAATAGGAGGCTGGCTATTTCTGTCAGCAAGGGGGATTTCGTTCCTCCTTGGTTCCTTATATATAGGAGACCACAGTCCGATTGTCCGACTGAATGACAACTGTCTTTCCTGCTAATGCATCGCCGCAAAGCCGGATCGCTGCAAATGCTGCAAAAAGCTCCTTCGCATTTATGTGCCATTTCAGCTGGTCCCGTTCCCAAGAGCCTTTCAGTAGTTGGTCTCCAACCTGGGCTCCCCATCCGTGGTCCGATGCGTCTGAGGTTACGAAAGCATCTGGATTCTTGGGGAATATCAGTGAAGCGCCTTCTAGATTTGCCAGCCACCACTGCAATTCCTTTATTGCTGATGATGGGATAGGTGACTGCTTTCTCGGCTTCCATTCTGGGAGGCAATGGCTGCTTCGTTGGATCGTTCTGGAGTGTAGCCTGCCAAGCGGTATTGCGAATGCTGCAAAATTTAATTTTCCCAAGATCCTCTTGGCGGTTGTCCAATCCCACCTCTTTGATACTAGCAATCTTGAGAGATGGTTTTTTAGAGATGCTTTCTTGCGGCTTGGTAAAGACACTCGATCTTTGAATGTGTCCCAAACTAGGCCCAAGAACTCGCATTTTCTCTTTGGGAACAGCGAAGACTTGTCGAAGTTGATCACGCATCCTAACTCCTCTAGAAACGATAGCGTTGTATGAGTTTGGGTCTCCAGCATCTCCCGGCTTTGGTGCGCTATAAGAAAGTCGTCCAAATAGACTATCACTCTTATTCCTCTGGTCCGAAGATGGATTGCCATCCAGTTTGATAAGCGTGCAAACGCTAGTGGCGCTGTTGCCAGGCCGAATGGGAGACAGGTCATCTGTAGCACCTGTTGCTTGTGGACCAGGGAGAGAAACCTCCGATGGGATGGCTTCACTGGAACATGCCAGTATGCCTGAGCTATATCTACCTTTACTAAGTAGTCTCCTTTTTGCAAGAAACTGGGGACTTTTAAATGATTTATGAGGCGAAATTTCTTTGGCGTCAGATACAAATTCAGTCTCCTTAGGTTGAAGATCGGCCTCGAGCTTCCGTCGCTTTTTGGGACGGTAAACATTTTTGATAAGAACCCCGCAGGGTACGTTGACCTTTCCAAGACCTTTTGAACTAGCATGAGCTCGATTTCGCGGGCCATTCCTGGGAAGGAGAAGCGGCTCAACAAGGCACTTGAAAATCTTGTCTGGGGAGGCTGCTTTACGAAGTGGATTGAGTATCCCGACAGAGTTTCCAAAATGCTTCTTGGAGCACCGTAGATTCTCCATCTGTTCACAAAACTGGCCAGCCTCCCACCTCTGAATGCTGTACTTCTGTAGTCACCTTTTCTTCTGGCGTTTTCCATCAGCTCCGCGTCTATCAAAGCCTCCTGGTCTAAGTGTGTGACTCCGTGGCTTATATTCCTGAGAAGGCCCTGGTTGAGATCTTTCTGAGTCTCTATTCGCAGGCGCTTTGGATGAGGTTCTACGGCGCATATCCGTCGATCTGTTGAGTGGCCTTGAACCCTTAACATTGTATGATTTCCAAACCGTTGGCACCGTATACCCTGAGCCTCTATGGACGGTTTTGGTGGAGGAATTAATGGCTCCTGCTCCTTAGTGTACGGGGCGAAATCCCAATCCATACCCGAATCGAGGGAAAGAGAAGGAGCCTTTAGGGGTACGGGCAAGTGAGGGAAAACGGGTGCTTCCCATGGGGTTACATCCCCTTCATCTTCGGATGCAGCCGACGACCAGTTTTCCTTGTCTTCCTCTGAAAACCTATCGGGGGTAGGCGATTTAGATGCATTGAATTTTTCTACCAGCGATGCGACCATGTTTCTCAACTCTAGATTGCTCTTCTCTAAGTTGTCCAGCCTCGAACTCCTACCGGTCCTGGAACTACCAGATATCTGGGTGTCAACGCTCTCAGCATCCGAACCGCTCTCCATCTGGGAACATGCTTGTCTTCTGGATAACAGTAGTGGCTTTAAACCGGCAATAGCTGCTATAACCAATTCGTTCTGGACTGCTGAGCCCCGGATTCTGCAGGCCAACGACGAGGGACGGATGATGAGGCCTACACAGAAAGGCCAGTCCAACATCTTTACTTTTATCTCTCTGTATTTCTTTTCAGACAGAGACGTAGCTCTAGGATTGAATGCTTTTGCCAAGCCGATAGTCGGCAGGGCGAATCTTATCTTGTTCAGGACCTGTGGATCCATGTCACCACCTAATAGATCTCTCTTGGAAAGATTCACCACCGCCCACTTTTCCCAGCCCTCTGGAAGGTTGGTAGAAGCCAACTCTTTAATTCTGGCAAGAATAGTGTTATCGTCTGGGTTGTCCGCCTCAAGCGCGGCTAAGTCTGCCATGGATACTGGGCTTGCTTGTAATGCCATCTGAAACGAGGGTAAAACATAAGTAGGGCTTCACTATAGGAAAATTAGGCTACTGTATAAATTGATCTGACCGCCCAAATGAGGCGACATCTGCAACCTTCGAGCCGTCGGTTCGACAGGCCGACGGCTGAAGCCTTTCGAGCCGACGGCTGAAGCCTACGAGCCAGCGGCTGAAACTCTCGGGCCGACGGCCGTTAAAAATGAGACGACGGCTGTCAGATACGAGCCGTCCGTCGAAAGCGAGCTGGGCAGCGGCTGTCTCGGACGAGCCGACGGCTCAAAGGCCAATTTGAACTGGCTGGTGTTGCCAATATATTCTGAGAACATAACCTACCAGAATGGGTGGAACACGCCAGTTCTGGTTAGCTTTAGCTCCTAAATTAAAAGTCAAGATGGAAATAAATGGCTAGATAGGAATAAATTTGCCAAGTATACTCTGCGAACTAAGTATCAAATCGTTGATCAAATTATTGTAATGGTTTACCTTAAAAGCCTCACTGCACTTGTCACACTAATAACTTCGATTTGTCCAACCAAATCTCGAACGGCCTCGCCGTTATGTTGATATCGTAGGGAACACTTGCACATGAACGTAGTTGATAGCGTACTGAGGAATAGAGCCGTGCTTCAGCGGCGCTGTAGGGCCGGCGGGAGAAATGGGAAGCAAACGCAGGAGAGAGGTGGAAGAGCGAGAGGCAAGAGAGTAAAGGGACGCTTGTACATGGGCGGGGTGATGGGGTAATCTCACATAGGGTCAAGCCGACGGCACAGACCCTAAAATATCAACATTTCATGATTCTAAACATAAATTCTTACGAAACCAAGTCGGAATATCGCATTCATCTCGGCCCAACAAGGGACTAGCGTGTCTTACTTGCTCTAAGCTTTGAATAAATCGAAAATTCAATCTGTTAGGAATCGTAAGTTTTCCCTGTGGAAAATATTTAGTAAAAATTCTACGAAAAGGATATCTGAAAAAACTGCACTGTGGTTGAGGACTGACTCCTGTCAGATTTTGGGCTTTGGGGTTTTATACATATACAGGGTGCGCTAAAACTACCGTTGTACAAAAAATACCCTAAAATCTATAGAGTTGGCTTTCGAAAATGAAATTCAGGATGGAAAATTCTTTCACTAAAGCTAGTCCAACACGTGCGGTGACGCGCAAAAATAGTCAGAGACCATTCCTCGTGACACTATCGATTTTGAAATTCGTTTTGTGAATTATCCAAAATAGATCCCATATTGAAAGAAAAACAATTGAATTATATTCAATTAATACTTTTACTAATTTAAAACCGTGTGGTATTATAACAGGTCTTTTCCTTCAGTTTTCAGTTCAGTTTGAGCATAGTTTGAGTTATATTTTATATTTATTCTGTGGTTGTTTATTTTGCATCAAGAAGTTGTTATTTTTTTATTAGATTTTTCAGAATGCCTCTCAAAGTTTGTTTCGTGCCCAAATGTTTGATGTTAACGCATGGTATATTTTGTTATGTAATATTTTATATGAAGTATGTTTATGTCATTATTATTCAGTTGTTAAAATAAACATTCCTATTCCTGAGTTGTATAATTCTTATATATCACAAGTATATAAAACCTTCCTAGCCATTATCAAAGACTCTGCTAACAGGTTATGGGCCCAGGAGTGTTCGGAAGATAAAAGTGAATAGTAGGAATCCAGCCGCAGTAAAAATTCGATTCAGAAACTTATTGAAAATTTTTGACAGTATTTCAAAAATTTTCCTGACATCTATCAAGAAATTTTACTACTTCTTCAAAAAAAAGGTACAATGGCGAATTTAGAAGATCTGGCAGCTCAATTAGAAGTACTTAAAGCCCAATTGGAACAGAGAAACATTAGTAAATCGACTACTACCGTCATTTCTAATTCAGTTGGTGGTTTATCTGAAAGCAAACACTTGGATGGCACGAACTACAATGACTGGAAATTTTGGATGAGGAACTTTCTGGTCGATGCAGGTCTTTGGTGTTGCATTGAACCAAAGCCAGAACAGACAGTTGATCCTGATATTGACCAACGTGCCCTTGCCAAAATCAACTTATCTCTCAAACCTTCAGCTGCAGCTGAGACAAAAAAAGCCCGAACAGCTAAAGAAGCATGGGATAATCTGAGGAAATCGTACGAAGACAGCGGCGTAGTTCGGCTTGTGGGTTTATATTCAAGTCTATTCAAAACAAGATTCGATCAATGTTCATCCATGCAAGAATATGTTGATAAAATATTGAAAATAGCTGAGCAATTGGAGAACATAGGCGAGCCATTCAAAGATAGCGTCGTCGGTGGAATAATTTTGGGAGGACTACCTGAAGATTATAAACCATTGATTTTGGGTATTCAAGGTTCAAAACAAACGACATCAACCGAATTTGTTAAGAATCTTCTTCTCCAAGAAAATGTTAAAGAAATTGCCACAAAACCGACAGTTTCTTCAGAAAGCGCATTTTATAGCAAGAAACCAATTACAAGGAAAACCCAACATTACAAAAAAGGCCCCCGATGTTACAACTGTAACGAATATGGAAGCCACAAAGCACAAGATTGTCCCAAACCCAAGAAATCCAGTTATGAGAATAACCGCAAAAAGCAAGAAAGTAGTCATTTAGCTCTGACCTGCGATATTTCTGGTAAACATAATACTGAAGACTGGTACGTGGATTCCGGTGCAACAGCTCATTTTACTTCATGTCGTAATTGGTTACATGATTTTCAAGTGGATACCAGTCGAGATTTGGGTATCGCCAATGGCAATAAGCTTCAGTGTACTGGATATGGTGCGATAAAAATTGTACTCAAGAATAACAACACAGTTACTATTGATAATGTGGTTCATGCTCCAGATTTATCTTTAAATTTATTATCTGTGAGTAAAATCGTCCATAAAGGAAGATCAGTTATTTTTGATAAAGAAAATGGCTGCCGAATCACCAATGAAAAAGTTAAACTTGACCCCAAAGAGATAATTGCAACAGCCTCCGAAGTCAATGGCATGTACAAACTTGATCGACAAACTTTGTCAGTGTATTCTTCAGAAATGCTCAGTGACTGCGAAATTTGGCACCGACGGTTAGGCCACTTAATGAATCTTCAATGAAATCATTGAAGAATATGTCAACTGGAATCAACTTTTGCAGTGAGAAGTCCAAACTAGAATGTGAATCCTGCATCAAGGGTAAACTACATCGCATTCCATTTCCTCAGTCCGGTGGAAAGCGTGCTGATCATATCCTAGAAATAATTCATTCATATTCCAGGAAATGTCTGATGCATGTAGTGCACATGAAATTCAAATGGATTATTCCCCTACTTCTTCCCAATCGAAAGAAATAGAGTCACCTGGAGAGTTCATAACATTTAGTGTCAAAAATGATAATATGCCATCCACAACCAGCCATTTTGAACTAGTGTCCAAAGAAAACAAAAAAGTACAAGTAAATATAAAACCAAGTATGAGAGGAGTATCTACAAACACAAATAAAATTGTCACGAGAAGTGTCTCAACAACCACGCATCCAGAGAAAACCACAAAAAGAATGACTGAAATCAGTTCAACAGAAAGATCAGAAACCTGCACAACCAGTTCCATTATGAAAACAGATGATTCCAGTTATGTGCCATCATCGCCAAACAGAGGTAGTCTTTCAGAAGATAACAAGGACAGCATGCAAGTTCATCAAGGGACGGATGCAACTCTACTCATAACCAAAAGTAGATTTTACATTGGTCTGCCTACAGATGCCAGCTTTTTAATTGAGTTAATAACAAATCATGTTAATTTGACAAACGAAGAGGTTCTGATATGCTTAAAAAAAATTAGGCTGAATGATGCCAATGTTAGATTGGCTGACGACTTTGGTGTTTCAAAGGCTTACGTTGCAAAAACATTCAAGAAGACAATACCAGTGTTAGCAGGAATCTTCAAAAGATTCATTTTCTGGCAGAAAGCAATAATTATTGCGGCAAATTTACCTATACCATTTAGATATCGCTACAGAAAGGTACAGTCAATCATCGATTGCTTGGAAGTAGAAATAGAGGTTTCGTCAGATCCTTACAAACAAGCTCAGACTTGGTCAGAGTACAAAAAATGTAATACGATGAAATATCTGATCTCGGCAACTCCAAATGGATTCATAAATTTTATGTCAAGAGGTTATGGAGGTCGTGCCACAGATAAAGTAATCACAGAGCAGTCTGGGTTTTTAGATGCCCTGCCAGATGACACAGATGTGATGGCAGATCGTGGGTTCAAACAGGTTGCTGGTTTGTTGGAAAATAAAAACTGTCGGTTAGTGAGACCTCCAACTGTGCTGACTTCAGAAAAACCGTCAAAGGATCAGGTTACAGAAAGTAAAAGAGTAGCAGCATTACGAATTCACATTGAAAGGGTAATACGGAGATTAAGAGAATTCAAAATGCTGAGGATGCATGCCTGTGTCAACCATAAAATGTTGTATTTGCTGGATCATATAATGATAATAGCTTGTGGTATTGTCAACACACAACATGTACTGATTAAATGATTTCAAATTGCACACTGCTGGTTTCTCTTTACCTTGATATATTGAAAAATTTAATGTATTCTTATAAGAAAACTAGTACCTGAAACATTAACTGGGACTAATATTTGATATTGCATATTGTAATTAAACATCTAGTGAATATAGTTATAAAATGAGATTCGCAACAATACCAATGAAATATTAATAAATTTTGTTTTTATCGAAGCTGCAGGTACTCCCTTTCTATTCTATTCATAAAATTGCTTGAGAGAAAATTGAAAATAAATTTTTGAGATTATCGTTCCTACAAACTACATCAACCTGTCAAAGATCATCAATATGCAATACTCGTATGTTATATCACAAGACCTATAAATTTAATTGAATAAACTATCAAAATATTTTGAGCGTGATTTTGCTTGGAAAATAGTTGAATGCACAATAATTTAATAAAATCCCGAGATCACACAGCGGTCGAAGGGTTTTATTTTGAAATTATTGTGTATGAAATTATTTATCAAAAAGCACAATCATGCAAAAATATTTTGTTAGTTTTATCCTTTAATATTTATAGGTCCTGTGATATACGACAAGATTATTTCTTGAATGAGATAGATTAAAACCAACAGCAAAGAATTTTATTGAAAATGAACACCAAGAAGAAGCCTTTGCATGTAAATATTTCAAATTCTGACGTATTTCAGTTGCCTATGTCAAAATATTTGTCTAGAAATCCTATCAAACATGGAGTTTTCACTGATGAAAATCAATATTAGGTCATTCAAACGATTAAGAAATTATTGTTTTTTTTATAAACTGTTGCCAAGAATTGTAAGAATCCCTGAAAAACAACACAACGAAAACCAATATCGAGGACAAAAATTTAATCGCAATTAAACAGCTCTTGTGAAATAATCACTTATTTAAACAAAATATATTCGAAAAATGGTGATGTCTGATTGGTCTATTTCATCATGAATGAAATAATCATCTACACTTCTAAATTTATCCATGCTAGAGAAAAACAAAGCAATTACTTCTAATTTGTGTTTCTTCTTGAAGTTACTTGATGGATTGATGGTTTGCAAAGTTTTTTTTGAACATACCTCAAAAACAACTAAGAAATGCTAATACGTATTTGGTAAATAGGCAAAATTCGCCACTAAATAGGGTACCTATCTGCAATTTATATCTGTCTTTACCAATAACCAGTTTCAACCAATATTGATTTCTACTTTTCCTGTTTCTCTTTTTTTAATAGGAGATAGAATTTTATTTGTTTTGTTCGTACCACTACCTTATCAATAATATATAATAAACTGTAATTGGGGTTTTTCAAATATTAAATAAATAAATAAGTAAACAAAATTAACTTTTATTCCATACTGTTCATTTTATCAAATGAGTAAAAATAACTGTTTTCCAAAAAAATTCTGCACTTTTCATCATCTCAGTGATGAATTGTTCATCATATTCTACTTCCATAAGATGGAATTTTTCGGAAATTTCAAAATCTGGTGATGCCACACAAAAATAGCCTCTTTTCCTGCCAGTAATCATCATCTGCAGTTGTATCTGTGCAAACGTTTTTGGGCAAATTTTTCCATTTTTCTCAATATAACTTGAAATCGTTCTTTCTTTTATTGGACATTTAATTTCAACTACATGAGTATCGCTGATTCCATCTGGGGAAGCACCAAAAATTAGAAAATTTGGATGGATGAAAATACCACAACGAAGATTTGTCACATCTGCAATTTTTTTCAAAACACTACCCTCCAATCGTTTGCCCCTCGACATTGCTGGAGTTTCTACCATTTTCGACCCTCCCAGAAGTTCTTCCACAAGACTTCCTTCGAACGTCTTGCATCTTGATGCTTCATGTAGTTTCGATGCTGTTATTCTTCCATATCGAATCTCATACCAAGATGATGACTTATGATGTTTCATTGTGATCGTTTGTACCTCTTCACATATCTGTAAGGATATTTTACTCGAAATGAAGTCCATAAACCCTGTTGCACTCTGAACCCCTTTACACCCACTTTTATACAAAAGCGATAATTTGTGGAGTGATGCTCCTGAAATGGCATTTGTTTTGAATGGCTGACTGAATATGGTTCCCGAGGAACCCTTTTGTCGACCTTGTTTTAGAAAATCCTTGAAAATCTCTTCAGGCACATCTGGAAGGGATGGTATAGGATGTGAAGAAACCTTTTCAAGGGTTACGAATTTCTCAGTTGACCCCACTCTTGAAAGTTTCGAAGCTTTCAATAGCAGTCGGTAGACGTTACTGATGGGTCTTCTGACCTCCTGTGTAGCCACAACAAAAAGGCTACACTATGTTTGCAACCACCTGGAAAAATGTTATTTATCAATATTATGCCAACAACAACAATATACTTAATATACCTTCTGAAGCTGCACAGTCCAAACATTTACAATGCAGTACCACTTCTTTGTTTTCATCAATTTCAACTGAGACTCTGTAACCTTTGCCATGAACTTTGTGTTCGGGTGTTACTTTTGCCTTGACAATGCAGTGTGTATCATGCCTTCTAACTTGAACATAACCAACCGCATTGTCGCCATAGGATTCCCGTGTTGCCCTAAAAGTAGACATATTTTAAACATACAATAAAAAACAGTATCTAATAACTTACCGACTAGACTTAACATTTTTAACTTCAGCAGAGTGGTTTCTATAAAATTCGAAAACCATGCCAGCATCTACTACTGGAAGATTGTGACTAGTCCCTTTTTCGAATCCTTTTTCCATTTTTATACTTGATAACACTTTAGATTTACAAAATAATCTCACCGTCACAATATATCACACCAACAACACAAACAAATTAATTATGAATATTTTGATTATATACTTTACTTTGGTTAGAAAGTTGTCAAATTGAGAAGAACAGGTGACATATCACATAAACAGAGTCCCCTCTTCTTTTAGATGTGACATGAGTTAGCGAAAAAGTTTTCACTGTTACCAAAGTTAGTTAACCGAACGTGTAACCGAACTGCCGATTATTGTCGTTCTGTGATTCTAATGACAACTGGTGACTTTTTTTCCAGGAACCGCTTTCGTAAATAACGTTTATGGTTTATAAATAGTCATTCACTCAACTAGTACCTTTAAACGGGAAAAAAAGTATTCAAACTCTGAAATACCTTTGAGGCGAAACAAAAATAAATGACTAACTTTCTCTCTCGAACATCATTTTTATGTACCACAATAATTCACAATATTAAAACTATCCAGTTCTTTGTTTATATTCAAACATATCGTTTTATGCCAGATCCAATGTTCTCTGGTTCATAGTTTTGGAAGCTTGGCAACGTTGCCGTTAAACGTCAGAATCAACCCGATTACGCCCATTGGCTGCTCAGGCACGTACGTCACCAAGAGCGCCAAAATTGGTAGCTTCAAAATTTGCCATTTTTCAGGACGAAATTAGACCAGCTGTAATTGAAATTTTACTCAAAAAATATTTTCTGGGTACATTTATATATGCATTATGTATTTTACAACACATTTGGAGCACAAATATTTTTTCGTGTCCTCGCCTATTGGGATTTGCCAATACGAAGCCGTTAAATCTACAATACTCATTACTTGTTTCTTTGGGAAACTGCGAAAGTTCACTGGGATTGGGTGGAATAACATCTAAACACACCCTAATACTACCATATTTTTTCCCAACTACCACCAGTGGACTCACATACACTGTCCTGTCTGATTCAACAACCCCCCAGTCTATATTCCTTCTATCTGTCTTCGGGTAGGACTTTTTTCAGAGAGGTGTACAAACTCGCAATTCAATACGATGTACATAACAGGTAGTACAACCAGGTTTGTTAGAAAAACTTATTTAAACTGTAACAAAATATTATTTAGAGTCAACCTATCATCTTCGCTGCATGCCTCGGATTTGCAAACCACATTGCGAATATCTGTCTTTAAATATAAATACTTATTTTCGTTTGAATTCCCCACACCTGCATCAGCAGTAATTTCGCTTACCATAATCTTGATATCGACTTCAGATTCAATTCTAAAAACTAACCGAAATTTATGAGAATTGGCAACACCGCGAATAGTTTTGTCGCAATAATTTATAGGAAGTGGATGTTTGGAACTTTGGTGTGAATACAATTCAAGAAATAGAAGCTACCCAAAACACCAAAACTACGCCACTTTCACTGGACGCGCATTTTGCTAACAAAGTTAACATTCTCAAGAGCTATACGCTTACTACGATAGAGAACAAAATTCTAATCCTATTTATACCTACTACTTATCTGAGTGGTTAATTGTAATCGTTATCTATTTTAACTGACCCACTATTCTACCTACCTCAATTATCTACTCGAATTGTTTACTTTAAATCAGAAACTACCTGCTCTAAACTACTTGTTACGTATTTGATGACACTTGGATTAATGATTAACATTTTATTGATATAATAATATTTACTTTACCAGCATATTTGAAAACTGGAAAAAATTATTAGTTGTAAAATAACGAATAATGACTAATGACTAATGATATATGAAGGAAAGAAACGTTTATTGTACTATGAACTTGAACAAAGGGCTGTATGGAATGGGGCCCTTATCGGCATTTATACTATTTTTACACTTCGAAATTTCTAAAATCTCGAATGCATCGAGAAGTCTGCGGTCATGAATATGTCTAATTAATCTCAAACTTGTGTCATCCAATCGGTGGTCGTGGTCCAAAGCATGTTGACCCACAATCGATTTTTCTTGTCTCGAAAATCGGATATGAGCAATGTGCTCTCGGAACCGTACTCTCATGGCTCTACGGGTCTGGCCCACATATTTCTTCTCGCAGTCCTTACAGCTAATCTCATAAATCCCTGACTTTTCTTTTTCTTCCGTCATATCTTTGGGAGTACCCAAGATTTGTTGCAGTTTATATAAACTCTTGTATTCCACCTTCATATTGAGGGTTACAAAAATGCTGTCGAAACCTCGAGTAACTCGAGGTTCGTATGGAATAACCATATATTTAGAAGGGATTTCCTGTGTTTCAAAAGTAGAGTTACGAAGGGTTCTCATACATTTATGTTTCCTAATTAATTTGTCTACCAAGTCCATAAAATAATCGTTCAACTCCGCCACTTCGCCGATGATCATTTTCTCAGTTTTGAATCTCTCTTTGTTGAGTGGATTCACCAAAAAATTCAATCCCGCCATTTTGTGCTGTATGTAATGGTGAGAACTCTCAGGGATGTATCTGAGTCTGTTCGTGTCCTTCCTGTAGATATCGAATTCGAGGTGATTTTGGTCGTTCCTAATTACATCTAAAAATTGCAACTGTTTTTCTCTTCCAGTTTCATACGTGAACGATATGGTTTGAAACTGGCAATTCAATTCTGAAACTGTCTACATCGACCTGTTTTGTATCAAAAATAGCGAACAGTAGTCCATATATTTCCAAACCCAAGGAAAATAGCTGAAGTTCTTTCTTGCTTCCATCTCGAACTTAGTCATAAACCAATCAAGTAGGAAGGGAGACAGAAGGTTGTACCTTCGAGTAGTTCATGAAAGCAGTTATTGAACTGGTTAAGTCTGGCGAGGCTTGAATACTCCCTCACCATTTCGTCACTGAAACCGTTGGTCAGCAGTAACTAACTTAGATATTCCAAGGTTTTGGGTATTGGAACACTTGTAAACAAAGAACAAGATCAAGATTTCTCCCCCTTCCAGTTTCACGTTCGTAATCTGGTCGACAAATTTTGAACGCTTAGTCTTGGTTGTGCCACTAGAAGATTCTCGAACTCTTTTGTGAGCCATTTCGCTATTTTTTATGTAGGGGCCCCTATCGACGAGACGATCAACTCCGGTTTGACCAATATTTTGCATTCGTTTAGGGTTGTTTTCACGTTGGAAATCATCTTGGGCAACAGGTTTCTAGTCAACTGATGTATTAACCGGTTTTAATGAGGTTGTCTACTCTTTCTTGATAATCTGATTTATCAAGAATCACAACTTATTCTGCATGGTGACCAACATTTGCTCTGTTGTTAACGAGTGGTCCTCAAATACATTTTCTCTAAGATATGCCCCAAGGACCCTGTCAAGGCAACCCTTCAATACTACTACAAGTGAGAGTATTTTGTGAATTTCTGTCTGAATGAAAGAGTAGAATTTCTGAAACTCTTCCGTTATTGAGGACATGGATACTTCATACATACAATATGGGAAATTTCCCCTTGCAGTAGGGTACACACTGAGTGGTACTTGTCCTACTATCACATTTGTGGTGTCTAACGAGCATCCCACTACATTAGGTGTAGGAATTTTATTTGTTTGTAACCATTTTTTTGGGGGTAAAAAATAAATTATTACCTCAATTCAATTCAATTCAATTCTTTATTGCCTCTAATGATTACAATATCATATAGCAATGGATTGTTAGTTTGTTACATAGAGTATTATAACATTTTAGGTATGAATTCATTCTTAAATTACAAAAAAAGAGAAAAAAAAAGAGGGAAATCCTAACTTTGAAGTGTTAAAAAAAAAACAATATGAGTTATGTAGAAAAAAATAAAAACAAAAAAACAATAGTGAAGGTCTTTCTATTCGTTCAGAACAAATGAACGGAGTTTCAGTATATTCCAAATATGAGTACACATTTTTTTTGCTTCAGTAGAAGTAACATTCTCGAAAAATGTAATTAGATCATTACAACTTGTCAGGCAGAGAACATCTGAGGGTTTCATAGAAAAATATATTGGACAGTCAAAGAGAATATGTTGCAGTGTTTCGGGTTCATTTTGATTACACATGGTGCATAATTCGTTTGGGATTATACGATAGGTACTACCATTGTATGTAAGTTTTATGCCATACTCACTAGCCATTCTTATTTGAGCAAGAGTTCTAATAATTTGTATGGGTACTTTCAAAAGTAAGTATTTTTGGGGAGATACTGATAGTTGGAAATTGCGATACAGTGTGAGAGATGAGGAACGAGCAGCTAGAGATAGGTCAGAGTCATGGAGCTTGCTGTAGTATGTAGAGAGAATAGCTCTTCTATTTCGTCTGAGGGTATTGCTGTCGATCTCGTTAATAGGGGCTTCAAAACCAGAAAGATCAAACTCTTTCTTTAGTTGTGATACCCAATTATACCTAATATCTACATTGGTGAAACTAAGGGAAGCTAGTCGCATGAAGCATATTTTAGGAAGGCGATGGTCTTCCATTCGGAGCAGTTTATCAAGGAAATTGAGGGTACATTTGAGGATTGTGTATGACATTCTGACACGACCTGAATCGAGCCTAACAGCATAATCCGGGGTGTTGCTTGGTAAAAGAAGAAGACCTATACATCCTTCAGTTTCAACAATATCCAGGAATTGGGAAACGACTTTATTTTCAAGACAATCATAGTACATTACTGCGAAAGCACATTGTTTCATTATTGAGATATTTGTTGTCCCATCCATAACTGTGGATGAAAATACACCAGCTGCTCATGTTTTTCAGAAAGTTTTTCCATACAAATCTTTCCCAGACATCCATTCACTATAGAAGGAGCCTTGGTACGTTCTAGTGCTCACCTTCACTCATTTGGGAGTAATAAAATATATTTTTTAGTAATAAGGATAATGTGTTCATCAGCAATCTGATTATCTCTTTTAACCTGATGACCTAAATATATCACTTATTTCAGTATCGGTAGCTAGTTTCTTACACTTATTTGTATCCTTAGCACTAACCGCATTTTTCTCAATTTCGCCAAGTACCTAATTATCATGTTTGTTTGAAAATTTCAAGTTATTTTTTATGTCAACCAGCTGTCGCCCCTCTTCCGAACGGGAGCCCTCATAATTCGAAACTTGTGCGAGACAAGGATTAACGAGGTCATACATACATTTTCATGTGCAATTCCTAACACTTTCCCGGGCCATCAAAGTTCAAAAAAAGCCTACGTCATTTTATGCCATACTTCAAACCCAAGTATATTTCGAAAAAAAAAAAACTTCAAAAAAAAGCTTTCATTTAAATGCACTAAAAAGAAGAAAATAAACTTTGAAGTAAATCGAACTTGATAATTTTGTTACATTATCAAATTTCATATAAAATAAAACGATTCTGCAGTCGCTATGCTTTTAACCCACACGACCGGAGCCCGAGTGATTGGAAGACTATGACAAAACATATTTAGGCAACCGATTATTCGTATAAAGTCACCCTAGTTTTCTACTTAACAATATTAAGTACGTCTGTAACTTTCGCCTCTTATTATGAGATGGCGCCACTTATCTGATTTGAGTATTTTCAAACTGGAAATAATTCATGTTTTTTCGGACATTTTTTAAATTAATGCTTTTTCTTTCTTTAACATTATTATCGTGAAACTGACACTTTTGAGTCAACTTTGGCAAGCTAAACTTGATAGAACCCTAGCGGCTTAACGCAAATTCATTATAAATGTTTCCAAGTTATTGTTGGTCTTCATATTTTTAGGTAAGTAAAACCACTATAATTAATTATCTCTGTCTCTTCATTTGCACATAGTTCAAATCTTCATATTTTTAGCTAACACCATCGCCAGTATAATCAAACCAAGCTGCAACGAGCAACAGTATTTATTTTCTTCATCCACACCGGCCCTTACCCACGAATAAAATAAATTGCCGCCCCTGAGAACAAAAAAACGAGTTTTCGCTCATCTGTCGACCGGTTTTCCATTGGTTTTTTAAACATGGTAGTTGAAAACACCCCATCCCAATTATATAACAGGAATTGGCCCCTTCTCGCAATTCTATTGACTTGGTTGTAAGGAAACAAACGCCTACACGTAGACAAACATCAACTTCCGCTGAACAATTGGTCAACATAATGAAAGAGAATGCTGAGCTTAGAAGGTCTAGGTACAAAAATGTACCAAAACCTGAAGGATATCAATCTACGTTGGACGAAATTGACAAGTTCTTTCTGAACATGGCTGAGACCGTTAAACGTCTTCCTCCAATAGATCAAGCAACTATCAGAATGATCATGTATACTATGATTTCTGAAGCAGAAATTCAACAAATGAGGAGTCCGGAAGGGCCCCAAACATATCAGACAGACATACCATTAACCAGTTCTTCTTCATGCTCACTTCTACTGCATCTACATCAAACCAGCGATTTTCTCCACCTCCTCCTAGGCCTTTTTCACAATCATCTACATCAAACCAGCTATTTTCACCACTTCCTCCTAGGCCTTTTTCACAAGCATCTACATGTTCACTAATTAATTACGACAATTTTGGTCAGATAGAACATCCGGCTCAAGACGCTCATATGCAGTACACAACATTTCAACAAGATCCCTCTACCTGAAATACAACCATTAAAAACGTCCTTTTGATTGAGAACATATTTGATGTTTTTCAAGTTCGGTGTTTTTAGGATTAACTATCTTTTTTTATATAGTATTATAGTTTGTATTGCAACACTTTTTATTTAAATCAAATCAGGTGCTAGAAATAATGCGCGAGGTGGCAGCTTTTCGTCAGAGAGCAGTCAAATGGATTCGGGACTAAACAAAGTGCTATAATGTCATTGTATATACCCTAGGTAAATTTTCCTGGGCGCCACTCAATTTGGACAAGGATAAGTTTTATTTGGGTAATTGAGAACACCAAAAGGGTGTCCACTAGGTGTTAAAACATATCAACCGACTAAAAGATAGACAGTGTGTGGGAGGAAAAATAATTGTTGAATCTGCGTGAAAAATTTATATATTTTCTCTATTTTGAAGTATCAAAAGAATGGCTTCACAATATAAAAAAATAGTAATAATAATTAATGGTAAAAGATATGTACACCACAATCCAGAGAGTCGATCAAGATTTTACTATGAGCGATAAGAAAAAATTTTAATATTTATGTATCACTTTATGAAAGGGATAGTTATCAATAAAATGAATTTTATTTACCCACTGCAATTTATATGTGTACACCACCATGAACCTTACCTTATCCGCTGTTGCACAGTACTATGCAAAAGCTTCACAAATATGAATCTTCATTTCCCAATAGTGGAGATTATGGTAATGGTGGAAATAAATATGTTTATAAATACCTGATTGGTATACTCTAAGAAAGAAGGTATTATAGTTTAGATCAATAAAATTCAAGCCTGTGGAAGGTTTTCTTGGCTACGGTGTTCTTAGTAAAAACCTCTTCTTGATCTCCCCTTGAAAGTAAACTTAACAGGAACTTTCTTCAATAACGTTGATTTAACCAAAAAAAAAATATTCTTCAGTGAGGAATTTAGCTCGACTTCACCATAGAGGTTGTAACTCCTTCAAGGAGGTTAAAACTCATATGTAACTCCTTCAAAAAGTTTGTGACTTCAACAAAGAGTTTGTAACTCCACCAAAGACCCTACAAGAAATTATTTCTTATAGTCTTTTGTATACAATTTATAGTGAAAACAAACATTTACTCTATAAATGAATAGGTACACAAATTCTGATTTTATTTTGCCGGTATAAATCACTCACCTTCGACAAAAAGGAAGGGCAAACGTGGCATCAGAATTTCACCATCGAGTTTCTATGTACAAGTAGCCAGAGAGGAAATCTAGAATAGTTCTCTCCCATCGACTGGTTATGGCGCAACTTTTATGGGGGTATTATGACAAAATTCCAAAAAAGGCAGATTGAGAAACCAAATTCTCCAAACCCCACAAGTTTTCCGCACAGTAGCCCAGATCGAAGTGACGCCGGAAGTCACTTCCATTTCCTCGCTCGCGTCAATTGACAATCTCTCCACCACTCTCATCATACAATCGAACAGTAGAGTCAGTCTTCTGTTGAAATTCTTGCCACGGGACATAGTAAATGTGGCACGAAACATCAACAACTGATTGATTTTGGGAGTGAGCCATCTAGATCTATCTAACTCGTATACTGTGGTATATGGAATGAGAATGACATACGATGACGCTCTTCCTTCTATCAGAATTTGGCGCTGATTTCAAAAATAAAACTGACGAAAAGAAAAAGAATCTCTGGAATGTAGAGGTTTTAACTAACAACATTGGAACGATTATAATATGTTTAAGTAAAATACAGGGCCGTCTCCAGGTATATTAGATTTCTCAGAATTTGGACTTGGTAAGTTTTGTGAATACCTGTTGTTGTTATCTCTCAACAAGCCAGAAATAAAAATAAATTTCCAATTCTATTAAAGTAAAATCTACACGCTACAGTATGTAAGCAATTAATATCTTTTAAAATACAGATGAAAATTCAGAAACAAATAAACATTTTTCTTACCGTAGACAAATTGCTAGTCGCTCTTCGGTTGATATGGTCTTCCTAAAGGTTGTATTTATTTTTTTAATATTCATTTTCATTAGTGAATGCAAATTCTTAAACTGCTCCTTGTTCATTCGAAAATACATGTGAAACCGGTCACTATTTTCACCCATTTCGAGAAGGTCAATTAGCGGGTGATATTTTCCATGAAAGTGACGTTCTAAATTTATTGAATGTACCCAACATTTTCTTCTTTGTTTCCGTTCTAATAACAGTAATTAGCTGCACATTCTAGTTGTTCTTCCCACTCATCTGAAGAACTACACTCGCCATAGTGTCTGACCTCAACTGGTCTCATTTTTCCATCATTATGTAACGTAGCGTCGCGTCGTATCGGATGCCGTGGGAACAGTGTGCACAAAGTATATCTATCTCTGATGCATTATGTCAGATGGCATGGGGGTTGTGTAGCATCAGAACAATGTGTTCCCGGCTTAAAGCTGATGCTGCACATTCTAGTTCTTCTTCCCACAGTAGTGGAGCAATGGGTCTATCAGACCAGGTGTGTGTTAGAGAGAGAAAGTATGAGTTGTTGAGAGCATGCCGGTCGCTTCGCGTTTATCGTGACGCAGTCGAAGCATATCCGGTTCAATTGTAATAATTCCTCAGTAGAGAGCATAAAATGGATTTTTTTTGGTGAAATTGAAATTGAAAATTATGTATCCATTGAGTGTAAAGAATTGCGGCGGAGAATACGGGGTAGCTCAAAAATATTTAATAGGAATAATGAAATATTAGGCGTTCAATGACGCGTATACGACGGAAATTTATTATATTTCACTACAGAGGGAGTGATAGTGGTTGTTAATGACATCCAACAATCGAAAGAAATAGTAGCACAATGTCTCCTGAAGAATACAGACGTAAACTCGAAGAATTTGGTAGAAATGTTCGAGAATTGAGTAACGATATTCAATTTTACGAAGATAAGAAGAACGTTGTGAAGCAACTGAATGATTTATCTATTTGGAATAGAGCATTACAACGTGAAACACCGCAAACAATATATCCTTTACGTAGGATCAAACCTCATCTACTGCATGGTGCTACTTTTTTCTCTTAACCGCAAAATCAAATAATTTATTCCCGAAAACGGAAGAAATCGATCGAAGGTAAACAGAACAAAAATGTCGAATTATGAACTGATGGGAGAAAACACGCTGTATTTGCTACCATTGTTCCGAAGAATACATCATTCAAATATACCGGTAGCGAGATTCAGAATATTGCGGAATGGTTCAATGAGGTGGTGATAAAGAATTAAAAACTCCAAGTGTCAAAATTGCTCGATTGTGGGATCTGAACTTTACACTATTTTTCTCATGTCAATGGTAGAGAATAGAGAGATATGTAATATTAGCTTGAAAGAAATAAACCTACTCCAAATCAGATCGCATTCATTGTTTCATTCCAGCAAAATTATTATGATCAGAAAGTCATGCAAAGTGAGAGGACCGATCAAAAATAAAATTTACAATCGTCATGCATGAAAGTTTTGTTATTCGAACTGAAATAATCCACCAACCGTATAAGGTGAGGTTAAAAAACTGAGATTGGTAATTATCATATAAAGCATTGTTATTCGAACTGAAATAATCCGCCAGCCATGTAAGGCGAGGTGAAAAAAAAACTGGAATTGGTAATTGACATGCATGGTAGGCTTGTTGATAAACGCAAACTCATCACAGATTCATTTGACACAATTCCTTGGGGTCATTTTAGTTTAAAATGATTTTTTTTTGTTACAGATAGTCTTAAGTGTTTGTACGATGAATTTAAAGCAACTCTGCATAAAAACTGTTTGTGAAAATCTTAAAAGTGCTACAAGCTTCATTCAAGCATCACCCTTGCCAGTGATATTAACCAAAAAAGTTATTCAAAATTTTGCTCATTTCAAATGGCTACAGATTAATCGACACCAGCATAAAATTGATTTTGATATACTTATCAATTTCGGAAACTTTGATAATTTTTATCAAGTGCGTTCTGATTTTCGGGAGGCATTACTGAATGTTAATAATTTAGAGCCATATTGCCGTCAGAACTCCTTTTGCGTTTGGATGAAATTTTATGAATCCGATGAATTTAATATATTACTTTGCGAAGGATGTGTGAAAGCCTTTATCGTAGCATGGGAACTTTCACACACAAAAATTAAAGTGAATTTTGTTGTTAGACATAGCCATGAAATATTTTCTGATGAAGAAGTGCATACGGTATACCAACAAAAATCGAGTTGGTGTCAAAATTGTTTCACATACTTTTTATTCGATTTAAAATATCGTTATGACTGTATAAATGACTTGCATAAAGATAAAAAAGTTAAATTCAATTGAAATTTTTCATATTTGTATCATATTTTTTAACAAACGAAATGTAACTCACATTTTATATGTCATTTTTTGTAGTACCACTTTTATGAATAAATGAAAAAAATATCATTTTTTTGTGTTTTATTTTTTATTTCTCAAAAAATTATTCAACAAAGAAAATTATTCATAAAAATAAATCAGCTTCGACAGCATATTTTTCAAGTCGTCCAAAAGTTTGCTATTGGGGCATGTGATATCAAACATGTTCCAGTCAAAGTCTCCTACTTCAATAAGCTTCCTCTGAAACTCATTATACTTAAAGTAGGTATTTCCTTTGAAAAAATACATGTGTCCATATATGTAGCGAAATGCTGAAGTAATACCATTAGGAATGTCTGGAAACACATCTTCTATACGTCTCTATTAATGATGGAAAGTGCATTGATATCCATCCCATCGAATTCAATGAAGGAAGCATTATCATAAAATATGTAAGATTTCCCCGCATACGTTTGAAAAACAGCATTCATTTTGGAATGTGTAGGTAATAAGGGAATGTCAATATCTCTACCGATTTGTAAATTGGGAAATGAGCTTGAATATAATCTATTATTACCACCGACAACAAATAAATTCCCATTACCAGTTTGAAAAATGTGATTTACTCCTATAGTTCGTAGTTCTTCAGGTAGGTAATTTTGTAGATCCTCGGGTTCGCGCAATTTCACCTTTTTTTCAGATGTAATATCAATTTTCCACAATAGTTTTTTAACTATAATGTACAATCGATAGCTTGAAAATCCAGGTGCATACGCCAAAAACATAGAATCTGGGGAAGATTTTACTTCACATAAATTCCTAATGAATCCGGATGCATTTTGTGTGGAGAGTCGTGTGTTTGTGGTATGAGTTTTGGGTGTTGTTTTACGAGTGGTGCTGGTGGAAGTCATCTGAGTAGTACTTGTTTTTGGGAGTATCTGAGTAGTGGTTGTTTTTGGTGGTATATATTTGGGTTTTGCATCAAATCGGTCCTTTCGGTCATACAGTGCTTCGAGCCCATTTATATCATCACGATGTGTATGGGACGGAATTCAGTCTGATACCATGGGAACATAATTGCATTTTTTGTATCACTATGAGCTAATCCTAAAGAATGACCAATTTCATGAACCGCAGTCATCAGCAAATTTGTATATCCGTAAGGTATTTCACCGTTCCCCGCATACCATTTTTCTTCACTATCAAAATGAATTTCTATGCAAATGTCAGTTGGTGTAGGGAAGAAAGAATGAACGAGAATGCGACCAGGACCATCGAGAGGAAAACCACAATAAGCGGTACCCATACAAGTACTACGAAATTGATGCTCAAATTTAACGAATGATATTGTAATATCTGATCTAGTAGGTATTGTCATCATTTCAAATGTTAAAGTTGATGCATTCTCCCACATGGCAAAAGCTTTTTTGAATACAACAAGTGTAACGATATCTAAAGCATTCCGTTACTCACTATAACATCCATTAATATAGTCAGGTTAACTTCACCTCTCAGTAGATGTTTATTCCATTTTGGCTGTTCCAAGCTATAATTGTTCCGTGATGCGGAACGCAACAATTAAATATTGACAAGGTTGGAACTTGAGAGGAAAGGAAAGAGAGAGAGGGAAGGGATTCGAACTCCTTCCGGAGGACGAAAAATATCGCCCCTTCTTGAAACGAGCTCTGAACGGTTGACTGTTTTTTGGCCTTTGGGCTCTAATTTTTTGATTTACAACGAAGAGATGAAAGGTCGTATATTTTGATTTAATTAATTCTTATTCAATTCAATAATGTAATCGATTGGTATATTGATATTCTTTGGCATCTTCTTTTAAATCTATGAAATTCGATTTTGCAAATTCCTCCTGAGGAAAGACAAGATGGCCACTTTGGCGTCATAAATCATATAAATATTTAAAAATCTTAATTTATTAGGACAATCCTTTTCTAGTTATCATGATACAACTGATTTGTCTATGATCGATTGATTGATCGAATCGATTCTCATATCAATATCCCTCTTAAGACATTTTATCTGAAATCCTAGAAATGAGAGATCCACGGTGTGTCACCAATTTGTTGTGTTTTCAATCTACAACTGACAAGTGATTTTTACAATTTTATAAAATCTTTAAATACATATTTATATCCTCATTTGACTAGCCAGGACAGAAATGTCAAAATTGAACACTTAACCTCTTGAAATTGATGACTCACGTGTGGTGTCAATTTCACTTCTGTGCATTAAAATATCATTTAAACCTGCTTCTGTTCGTGCTCTTGTGATTTTCAGTGATACAAATCCTTCCTGGAACGTTCAGATAATATTAAACTGTTTATAAGTGCGAGCAGTCGACTAGGTGCAAAGAGCCCCTTTTTAGGCCCGAATAGTGATTTGGCAGCGAGGACTGTTTCGAGTGGTTTGGCAGCTTGGAGAACATCATTCATGGGTGAGTTATTGCTTTCAATCATTTAATCATAATCCGTAGAAGCTAGACTCACTCATGAACCGTTGAACTCTTTGGTCAGACTTCCTCCAGGTCACTATTCACCTTAGAAGTGAAGGATCTTGCCAAGAGAATATTTGTGTGTTTTGAAAACCTTTCATCTCACTCGTTTTTAGCACAAATCAAGCCTTCTGCTTGTTTCGTGACATTTTATAACGAGAAAGCCTTCTGGCTACGTTTTATCTCTTTCTCCTCAGTTTGAAGTTGCACCTTTAATCTATCTTTATCATTGCTTCCCTGTGCAGCTGACTGACTGATGTGACATTTGGTTACAGTTAACCTTTCATCACCTATATTACCTTTTTCTCTTCGAGGGATTTATTATTAAATTTATTAATTTTTTCTTGCAATGAGAAAGGTAAATACTTTCTTATACTTCTGACTGACCGTTGGAAATTAATTTATTCTTAAAATTGTGAAAGCAATATTTTCATAAAAGTCATTTTCATATGCTCTTTTGAAGTTGGATCTTTTCTAATTTTGTTCGAGAAGAATTTAATACAAAAGTCTTATTGTAAATTTCTCTGCTTAAGACATTGCTCAACTCAGCAAATTTTTGAATAATCTTTTGTTATATAAAGACTTATGTAAATTGTTGAATCGTTATGACTTTGTTTTGAAACCAAATCTCTTATTTGGCCAACACCATCCCATTTGTCGATTTGTGAAGAAAGTTTCGAGTCGTAGGACTCATATTGTAACGAGATACTGGTTTGTGTTTACTTTCCACAGCGTGACAGTAGCCTTCGCTAACACCCAGATTGGCTATACCCAGATTGGCTACACACAACATCAAAGTAGAGCTCTGGACGTAACAGCATCTTTCGAAAATCATGAACCTCAGGAAATGACTTAATAACACCCAGATTGGCTACACACCATCGAGTCAGTAGAGCAGCCCTGTCTCGACACCCCCTGTGAGGCTTCTACTCCCACACCACAGTAGAGCTCTGGAGTAAGTCTTTTCTAGACAACGCAAATATTGATCACGAGATAAAGTCAAACCAACCAGTGAATTGTAAACAAATTGACAAATTTATGTAAATTCTTCTTATGAATAACGAATCGAGTAATCATTGTAGACTCTCATGAATATAGTGTTTTTTTTTTGAATCTTTTGTTTTACTGTTGAAAAGCACAAAGATCAATCTTTTGACAAGTTCGTGTTTTTGGTATTTTCATAAAAAAGAACCTGGTGCCCATTCATATTTTTGCTAACATATATTTCCTTTTATAAATTCGATTTTTAAATATTTGTCAAAAGATCTATCTTTCATATTAGCAGATAACGATACCCACGACCTCCCGTAACAATCTGAGCAGCTCATAGGCACTGCTGTATAAAATGAGCACGTAACTATTTCAACTACTTCAAAATAGTCTTTAGGTAGTTACACAAGGTATTCATTATAGTCTTTATAATTGTTACGTGGATAGCGTGATAAATACCACCTCAAATGTGTTTTATTCCATTTAGTTTGCACTCTAAAATCAGTTTCAGCAAAATGACATAGGGGTCTCGCAATCAGATCGAGCGTTTCATCATTCAAATCTCCGTCCACAGGCAAATTATAACGTTCTTGGAATTCACTTAAAGATGTTGAAAAATCTACCTGTGAATTATTACTGACGTATCCATACGTTTCAAGGAACTTTTGAACAGCACTTGAATTGTTAGTTACTTCTGCTGCAGTGACTGACAGTGTTGTTGTTGAATTATCGTCTACTGTGACTGACAGTGTTGTTGTTGAATTATCAGTTACTGCTGCTGCTGCAGCGACTGACAGTGTTGTTGCAAGAAGCAATACTTTGTTCATTCTCAATGCTAGTATGTAGTAGAATGAGCACACCAGAGATTATGATACCCCTAATATACTATATATAAAAAAATAATAAAAAAAATGTTTTTACGAATTTCATTTAATTACATAAATCATACAATAATTTGTTTCTATAATAAAATAGATATTCTCTTAAAGCGTTAGCGTATATGCTATCTATGGAAGATGCTTGACAAAATCCGTTTACAATTTCTTCAAGAGTCAAATTTGTTTTATTTTCACGTAACCATGACTTGATTATATCGAAAACACCTCGATAATAAGCACAAAAGTTCAAAGCGTCCAGCATAGCTACTCGATCTGAAAGTACTCCCATATGTATATTGAGAACGTCGACGACTTCTTGCTCAGAAAGTTCTACGTTGAGAACGTCTTTGGAAATTGTTATGCGCTTGATACCGCTTTCGATGTACTAAGTGACGTGACCAGATCCCCACATCGTATGGTGATGGGATCATACTCATCTAAATAACCATCGACTGAGGTTTTGAAGAAATTTTCCTTTATCGCCAATAGGATATCGATGAGAGTCGCCCACTCGAAAGTGGTGAAACTAATTTGACGGGTTGAAAACTGCTGTTTCAAAATGATGCATGTACTGAAGTCTCGAGAGGGGCTCAGACCGCAGCGAATCTCATACAGATTCATCGGAAATACCATTAACAATAGTTGATTTTCTTTTTGGGCAGCAATTTCGTACCGTTCAAGCACCTTATCGATTGCGCAAAGACGCTGCTGCTTATAATCATCATCACTATCACACATTACTTCAAAATCAGTGACACTACTGCTACGACTACTGTAACCACTGTCGAGAGACATTTTCTGTTAGACTGGAAAGCAATATATTCCTGCATATGATTAAATAGAATCAGATCACGTGATTGTTGTGATTTTTGTTGGTATTGTTTGACTTTGCTGCATGAATATGAGTAAGATTAAAAACAGACCCATACATTTCATATAAGTTGTGCGTATATTTCATAAGATCCTATACAAAATCAGCGTTTTCTATCCAGCTGTTATTTTTGGCATTCAAACCAAGCCATTTAACGTACATTTTACTACCTTTTCTTCTCAACACTTTTTCAACGAGATAAATCTCAGGATTAGCAGTTTTTTGTAATTCCTCCCCATAGAAAGCACCTCTTATCGGTATACCATGCATATCTTCCAACATAAAGGTGGCAGGATTAGTAATGTTGGTTTTGATGATTTTGAATAGTTCAGTAGTCCAATTAGGTGTATAACCTTTTTCAAAAACGTGTTTTGCTTTACTGATTCGCACAACATCACCGACTTTGAACTTTCTCGGTCCAGCTATTTTCAGGTGGGTGTATGTTGATTTGAGGATTTTTTTCTCGTTCGATTTGTTTACTTCGGACGGTTTCATACCAGTCTTAGAGTGTTTAGTATCATTGTATAATTTTGTGATTTCAGGTAATATTTTCAACCATTTGTAGGTGCCATTCAAACTGAAATACTTGTAAAGTCTTTCTTTTAATGTTCTTATGACACGTTCAGCTATGGCTGCTTTCAAGGCGCTGTACGTATTGTAGTGATTTATTCCATGTTTTTTCATCAAACTTTGAAATTTACTGTTGTAGAATTCTGTCCCCTGATCTGTCTGAAGATTTTTTGGACAACGTTCTGTATGTTTCAAAATATCTGCAAACTTTTCAGTAAGTTCCGCACTCGTCTTCGTTTTCAGCGGTCTAGTCCACACGAATTTCGAGAAACAATCTATAACGACTAGAATGAGTTTGAAATTTTGATTTTGATGAGCGTACGGCCTCATTTCAGCCAGATCCATTTGCCACAAATCATCCAATCCTTTGATGATGGTTCGACGTCGGGGAAATTTTTTTCTAATTGGTCTGTGTAGTTCGTTTACAAGTTGAATCTTCTCTTTCGAAGTCATAACTAAGGTGAGAGATAGAAAAGCATTACATTTATTGTTTTGGTAGATGATCTAACTTGAAAATGTTTCGTTGCTGATTCTTCCAATGGTATCAATGTCAGTTTTTGAATTTGTTCTATTGGATTCTATTTTGGTGATTTGTTCTTTGAATCGATTCAACTCCTTTTCAAATTTTTTGTTTGATACTCTACTTTGCTCCATGAATATTTTCACATCCTCACTGTTTGATTGAATCACTTCAGATATATCTTCAGTTTTTTTTGATATATGATTACGAATATTTTTCATTTCAGCTTTGTAATCCCTATCAAGTTCATCACACAGAGTAAATAGCTTCTTGTAGCGTTCTTCGCTCATTTGAGACAATTGAACTAAGGTATTGTTGAGATTTTGCATTTTTCCATCAGATTCTTTCAACAATGTACTTACTTCATTCCGAATATTTTTCATATCTACTTGCATTTCAGCAGAGTCGGAACTCAGTTTATGCACAGATTCCATCATTTGCTCGGTACTCCGATCTATTACTTCAATTTTATTTTGAATACTTTTTAGATCAACCTGCATTCTATCAACCAAATTAGTAATTACTTTATTTATTCCATCCACATATTCTTTGTTAGCTGCATCCGTACCGATTGTAGGTCGTTTGACATTACTCAATTTCAGATTGTCAAAGTCGATATTACCGTCAGGTGTGTGCAACAGACCTCCGCCAGGGTGTGCGTTGCTGTCGCTACGTCCAAACTTATCGATAGTCATTTTGAAAATGAGTATGCAGCGATCAAAGCACAACATCTTATAACCAAATTATCGAATGATTTCAGCTTCTTTGAGCTCATTGATTATGGCAAGAAACTCATTATCATGGGAGGAATTTCCGGCATCTTTGGAGGCAATCAGTAATTTAAGTCGTTCGCACAATTAATTCGGATCATCCCAATAAATATATTCCACAGGTTTAGTATTATATGACATGTGTTCTACAATAGGTTTTTGATGAGTCCGTAAACCAGCACCAGACGTTTTTCGATGATAGCTTGCTGGAGGAAACATCGGTTTGATAATGTGTGTATATTTGTATCTTTGGCTACTTTTTTGGCGACCCCGAGTATTTTTGTGAGCGCTTGATAATTTTAAAATCTCTTTATATGCTTGCAAATCCTCATCATTATAGTTTTCAGGCATGTTGAGAAATATCAACTCATATAGGCCGGGCGTTCCTTTAATTTGATAATTATCTATTATAATATATCCGTAACGTTTATTAAAATCGATTTGTTTCCGACCTAAAAACCATTTTGACCTAACTCCATCATATACGGGACCGTATATTTTATCAATTTCATCGCTCTTTCCCCAATGTTTCATAATATAGGGTTGAGACATCTCAGGATACTGGTCAATATATTCCTCTAAGGCGCCTTCCTCACATAACAGTACGGTATCGGTGCAGCATCTGTATGCGGTATACCGATAGTAAACTTTGTCGGCCAGATCTCCTCACTTATCGGTTTACTGTCCGTAAGTTGTCTGCATGCTTTCGGTGCAAACATTCAGATGCGTTTGTGCCGTCATCGTGAAATGATGTCTTCGGATGAAGATGAAGATGTCATTGCGTGTTACATGTACTTACGATTGCGTAGAAGAAGAAAGAAGTATTGGGTACACCCGTATATTGCCAAAAATATTTCATGCAGACTTTTCATTGCGGCACAACAACTTTCGCAAGATGATGTGAAATTCCGAGCGATGTATAAAATGTCAAAACAAAGTTATCGTGAACTCCTGTCTCTTATTGCACCCCACATTACGAAACAACATACTACATATAGAGAATGTGTTAGTGCCGAAGAGAGATTACTCATTACTTTGAGGTAAGAACCTGTACATTTCTTCAAATGAGTGCTTTGCAATACACTGCTGGACGTACAGTTTGCGATACATCAAGTCATCTATTTTGATAGCTGTCACGCTCTTACGTCAATACAGTAAAGGTTAGTTTCCCTGATAAAGTAGATGAGTCGCACACTGTACGTCTCACCAATAGTGCTCCAATCGTTCAGGATTGTCGGTCCATCTTGAGGGAGGCACCCACTTCTATTCTATTCTATTCTATTAATGTTGGGGTGTCGATACACTGCGACCTATAAGATCTATTGTGCCCCCTTCTGCTGCTCAATCGTTGAGGATGTCTCAGCGATTAGAGCAGTTCCTCCATTCCTATTGCTTTCAAAAAGTTCAGGATGTCGGTAGGCTTCAGGTTGGGTAGATCTCCCTATTCTATTTGATATTCTCCGAGGTATCGTGCCCTTGGATTATGCAGGGTACCCACTTTCATCTGCATCTGTCTGATGTAAAATCCCTCACAAAGGCATAAATATGTATAAATCATCAAAAACCAATATAATTTTTTATTTATTAATAAAGTTTTAATTAATGAAATACAGAAAAGTTAACAGCTTCATCCTCATTTTGGTAACCTGGCGTAGAGTGAGACTGGTAGTTCATGGCTTCATCTGCATTTTGATAACCTTGTGTAGAGTGAGACTGGTAGTTCATGGCTTCATCTGCATTTTGATAGCCTGTCAAAGAGTTAGACTGGTAGTTCATTACTGGCGGAGATGCAGCTGGTGCTGGAGTACCAACTGATGATATTGGAGAAAATAGAGAATTGTCCATTGAAGAACTACCAGTGGAGTTTCTTGAAGGTCCTGATATCGGTGCGGTCTTAATGTCATCTATAAGTTGTAATACTTTAATTTTGAAAGATCGGATTTGTTGGGCATTCATATCGGCAAACTCTGGTAGTAAACTGAGGAAGTAATGGTTCATTTGTTTTTCGGTTTTGTTTAATAAAATTTCGTCAGTCTTGTCGATTTTGTTTTTTAAAAACTTAACCATTGCAGCGTCTACTGCTGCTGCAGATGTTGCCTTGGGGCGAACTCGGGGCATAGGTGTAAGAAGAAGAAGAAGCCGTAGATTGGACTTGTGAATCAGATAACTGGTGTTGATCTGATGAATCAGTAGGGCCCTCGTCTGTTACTTGTTCTTCAGGTTTTGCCTCGGTATTATCTGCCGGTTCTGTATCTGGCACCGTGTTTTCTACTGGATTTGGTGGTATGTTTCCACGATTAGGAATTCTATTAACTGGTTTAACGTAGGGTAAAATGAACGTTAAATGTTCAGCCAAATAATAAGGCTTTTTGGTTCTTGAGCCGCTTGGAGGTGGTTTGGTACTTCTGATGAAAGTGGACCTGATATTGCGCCATTTTTCCTTGCATTCAGCAACTGAAACAAACAGAACAGATGAATTAAACTGATGCTTTTTTTATTTTGCAGATATTTAGCTACCGGAAGTACATTTACGGCATTGGCATTATATTTTGCAAGAGGTGTGAGCACTATATCTGACATAATAGCTGAAACGACTGACGTGATTTGGTCAACACTAAAGACAGAGTACATGGCAATTCCAACAACAGAAAAATGGAAAGATATATCTAATCGTTTTTATGAACTTTGGAATGTCCCTAATTGCTTATGGATGGCAAGCACATCAGAATTCAAAAATTGACGAATACTGGATCCACAAATTATAACTATAAAGGCTATCATTCGATCGTCCTATTAGCAATATGTAATGCTGATGGATTGTTTACTATGATTGACACAGGGTATGCTGGCGAAATAGTGATGGCGGAATTTTTCAAGCTTCGGCTTTGAGCTACTGGATGGAAACAGTTGGTTTAAATATGCCTATATCTTCTGCACTTCCACATGATGATACACAACAGCAAGTGCCATATTTCTTTGTTGCCGACAATGCTTTCCCTTTGAAACGCAATATAATGCGGCCTTACCCCATGACAGGTATAAACATGTAAAGCTCTTTAAGCTTTACGGGTCACCTTGGCGCCGAGTCCAGGTCACGAATTGCCTCGGGCGCCACCTCTTTTTAACGTGGGAAGGCCACTTGCTCCGGGCAGCTTCAGTTGGAGAAAAGTATACTCCAGGGGTCAATTATGGTCTTGACCAAGGCACAAGTGACCAGCAGAGGCAGGCTTTAATTGCCCTTACTGGTGTGGATTCCTGGGTACCTGCTGCTATTAGTTAACACAAAGCAATTAAGTTAACGTAAGAAGGAGGAAATAGTCACAATCATTTACTCAAATCAAACACCAATAATCGGTAACAAGCTTTCTTATATCCTAAGCTCACTTTACTTTACTCTAAATACTGTAAATACACTTTTACACTGGGATGTTATGCTAAACTTGACAAACGGAGGAGGGGGAGGGGGAGGCAAGCAAAGCAAATAATGATGCAATACGGATTACTAAAAGCAAGCAGTGAAATGAAGTTAGCGGACATGCTCTAGGGTTAGTGTGGAAGCACTACTCCTCAAGCAAAAGAAAAAAACGGGCGGAACCTAATACATCAATACATTTCGGAACCTGTACCACAATTCATCTCAACCGATACAGTGCCTTCTGGGGTGCCCACGTAAAACACTGTACCCGTATCGACGACAGTTTCCACAAATCCAGTGCCTCCTGGGGTGCCCACGTGAAACACTGTACCTGTTTCGACCGCTTATATACGGAATATATAAAATACCTACAACCGGATATCAATCACCTCCACAGATGCAGTGCCTCCTGGAATACCCACGTAAAACACTGTATCCGTGTCGGCGGTGGTTTCCACAAGTCCAGTGCCTCCTGGGGTGCCCACGTGAAACACTGTACCTGTTTCAACTCCAACTTACAAATACCTTACCTTGCTCACCACTATTCTGCTACGAACGGTTCGGCGGGCTACTTCTGCTTCGGGCACTCGTTCACAACTGCTGTTACTTCAGCTCTCTTGTCGGTCCTCGGCTGCCGGACTCCCACTTCTGTCCTGACAGTCTTGCGCGTTTGTCTTCGGCTTGCTCAGACGGCTGGAAATGGACTGCTGCTTCGTGGCTTCTCTTGACTTAGCGGAGCACCTCCTGAACTTCAATTCCCTCGTATCTGCCTGCTCTAGTCGGCCGGCTGTCGATATCCCTTCTCTTGTGCGAGGCACAGCTGCGCTGTTGATTCTGAAGTAAGCCCGCCGTGTCCTTTCGACCATGGTGCAGAATAGTAGTTAATGATGATTACGCAACGGAAATAAATATTTTATCGGAATGTAGAGTTTCACACAATAATTTGGAACAAAGAACGGGGTTTCTAAGTTCAAAAATAACGGAGTTATGGATACTAATGATTCTGAGAGCTTGTGCTTGCCATGAAAACCTATTATTATAATAACAAAATAGTAACTTCGTTACAAACAATATTAAAAGAATCTACAACTACAGAATGTCGAGAGCACGCAAAACAATAGAGTGTACATTCGGAATGATGACTCAAAAGTTTCAAGTACTTTTAACGCCAATTCGGTGTACAAATTACACTACAGTGAACAACATAATTAAATCTGTATGTGTCCTACACAATTTTATACGATTACGAGATGGAGCGCCATATTCTGCCACAGATAATGAGGGTACTCACAACCAGAATCGAGATTTTAACATTGAAAGAGACGAAATTCCCATTAATGCTAGATCAGCCGGGTCAACAGTCCGAAAATACTTAACTAATTACTTTGTTTTACCTAGGGAAGCGCTTCCGTGGCAATACACTCATTGTATTTAATTGAAACTACATACATAATTACTGTCTATGCATACTTTGTAATTAATAAGAAGAGTACTATAAAATAATATTATGTGAGTTTGAGTGTATGTGTGAGTGATACATAATAAATAACACGTACTTACCACTGGTAAGTACGTCAAATTAAAAAAAGGTTTGATTTTGAAGACCCCCATTTAATATTTGCTTCATATTTCAACCCAGCAAGTATATTAATTGGAAATAAAAGGGCAATAACTGAGTCCATATCTAGAAATGGACTTGGAAATAGTTAATATTGAATGGCAGCTTCTATGTGAAACTGCGCATTCCTACAAAGATGAAGATATCACAAGATTTTGGAAAAAGGTTGGCCAAACTAAAAATTCATTAGGAAAACCAATGTTTCCTAATCTCATGTTACTAGTCAGGGTGATTCTTTCCCTGCCTCATTCTTCTGCGGCTGCCGAAAGAACTTTTTCTCATTTAAATATTATAAAGAATAAATTGAGAAATAAACTGAAAATTTCTACTAGTAATAGTCTATTACATGTAAAGCAAGGTGTAACGGTAGCAGGTTCAATAAGTAAATGGGAGCCAAAAACTGTAAAATTTAGGAACATTATTAATGATGAGGATCTTGAGGATATAGCAGAGTTATAAAATATGCTGATTATAATGGAATAATCGAATCGTTGAGTTGGAATTCAAAGAAGATATTTTTATTTTTTGTTAAATTTTTAATAAATTATTTATAAACCAATAGATATTTTATTTCCATACGTGGTGTTTAAATAATTTCATAAGTTTTCACTGTGCCACACAAGTTACGTTTATATTTGTGTAGGCGTTCAATTTTGAATTTCCCCCGTGTCACTGGGGTGGTAGTCTAGTTGGCAACACTGATGGATGTGTATCATTTGTTTAAAGATAAATGTTAACTCTAAAACGCGCAATGTTTTATTTAAAAATCCGCTGTGTATTCCAACAATCCTACATTTGACGGTCGCATCTAAATATGGCTGAACTAAAGTCGTGTTTTCGTTCCGCATCTAGTGTCCACCATTCTGAAAAATGGTCTGCGCATGCGCAGAATGGGTGTTACTTCACTTTTAATGACGTAAGTACAATTTAGTACAATTTTGGTGTAAACGTTGGTACAATTTAAAGTTGTCGAATCGCATCACTGCTTACCAGTCAATTTTGTTTCATTGCTAATTTCTGTCCACGCTTTTTCCGTCAGGTCGTTCCTCGAATATTCCGGTAACTTGTAGTTATATAAAAGTGGATATTTTTCTACTTCAGCCACCAATTTAATACACGTGACTTTTTCATTTGCCATTTTCAATACACTCGTATGGTAGACTCCGTACGATTCACACAAGTTTCCCGCTCGGTATCTCGGATCTTACTGGAAAGCCGTACTGCAATACAGTATGCTGAACATATACCGCCCCGCTCCCGCGCCAGTCAGAAAGCGTGTATGCAAATATAAGCGCTCGGTAACGAAGCGGTAACAATTTTACTGCATGTAATTTACTGCACCGATACCGTACTGTTATGTGAGGAAGGGGCCTAAAACATCTTCAGAAAGCGGCATCGGAAGATCACCTTCTTGCTCCCCCTCATTTTCCTCAAATACATCAGCATCATAATCCAAAACATCACCCGTATCTGCAACATGTTCGAAGGGTAATGACGTTTTTTCTTGCTCTTCAACTTTCTCTGGTTTAGGTTCAGTTTTCAGCTCAGTTTTGATGGTAGCTTGCGGTGTTATATTCATTAGTTTCTTCAATGGAGTAGATAGGGGTTGGAAAAATTTCTGTAATGATTCATCTTCTTCAGATTTACCCAATTTTAACGCAAAATATTTTTTTCGGATGACATTTGAAATTTCATTGATTTTATTCTTTCGAATGACATTAACTTCTTTGCTTAGAGGTTTCATGATTGTGAATGATACTTCGCAACTTATACTGCTATACTTATATATTTGTCGAATCCATGACGATAACGACCTGCATTCGAATCGAAATCTTTCACGATCACAATGGGTCCAAATCGATTCGAATTCCAACATTCAGCACACAAGCTCTTGAATTGATCGAAGGACATGTCAGGTGAAACGTGTTCATCGAATACATGTTTCAAATTGATTTCATTCTGTTTGAATAGCACAATCATATTGGAATTGTGCCTATTGCATAATTGTGCATGACACTGTCATCGAACACCTCCCACTCAGCGAAATCATTAAGAAATGGAACTGAAGGTATGCTTCTTTGTCAGTGTCTTCCAGAAAGCCATCATGAGAATAGCTGTTGTAGATATTCAGGGATTTGTTATTGAGCAACAATTCCAACCTAAGGAGATAGCTGTTAGGACTGGAGTTCAATGTAGTAACTTTTTATTGCTTGCTTCCAAACAAACCGTTTTCCTCTTTGAGTAAAGCGGATAGGATCTGTCTGGAGCGAAACATTCACGGTTTGAAGTATTCTTCCGGCTTCGTGGAATACCACCAATTGGATAACATTCTCAAAGAAAATCTGGATGATGTTGATATTATCTATGTTCGAGGATATCAAAAGAAAGAGTTTTTAACTTCACAATTTCAACAATCAAGTATATGCTTTCCACCACGCATTGTGAATTTGGAGGATTATGATAACACATCATGGTTGGTTCCTTCATTCGTCAACGATGGTATTTCACCTTGTATGCATCACATTCGCACGCAAAACCAAAACAACTACAATTGCAGCCTCCGCAACGTTGATATTTTATATAAATGGCTTTATGATATGCTTCCAAAATAATGTGCATTTTTTTAATGGAATAAATAAAATTTTGAAACATCACTCTTCCTCTTATTTTGATTTTGTACACCCACAATATATCTCTAACATACTTACTGAGTAAAAACGGATACATTTTCGTAAATGAAAACGGTAACATTTTTATCAAACTTTTTTCATATACGACTGCGGCTTTCGTTAACGGAAACGTGTTCGTAAAACGAATGCACGCATGAAAGTGTTTACAAAAACAAAAACGCTTTTGTAAAACAAATGTACTTGAGAAAGTGTTTACGAAAAACAATTACGTTTTTTAAAATGCGTAGGCTACGTCACTTCTGACAGTCGGCAAAGTAAACATCATACGTTGAAAGAAACTAATATTCAATTATATATACTTATAAGTCGGGTTGGCTGAGCGGTCTAAGGCGCCGTGATGTTACACTACGGTTTAACATCACGACATTTACATGAGTTCGAATCCACACACAACTTATTTTAATTCTATTAGCGATTTGGTGACGTTACGTTACTTATGACAGCTGGTGGAATACATGACATCAAACATTAAGATTTGGGAGTCAATTATGATTAGTACCACCTACATCTTATTTACCAATATTTATTATGGGAACACCATACATAATCCTCCTTCTGCCATTTGACAGCCAACCACCATGCTATCCACCATGCTATCTTATGTTGATCTTTTATAGTAAACGCTTCATGGGACGCCTATTAAATATTTTTGAGTCACCCCGTATTCTCCGCCGCAAGAATTCTTACAATTGAACCGGATATGCTTCGACTGCGTCACGATAAACGCGAAGCGACCGGCATGCTCTCAACAACTCATACTTTCTCTCTCTAACACACAGCTGGTCTGATAGACCCATTGCTCCACTACTTCCCACTCACCTGAGGAACTACTACTCGCCATAGTGTCTGACCTCAACTAATCTCATTTGTCTATCATTATGTAGCGTCGCGTCGTATCGGATGCCGTGGGAACAGTGTGCACAAAGTATATCTCTGACGTATTATGTCGGATGGCATGGAGTGGAGTAGCATTAGAACAATGTGTTCCCGGCTTAAAGCTGATGCGGCACATTCTAGTTCTTCTTTCCACTCATCTGAGGAACTACTACTCGCCATAGCGTCTGACCTCAACTGGTCTCATTTTTCTATCATTATGTAATGTAGCGTCGCGTCGTATCGGATACCGTGGGGACAGTGTGCACAAAGCATATCTCTGACGTATTATGTCGGATGGCATGGAGTGGAGTAGCCTTAGAACAATGTGTTCCCGGCTTAAAGCTGATGCGGCACATTCTAGTTCTTCTTTCCACTCATCTGAGGAACTACTACTCGCCATAGCGTCTGACCTCAACTGGTCTCATTTTTCTATCATTATGTAATGTAGCGTCGCGTCGTATCGGATACCGTGGGGACAGTGTGCACAAAGTATATCTCTGACGCATTATGTCGGATGGCGTGGCGTGGTGTAGCATCAGAACAATGTGTTCCCGGTTTAATGCTGATGCTGCACATTCTAGTTCTTCTTCCCACTCATCTGAGGAACTACTACTCGCCATAGTGTCTGACCTCAACTGATCTCATTTGTCTATCATTATGTAGCGTCGCATCGTATCGGATGCCGTGGGAACAGTGAGCACAAAGTATATCTCTGACGCATTATGTCGGATGGCGTGGCGTGGTGTAGCATCAGAACAATGTGTTCCCGGCTTAATGCTGATGCTGCACATTCTAGTTCTTCTTCCCACTCATCTGAGGAACTACTACTCGCCATAGTGTCTGACCTCAACTGATCTCATTTGTCTATCATTATGTAGCGTCGCGTCGTATCGGATGCCGTGGGAACAGTGAGCACAAAGTATATATCTGACGCATTATGTCGGATGGCGTGGCGTGGTGTAGCATCAGAACAATGTGTTCCCGGCTTAATGCTGATGCTGCACATTCTAGTTCTTCTTCCCACTCATCTGAGGAACTACACTCGCCATAGAGTCTACCTCAACTGGTCTCATATTTCTATCATTATGTAATGTAGCATCGCGTCGTATCGGATACCGTGGGAACAGTGTGCACAAAGTATATCTCTGACGCATTGTCGGATGGTGTGGCGTGGTGTAGCATCAGAACAATGTGTTCCCGGCTTAACAAGTGATGAAATTGAGTTATTACCCTATATTCGAATGACAGCTCTTCAAAAATGTTTCCAGGCCTCTGTAATCTTGCTTGTTCGAAACAGGCAGGTTAGGCCTTTCAAGATGCGAAATATTGACTGAAGCTTGATTTCTTGAAATATTATCAAGAATAATTGAGTGTTGGTCTTGTGTCTCTATAATCTATTTCAGTTTCCTGATAAAGAGTCTTTCCAGCGTGGGGTTTTCTAATTGACGGTTCAAAACAGAAAATGTTATTGTAGTAGGCGTATTACAGGTCGATTGTCTACTGTTACTATCTTGAGGTGTTGAACTTCTCATGGGGGTACTAGAACCAGATTTCGATCCACGTTGCACTTCTATCGATGAATTGAATTTTGGAGTGATTGTGGTAACACCAACATCTGCATCGCCTAACTACTGTTCTGATGACTCATCCAAATTCCTGAAATATGTGTAGAGGTTAAAATAATGAAATTACACAATTTCACTCATGAAACCTACCTACAGTATCTCTGTTTTTTGGAATTTTCGATATAATTTCGGTCAGTCAAAATGCGTTTTTTTTTCCATTTGAATCTTTCTCTACCAACGTACGTTCCTCGTCCTCGCTGTTTTCTTCTCATACTATTGTTTTTTTTTTATAATGCTGAAGATTCGTTATTCATGGTGTCTCTGGAAGTTGTTTCTTCGATGATTTTGTCGAGGAACTTTTTGGATCTGTCACAATCATCTACAAAATATATTTTTAATACCAAATTGTATATACCGGGTGAGCGATGGCGCACCCCTATTTTATAGAGAAATAATCCGATTCAAAGCATGAACATTTAAGGGATTATTGCAAACAACGTAAATATGAATTTTTGAAATGAATTCAAATTCTATAACACGGTTTTCAACGCGCGATACCATACATCTCATCATGAGTGACGTAGCCCTAACATTTTAACGTACGATGCATTCAACTATCCTAAGACACGCTCACCATGCATTTTGATATGCGACGCCATACATTCAATCATAAGTGGACCGCGTTATGCATGACTCGACCAAGCGACAAAACGCTTTTTTCCAGGAGAGTAAAAATAACTTTACTGGTCCACCAAAAATCAGTGCGTCAGTGTTTAGATCTGCATTTTTTTGTGTTAACAGAAATAAATATTCATGGCCACAATTATTTTTTTAAAAGCACCTATAGCCGAGCGCTGAAAAAGTATAATGGCGCTTAGTCAAGTTATGCTTTAAGGGATAATTGTCGCGGAGATGGTTTTCTTGCAAAATCTTTGTGACACTAGCACATAAGTATATGGAAAGGACCCACCTCTAGTCATTTCTAGAAACCTCAACATTAAAATAGGGATTGTATTAATTTTTTTATGCCAAAATTTGCAGTGCCCTAGGTTTTAGAATGGGCAGAATACCCGTATTTTATGTTTTCATTTATGTTTATTTAGTTCAGGCACGTAGCACTGCGCTGAACTAAATCCCAATATAAAAAGTTGCGAGGAGCTTATTAATACCTAAAAGATGATGGCACTCGTTCCTGACTCACCCTGTAGATCTGACACGCTAGTCATCTACGAGCAGGATACGTTCGACCTTCTCGACTTGGATTTATAAGTGACTCAAGTAAAGTTCAGTAATTCGATTCAATTAATTTCAATAAATTCTCTTGTTTTTATTTGGTAGAAAAAAGAGGAATTGGGATCGAGTTCGAATAACGTTTAAAATCTGTAAAAATGTAAATATTCATGTACATAATCATTATTTTCATTACAGATGTGATCTGGTGTATGGTTCGGTCGTAAATACGGCCGAAATTTTGAAATCGTAATTTATATGTGGGGGGATATTTATACTCGGCGATCCGGCCAATCAGAGGCGAGAACGGGTGTAGGTCCGAGTATAAATATGAGCGCCAGAGAATTTCGCTTTTAGGTTACGGTTATATTGGATGCGTACTCTGACGACCATCGAGTCGGACGTACTCGTGCGTAGTCGGACAACCCAAACAAGCAACGGCTGACAAATGGAACCGGTTATATTCGATGAGGAATAGTCGTCAGTGTATGCGCGTATATGCACGACCGATATACAAATTCAAACTTGTTTGTTTTTTTCCTGCTACTTCCGTCCATAAAAACATCGTAAACGGAATATTTCGTATTATTATAATAAAAATGGATATTGAAAAGTTGATTTTGGGAGTGTTTGAACGAAAAGCATTATGGGACCAAACAAATAAGGATTATCACAATCGAGATATGGCTCGTAAAATGTGGTTATCCCTACAAAAAGATATGAACGAGAGCAGTAAGTACCTATATATTCAATAACAATAAAGTGATACATATAAAATTATATTATTGACATAGGTAGGCATGTAATATAGGGGTACTGTATTTAAATACGATTATACTGAAACGGAATAGATCCCACCTCACTGGTAAAATAGGTTTTGAATGCATTTCTAATACCATATGATTCTTGATTTGCTCTGTTGTGAACTCTGGATTTATTTAATTTGCGAATCCCTGTCGCTGATTCTGTTTGTATGAGACATGATTCCTTTATCCCTTCCCGATCTATGATGATGTTATGAAGAATGCAAGTACATTTTACAATTATATCAACTTTATCCGGATTAATTTCCATTTCTTTTTTTAATACTCTCCATTTGGAGGTTAGGATTCCAAAAGAACATTCTAGCATTCTTCTAGCTCGTGATAGTCTGTAGTTAAAAACCTCTTCGTCTGCTTGCAAATCTCGCTTGGGATAGGGTTTCATCAAGTAGGATTTAAGAGGATATGCTTCATCACCAAGAAGGACATGTGGAAGTACTAAATTACTTCGTGGAAGTGCTTTATCTTTTGGAATATTCAATGACTGGTTTTCAAGATGTTCATATAGGGAGCTATGTGAGAAAATACCTCCATCGCTTTGTTTTCCAAATGCACCAACGTCGACACATATAAATCTGTAATTTGCATCTGCAACTGCTTGAAGTACGACAGAAAAATACTGTTTGTAGTTATAGTACATTGATCCTGACTTTGAGGGACATCGTATTCGGATATGTTTTCCATCGATACATCCAACACAGTTTGGGAAATTCCATTTCGTCTCAAAGTCGTTTGCAACTGAAAGAAACATATCTTCTGTTGGAAAAGGCATATGCCTTTCATGAAAAGTTTCCCATATTACAGTACATGTGTCGTAAACAATTAACCTTATTGTTGTATGAGACATTCTAAAGGTCAATTCACACATGTGGTACTGTGCGCCGACTGTGTCGTAACCGTGCACCGACTGTGTTGTGTTGTGCATATTCACACCAATCATGTTGCGCCACCGTTGGTTAGTTTGTATCATGGATCCAAGAGAGGAGGACGTGGTTATAGCATGTGGAGCGTATCTAGTATTAACGGAAGAGGTGAAAAAAAGAAAGAGGAAGATTTGGATTAACCGTTTATGGAGAGCTAGGGAGGAAGAAGGAGAATTTCACACAGCATTTGCGCGACTCAAAGATGATCCAGAACAATTTGTCCGATACTTTCGGATGACTTTCTTGAAATTTGACAATCTGCTGAAACTTGTAAAACCAGACATACAAAAACAGAACACAAAGTGGAGAAGATCTATATCCGCAGAAGAAAGATTAGCATTAACTTTGAGGTATGTTGTTCATTATTAATACACATAACAATTATTTAAACAATCAATATATTTTCAGTTACTTAGCATCAGGTACTTCCCAGTACCGTCTAGGAATGAGCTATAGAATTGCCCCTTCAACAGTACAATCAATTGTAGTTTCCACCTGTGATGCAATATGGAGAGTTCTGTCAAGAAAAGAAATGCCCGAGCCAACAGAAGATGGATGGAAAAAAATAGCTGATGATTTCTGGACAATGTGGCAGTTTCCCAACTGCATTGGTGCAGTTGACGGTAAGCACGTTCAAATCCAGGCTCCCAAAAATAGCGGATCTCTATTCTACAACTACAAAAAGACATTCTCTGTTGTTCTCATGGCACTTGTAGACGCTAATTATAAATTCATTGTTGTTGATGTTGGAGGTTATGGCAAATCGAGTGATGGAGGTATATTTTCAAAATCAAATCTAGGAAAAGCATTGGAAAAAAATAATCTTCATGTTCCGGGACCAAGACCATTACCTAATTCAGATGATATTGTGCCATTCGTGATATTAGGAGATGAAGCATTTCCTTTAAAAGAAAATCTATTAAGACCTTATCCAGGAAGCACAGCACGAGATAATGAAAACCAGAAAATATTTAACTATAGACTGTCAAGGGCTCGGCGTGTGGTTGAAAATGCATTTGGCATCCTGATTCAAAAATTCAGAATCTTGTATGGTAGACTTCAAGTGAATCCTGAAAACGCTGATAAAATTATTTTGGCCGCATGTGTCTTACATAATTACTTACGAAATGACAGATCTGAGAATACATCGGCCCTGCCTGTATATGAAGAGCAAAGCTCTACTTCACAGCAACTTCCACTAAGGGGACTCCGTCGGTTGGGTGGAAATTCAAGTGAAGTGGCTATAGGCGTAAGAAATACATTCTGTAATTATTTAAACACTACAGGCGCGGTACCATGGCAGTTGGAGGTAGTAAGAAGAGGTATACCCTACCAAAATACAGAGTAATTTTGTATTATTTATATTTTTTATATATTATTTGTAGTTCATATCGAAATATTGCATATTGGGTTAATAAATATTACATATTTATTAGAAAACTGTTTTATTCTTAGAAAGCTAAGTACGTCAACTCTACAAACATAATAAAAAACTTAAAATATTTTGGTTTCATAACGTAAATGGAACTCATGTTAAACAGATTAAAAAATAGAAGAAAAAAGAAACATTTTTTACATTTTGTAATATCTATCTTCAGTTTGGCTGGAGGACCTCGGTAGTGACGGAGGATGGTGTTGGGACTCTGTGTAGCCGGTATCTAGAGAAGGAAGATTTTGTACCCATTGACGTCTTCCATCTGTGAAGTTTGAAGAATACCCATCTTCAATTTGATTAGCAGACCCCGGCACTGGCTGAGAATGGTGTTGGGAATCTGTATAGCCAGCATTTGAAGGAGGAACATTTTGAACCCATTGCTGTCGCTCATCTGTGGAGTTCGGAGAAAACAATGGTAGGACATATTGCTTTTTTCTAAGCAGATCGATTTCTTTGCTGTTGACGAGGTTAAATATATCTCGTTTTATTTCCGCCTGATGTATCTCCGGGAACTTTAGAATACTTTCGGCTATGTCTTCAAAGAAAGTCATTAGCTTTCTTTTTGGTGAAGGTATTGTGACGTGATCATTAGAATCGGCGGATTGTGTTCTAGCTTGGATAAAATTTGTCAAAGCATCAGCCAAAGCGGGCTGAGTGGAGGAAGCACTTGCCTTTCGCTTTCTCGAAGATACTGTTGAGGCCACTGAAGCGGGAGAAGATGGTTGTAGATTATCCTCATTTGCCTTTCGCTTTCTCGAAGATACTGTTGAGGCCACTGAAGCGGGAGAAGATGGTTGTAGATTATCCTCATTTGCCTTTCGCTTTGTCGAAGATATTGTTGGAACCACTAAAGCGGGAGATGGAGAAGGTTGTGGGGTATCCTGATTGTCATCAACTTCATCATCTGCTTCAGTTTCCTCTGACGCATCCAAATTAGAACAGGTTCTGTAACAAAAAGATTTTTACTTATGTTTAAATTCTAAATACTAAATTTTATTTAAATCCGTCCCTGATGCAAAATGTGTGTTTGCATAGCACAATACGTTAACAAAGAAAAACTTATAAATTATAATGTAAATAACGTTAATTTAATGCTTTTTAATGTGACACGCCATGTACCAATTTCCGATTGTTTCAACGACAAGAAAACTTTGCAACTTTTAAATGTTACGTAAAATTTAGATACTTACTGTCGCTCTTGCATGTGCCTTCTAAGAAATTCCATCTGGTCTTCAAACCTCCATTTTTTCATGTTTTTTGCAGCTTGACCACTCACTGTTTTACGCCGGTTCAGAGCTCTTCTGTAGTAAGAGCGCAGCAAAGCCCATTTATTTTTACATTCTTCGGATGTTGAATTCAATTTATTCGCGATGTCTTTCCATATATTATCTTTAACTAGATTATTATCATAATCTTTATTTTGCAAATCGTATAAACATTCATGTTCTTGCACATAAATTATTAAAAATTCTTCATTAACAGGCATTTTTTGGCCTACTCATAACAGCGATGAATTTACACTAACCGCGATGGCGCGATGAGGAATACCAGCGGCAAAATCGGAGACGACACCCGAAAATGAACGAGCGCTGGCCGAAACATGACGGTCGCCCTCTGGTCGCCTTCCAATAGTTCTCACTAGAGCGGTTATGCACGTACCGTGCTCCTACCGTGTCGAACCGCAACCTTGAGCAATCGCTTTCAGAGCGGTCGGAAGCAACACAGTCAGAGCACAGTCTATGCCTAGACCTACATGTGTGAATTAAACAGTGCAATTCAATACATTTTCAATGGAAACTTCAGCTGATAGATTTAGTTCAAATCGACACAGTCGGTGCACAGTGGGTGCCCAGTACCGTATGTGTGAATTGACCTTAAATGAGAATGCCAACGAGCGAAACGCTAGTCCAGTCGAAAGGTACCTGAAACAAAACAAAACTTTGTATAACTGTTTTTGTTTCGTATTTTCGTAAAACAAACAATACAAAAGTTTCACATATGTAGACAACTCAACCCACTGTCTTGCATAGTAAGAGTTTTATATTTCGCAAACTTTTTAAAACATCTCTGATCACTTTTTTCTTGAATTTTAGGTGAGGTGCTCAAATCAAAATGGCGCGGATTAAGAGATAACTTCAGAAAAGAATTGGCAAAAACAAGTAATAAAGGTCGGTCTGGCGATCCAGGAGGCCTTAATATAACATCAAAGTGGCCGTATTTCAACATGATGCTGTTCCTAAAAGACACCATGGCTCAAAGGAGTGCAAAAGGAAATATTCCACCACTCCATACCCAAGAATATGTTCACGATGAAAGTACCGTGCCTGACTCGGATTATGACAAAAATGACGTTTCTGAAATAAATTCGGATCACGAATTGAGTAATGAAAACTCTCTAACCACTGCGTCGACGACTAGGATCACAGAAAAAGATGTGCAGAATGCTATACCCACGAATGGTACATCTCATAAAAAAAATGACAATTTGGAAAGTGAATGAAATCTTCTGTATATGAGTAAATGATAGCCATAGAAGAAGAAAAACTAAGAGCATATAAAGAAAAATTCAAGGAAAAGCCAAAAGAAGACGATAGTGATTTCCATTTTTGTATGAGTCTTCTACCTTATATGAGAAATATCCCCGAAGAAATTAAATTATCAGTACGCATAAAAATTCAGCAAACTCTTTTGGAAGCACAAAACTATTCCCAATCAACCTGGACAAGAAGTGCTGAATCAGTTCAACCAATGTATCAGGAAAACTCTTACTCAAGCTATTTGCCAGCACCATCACCTCAAAGTTTCCATGCGACAGAAGATGCGGGTTCTTCAAACCATGCACTACATTTGCGTGAATACTTAACTAATTTTCAATAATGTTACACTTTTACTTTCAGTTTATAAAGAACCATTTCGTTTTGTTTTTTCTACATGTTTGTATGTTTGGAAAATTATGCTTATTTAAATAAATAAATACTTATCTATATTATTGACTTACCTTAACGTTATAGCCAATTTCTCTGCAGGTTGAATACACTTTCGAAAATTCGACTGTTTTTCAAGGCTTACAGAAATTTGAGACAAAATATAATTGAACGTTTCAGGTTTCATGCGGAAATATTCAAAAAATTTCTGTGGTTGGCGTGATAACTCTTCAAATAATACGTGAAATTCGCCATTTTCTGTTCTATTCATGTATATATCATTGACCCATATTTTTCTTGTATTTTCTAACATCACAAGACGTAAAAAATTGTTCTCCAATAAATATTCTCCATCGTCGGACATATTGTTTGAACTGTTTGTCGCAATTAAACGTTTGCAATGCGACCACCAAGAACGTACGACCATATTCGTCCGTCTACGTCCGACTCGATGGTCGTCAGAGTACGCATCCAATATAACCGTAGCCTTATACTGCGCTTGGCGGACCAACCAGTAGGGCGGAATTGCTCATTTTCCAAGGGGTGGCGCCTAATGGAAATTCCTAACGGTTCGATTATTCTAGAACATTTCGACCGTTGGGAATTGGAGGGAAAATTTTTGTATAAATACGAAAAGCGATGGTATTTCGTGGTTCAGACAGCTTGCTTAGATACCATCGTGTAGTCGAAGCAGTGTCATAGAGTAGCCAACTGCACCGGGAGTGTCAGTTAGTGTAGATTTTGGAAGTCGGTTTCAGAGGAAACCCAGCATAATTGTTAGGGAGATTCATACAGTTGAATCTTGGCTAGATTTGTGCGAAATAAACGAAGCAGTTCGTTTGGGCTAGTGAATTGATAGGTAGTTTGGGGTCGCGATTAAAAGCAAGTGCGCGTTTTATTCGTCGACTGTGAAGAGCTCGTTCAAGGGATAGTCAGGAGATATCCCGAGAAGTGAGAAGTGAATTAGAGATTTCGCGTATTTTTCAATACGGTTTTCTCTGTGCAGTCACCCGGTTTTTGTGATTAAACTTGGGGTTAGGAGGCATCGAGCGGTTCTCGGTGTCTGACGCGGAGAAATTTAATAAATTCCGAGTTAGGGTTATTAACGTTTCGTCCGATTTTCAAGAAGAGTGTTCGCTCTCGGTTAGAGGAACACGGAAGCGAGAAGAGACCTAGAAAAGTCACTTCAAGAGTGTGAAGAGGATTGTGGGAGCGGTGAAGTCACTTCAAGAGTGTGAAGAGGAGCTGGAGGTAAAGAAACCTCATCTCCGCGGAGTAAATCAACAGATTTATCTTCGCTGAAGACCAGCCGCGTTTAAACCCAAATACCCGGCGTAGAAGAGGGGTCAGGTGATAATAAACAGGCACGTGGTGAGTTATAAAGGAGACTTGTCTCTGGGCGGACCCATCGTGGGTTTTTACGAAGCCAGCTCGTTTTACGTTTAAAGTCCTGACCTGTCAAGACATCATTAGACTTTAGCTTTGCTATTGTCGAGCTCACTGTCCGTGAGTCCCGTGGGGGTAGCTAAAAAAGTCTTTATCCTTTCCTGCGGCCGCTTCCTTGCCCTGGAAGTGCAGCCAACGATTAGGTCCTATCCTTTTAGTGCCCTGGTTAGGTTTCAGCTAGCTTTTAAAGTTAGGAACCGTGATCCTTCCCCCTGAACAATCCCAGTTCAGGTCATTTTTGAAAGTTAGGGAAATGATGCCTTACACACGTAGTATGGCATCACGAGATAGGAAAATAATGTTAGAGGAAACCACGCCTCCCATTATTGAGAAAATTCATTTTCTCACCCCCCAGGAAATTCTTAGTCACCAGACCGAAGCTGACACAGACCTCCAGGAGGCGGTGCCAGTTGTCGGACGACAACTTCAGAGAACCCCGACGATTGCGGCTCGCCTGGGAGCGCAATCGCCTTCCCCGAGACGAACTTTGAGTTTTTCAAACTCCGTGGGAAAAATTCCAAATTCCCAATCCTTGGATGGAAGTCATCACCATAGTCTCAGCCCGAGGAGTGTGGTTTCATCTAATGTTCGCGATAGCTTGTCACGTCCTTATACAGAAACAGTGGTTTCTGTCAAAACAACCCCGATTTCGAGTCAAGCTTTTGTGGATAGGGATTTTAGGAATAAAAGGCGTAATGAGGAAATTCTGGAACTTAGGGGAGAACTTGGTGGTGCACAGCGCGGGGACAGGATGGACTCGCGTTTTGTACGGGCAAGTGCCCCAGGTAGAATTTTTGGTCAATGCGACTTAGATCAGGTTCCCGAGAGGGACGTTTTTAGTGAGAGAAGTTCCAGGACTACTCGCAAGCCACAGGGGTCCGACCATGCACTAGGTGAACTACTTCGTCGCCATAGAGAACAAACGGCCGAACTGTCGGCCTATCTAGAAGAAATAAATGAGTTGAGTTTGTCGGAAGAGTCTCAGAGAAGAGAGATGAAGACGAGGGACCAGTTCGTCGCAGGAGACGACCTGGGGCCCGCTGGAGAAGAGACCGCGTCGCTGGAGGATGAAGAGGAGTTCCACGTGGTTAGAAGGCGTGAGGACTCACGAGAAGGTGTGAGGGGTGGTGGAAGGCTCTCCCAGGGAGTTTCCTGTCGCCGTATGGCGGGAATATCCTTGGAGCGGCGGGCCGAGCGCTTCCCCAACCACGGAGAAGAGGATCAGATGGACGCGGGGCTAGCTGTGCGGCACCAGGAATACGTTGTTTCGGGTGACTTCTTGGAACGCGAATCTTGGCGCGGCGTGTCCGAGAGGGGACTTGGGGCCGGCCAACGAGGAGGTTCTGAGATCGAACCCGAACATATAGTGTTACATAATCTCCTTTTTACTTCTACCCAAATGACCATATGACAGAAATGTTATTTGGTCGTGTTATGCAAAATTTCGAAATACATGAAAAATAACGGTTTAGGTTTTGGAAATTTACCTCGTATTCACCCACTAAAAATAAAAAATATAGCCGGTTTACAAATTATATTTGAAAACAACTTTGGTCATTTACTACAAATAAAGAGAAAATAAATTTTTCTATGCATCATCCTCTAGATCAAAATCAGGGTTACCATTGTACCCGTCAATGTCTTTCTCAATACTGGGGTCACCCACCAAGTTCTTGTAGAACTTCTTGGCATCTTTTGGTATGAAGCTCAGTAACAATTTTAAATCTTCAATTTTTTTTTCTGCAATAGGTTTTCCATTGGGCCAGAGACTTAGTTTATTGAATTCCGGGTTGGAATTATTTGAAGGCCTACCTCGTTTTTTTTCGATGTTTATTTCTCGGGCAGCAGTGTCAAAATGAGTTTTAATAAAAATGCTAAAAGGCTTTTCCTTCAGAACCTCAATCTCTCTAAATTTCAGCCAGTTCACCTTATTATTTTCTACGTCAACTTTTCTGTTCACTATAGATTTTTCTATGGCAGTAGTACCATAAAAGTTTTCACTTTTCATTCTGTGAACAATAAGGGGATTCTTTCGTCTGCAAGATCTCATAACATTTATATAGTCGTCCGGAGAGTACATTCGTTGTTGCAGCTTTAAGGCACATTCTATGTCGCCAAAATCAGTGTCGTTAGGGAGGAAGCTATGCCCAGATATCAGAAAGCGGAGAGTAATTTTTTGAATAGTTGGATGAACCTCTAGTATCGCTTTCAACATCAAAACTATTTTGATGTTTCGGTTTTGACCCCCACAGACCAAAGTATCAGATGTTTACATGATATCATGGTATCGTCTTCCATTATATGTTTATACAGGCAAGATCCGACTTCCTGTGCACCACGACCAGCTTCACCTTCTAACCATAAGTAACAATGACCTTTGTTTTTTTTTTTTTGCTGTATGAATTCCTGCACTGTACAGCCACAGTTGACGCTTATAGAAGACCACATTGGTAGGTATACGTGGAAGAGGAAGAGTCTTTTCCAAATCAAAACAAAGAACTTCCAAATCTTTGTTATCTACTGCGTTTTTCCTGTCGTCTTTCAGTAAATTTCTTGCATCCTCTGCTGATTTTAAATGTGTTGCCTTCTGTTCCGCATACATATTTTGTTCCTCAAGTGTTCCAGAACATTTCAGTATCTCTAATTTATCACATGTGTTGCACGTATCTTTTTTCAATGACTTCCTTCTCAAGTTGAAATGAGTAAGGAAAATTTGCTTATATTTTGAGAATGATACAGGCATTCTCGATTCTGTTTTGTATATCTGATACATAACAGGCAAGGTGGTGTCAGTACGCAAATAATAGGCATTTGTTTGTTCTCGAGCATAATGGGATTTATATTTCGGAAACAAATCAATATGATTTAACACTTCTTTTTCACGTTCATCTGTAATCTTGTTTTTTCCTCCTCCGATTCCCCTACAGTCTTTTATTCCTTCTGGTCTCTTTCTAGATTTTAGTGCCAAGTCGACTTTGCCACTAGATATCCGAAAAGTTTGCAAAAAAAATTGTTTGCATACTATAATATCATTCACTTTGTACTGTCTAGAGAACGTTCTTTTTTGCGAATTTTTATTTCTTTTCCTCTTAATAGGCACTTCATGTACCATTGCGCAAATTAAAGCTCTTTGGGCATCATACGAACTTACTGTGTGAAACTTATCAAATTCTTCTTTTAATTTTGTTCTCCAATTTTCGAAAAACATTGGCATTTGCACAAAAACTGGCGAAATTCTCTTGGTAATTTCATTTTTCCTTTTTGAGTGAAGTACTTTTTATTCTGGACGCAATTTAGCTTTCTCATATTTCTATTTTGAGATGGAAATTTTCTCTTCCTTCCTTCGTTCGGCGACCTTTATGATTATTTTCTTCCAAAACTGCATCCTCATCCTCAACTTCAACAGATATTGTTGCTTCAGGTTCCAGTTCAAAACTGTTAGGTTCTACTGAGACGATATTCTTTTTCAATTCATTCAGCTCCGTATCAGTGTTTGTATTTTCATCATTTTCTAGAGTCACTGGTTTCAAGTCTGTATATACCTTTTCCTGTAAAGAAACTCAACTTTAAAAAGCATATTAATATATTGTGTGTACCATTATTTAGTTTGGTGAATTGGGATGTTATAGATTTATGGTTTTCACTTTTTTTGAAATGTATGGGACCACTGTATAGCAAGAAATATTTTCTGGAGATCTCAATTATGTTGAAAGTTTTTACTTACCGAAATTGGTTCGCCACCAGAAATCAAATTATCATCTTCCAAAAGACCTGGAACAGTCACTAATATTTGACTATTAACTGCCGTTTCCTGAATAACATGTTCTTGTTCCTAAAGTTTTAAAGAAAATTATTGTCATGCTTTATATCTACTATAATAAAAGGAATCCGTACCTCAAATATCAATTCACGAGCACGTTGCAATATTAAAGAAGTTCTTTTCATCATTTTAAAGCTGTTTTATTTTTGTCGAAACAGCGGTTACTCTGCACTTAACCACACTATTTCTTCTTCACACTTTTCCTGGAGATATGGACATTTTGCATTAGGTGACCAACGATCAACTTTTTGGTGGTTGGTCACATTATGCAAATCAGTCAAGGCACGTTTCTGAACTTCAATGAAAATGTATCGTTTGGTCAAGTGTTGCAAAATAAGAAAGTGCAGATTCAATCTTTGGCGCTTAGCTCTGTACGTTATAACTTCAAAATTGCAGGTTCCTGTATCTGCTTAAATTTTTTATAGGTAAATTACACTATTTTAGATGGCACCAATATCTCGAAATTTACGAAATGGCGCTTGGTCGAGTCATGCATAACGCGGTCCAAGTGTCGCAGCTACCATACATTCGATCAACTGTCCTAAGAGAGGTTGCAATCTCAAATTTGACTGTTTGAAGCACAAGTGGCTAGGGGCCTTAGCGTTCAACGTGCGTGTGAAAACAGAAAACAATTATTTCCCTGGCTAATACAATGACGGACATTGAATTACATCTGACAGATATTTGTGCAACGTTCTTCCAAGAAGACCCAATTGCAAATGCTTATTATATTTATACAGCAGATTATCTGGGAAAGGTCACATGCAGTCGCGTTTCGAGGTTCTTGCCTCGCCATTAGTACAGGGTAGGTCGGAAAACATTAGAATCATTCTGTCACAGCCAAATGAATTATAATCCATTGTTTAACTAATATTTTCCTACAAATGAAGCAGTGACTTACAGTACAGCTGTACAATTCCGAAACTTTCGAAACGTTGTAATGGGCGCTATACCGACGTAAGGTTAGTACATTTTGACGAAATTCATTAAGTTTTTTGATACGTCCTGTATATATGCCTACGTAAGGTTAGTTCGTTCTGGTTAGATCAAACGCAACTTTTTCTTTGACCCATTTTTCCACCTCGCATTTAACAAGCAGCAGTTTTCTCTTTTAAATGATATGTTGGTACACCTGGTATAGCGGTCGCTATGTTTTTTGTGTGATGAAGTATTTAAGACACCTTATACAGCTATGCTGTGCGCTGACCAATCAAACGCCGCCATGGTTTTTTCAAATGACTGACTATAGGTGACTGAAGCGACTCTGACAGTTGGCGGGGTATTCCATGTTGAAATTAAATACAAACGAGTATCATCCAATCATCCCCCGATGTCCGATTTAATTCAATCTCTCTGTATGGGTAAATAGTTGTTTAGAATCTCCCATATACCCCATGAAGCGTTTTTTACGAGACGTCCCAACTATTATGTAATGGGTATCGCACATTGAAAATTACGGGCCCCATCATGATACCATTTATGAGACGTAAAACAAAAACTTTCAAATCTCCATACCCCCAATGATCCTATGATTCATTTTCCCACCCTATATTCCATGCATTTTGAAACACCCCTTTGTTTTTTCTCTTAAATGATATGTTTTTACACCTGGTATAGCACGTTGACGAGCAACCGCCATGTTTTTTCTCTTAAATGGCTCATTTTGAGACACCCTGTAGATTTTTCTCTAAAATTATGTATTTTGAAACACCCTATATACGTTCCTTATTGGAATCACACGTTCAAACGTTACACCCTCCTTACCCTGCAATTTTTCACATTTTTCCAAATATCATTATTATTATCACACTCCAACAATTCGAATATATTCATTCACAATCATTATTCTTTTCATATTATAACCATGCTGCTCGAAGCCGCCGTGCGGTAGATAATGCCGCCTCGACTTCGCCGACCGGCGACCTTGACCACTTCCGGTCCAAACCCAACTTTAACTGATCTACTTCTGTGAAATTTGGTTTTCTTATAAAGAATTGAAAGACGATTAAAATGAGATATCACTCGACCTCCAATGCTATTTCAAAATGTCTTTCAAAAAGGCGGCCAGACGCCATTTTAAAAAATGAACTTTTTTTTGTTGTCCAAAAATGGTATATGAACTAACATTTTGACCAAAAAAAATCCATTCCGAAAAATTCCATTCAAAAGGTAACGGGAGGAGGGTTACTTTATAGACAGAATGTAGGTATAAACACACATTGAATCACTTCTTATATGACGTCATCGTATGTGAATTACTATTCGCGATCACCATTGGCACCAGGTGGCGCTCCTAAACTCCGGGAAAACAAAGCAAATGTCATTTATCTATGTGTTGAAATTTGTGGAATTATTGAACTTTCACTTCTATCTTCCAACTTTTGAGTTCCTCTTAGAAATGCCTGTTGTAAAAATTCATTTAGACGACACATTTCAGTATTTAAGTGGAACAAGTTTCGATTAACTAATTTCTGTAATTTTTTTAGATGGAATGACCTCTTTGACCTTTCATCAATGTCCCTTTTTTTGTATCTAGAAAATAGTTGGATATATTTATACCATTTATGAACAAACATTATACCTTTCTCATACGTATAACTAATTGGCTGCCCGATTTTTAAATTAATTTCACATGTTTTAGATAGTTTCTGAAAGAGGTGTGCATGGACACATTTGAAGATGAATAATTCTTGCACTGCGGCACTGAACAAGTTTTTTTTAATTCATTCGTCACATCAAATATATGCTTTCCGCATTATATCAAAAAAATCGAACCAAATATAGTTCAACAAAGAAATAATCAACAATTTATTAACATGAGATCTTATGGCAGAATGTTTGTTTTCCCGGAGTTTTATGTTAGAATTTTAAAATGTAGATGTCGCCCACTCCGTGGTGATCGTGAATTGGAAATAATCAGCACTATTCTGTAACTTCAAATCGGATAGAAATGTGCGAAGTAGAATAGAGGTCGCTATGTCAAATTGCAATGATGCGCAAACGGTATTCTGTAACTGCTACTAACCTCTATTATCGAAATGGCAGATAGACGTTGATTTCGATAACACAAATCTTATAGAAGTGTAATTCCGATTTCGGAATTGACGTTTGCCTGGCGTAGTTTCAGAGTAATATTTATTTGACAGTTTATGAGTGTATTAACCTACTTTTTATCTATCATGTACCCAACTTACTTTTTTTTGGAGTAATAAATAAGATATGTTCAACAGTTTGCAGAAACGGATTTACAAGTACAACTCGGTGTTTTTATTGGTCAAGAAATAGAAGAACATTTAGAAAGGTAAGTTGAAGGTTAATAATAAGAAAAGGACGACACTCATTTCCTTTATTTTAGGATAGTATATAACTTGGAAAGGCGATATATCAGGGATAGAAGTAATCCCCTCGAAATTCCAGAAGAACTATTTATTGGATTATATCGATTACCAAGAATAATTGCTATAAATTTAATGACCGAATTAGAACCTTTTTTTGTTAATCCACATAGAGTTACACCCATACCAAATCACATAAAGGTAAATGAGCAATGTACTTATAAGTGTTTAGGACTATTTTATATTTTGTTATAGGTATTAACTGCATTACATTTCTATGCTCACGGAAGCTACCAGAAAAGTGTGGGACAAGACTTTTTACTGGGAATAAGTCAGCCAATGGTTAGCCGTTGCATTAGAGATGTTAGTAGAATAATTTTTTTACATCTTAGCAGATATGTTAAGTTTCCTAGAAATGTAGAAGAGAACGTTTCAATCAGTCAGGGGTATTACCTAGATAATTATTTTTGTGTTTTTGTTAAAATTTCGAACATTTCAGTTTTATGGAAAAATATAATTTTCCAGGAGTAACAGGATGTATTGATTGTTCACATATAGCGATAGTTGCACCACCTATTCATCCGGAAAATCCAGGTTTTGTGTATTTGAACAGGAAAGGATTTCACAGTATTAATTGCCAAATTGTATGTCTTAATTTTTCAGTGCAAATCAAATAATGAACATTGTTTGTTTCGTTTTAGATATGTAACTCCAATTTAAAAATAATTAACTGTAATGCCAGGTATCCTGGATCTATGCATGACTCTGCGATATGGAAGACAATTTCAATAATAATGAACGTGGTTTTTGGTTTTTAGATAGTATTCTATAATTTGGCATAATTAAGTTAATAAGAAAATTACACATTTAAAGGCGATTCTGGTTAACCTTTACAACCAAGATTGGTAACACCAATAGAGGGAGCTCAAGAAAATACTCCTGAAGGTCGATATACAGCTGCACATATACATGTCAGAAATGCCATTGAACGCTGTAATGGAGTTTTGAAAATGCGTTTTCGCTGTCTCCTAAAGCACGGTGTACTACATTATAGTCCCACAAAGGCAGCAGAAATAATATATTCATGTTGTGTGTTACATAACATTCTGCAGATTCATAATATAGGAGCAGAAGTAAATGACGTAGATAATATAGACCTCGACAATGTTCAAGAACATGGTATGTTTGCACAGTATAGGAAAATTGATTGCGTTTTGCAAAAACGGTATTTGGCAATAAATAATTCTATAAATGGTTGAGTTCATGTGTACCAGCATATAACCATTAAATTTTTCCTGGTTTTGAAACTTGTTAAATTTTCAACTTTTACTTCATACAATGTTGTTTCAGAGCCAGAGCCACAAACACAAAATGGGAACCTACTCGCTGCAGGCCGCAGAATAAGGAACCAGTTAATTAGAAATCATTTTTAACATGTAGATATAAATAATACAATAGCCACATGCACATACGCACAAAACAAAAATAGTTCAATAGTTTATTTTCATGAATAAACATTTCTTTTTCCTTTATCCTTATATAACTCTCTTTCACGTAACTCCAGTTCTTTTGTTTTGTTTTTTACTTCAAGTAATCTAATTTTTAATTCGTATTCTTTCAACTCTAATTCTTTATGACGAAACAGTTCATTTTCAGGGTTCGGAACCAGTAACGACTCCAGTTTCTCCAATATTTTTGCAGTTTCTTTTTGTACCAAGGCATAAGCTTCTGCTGCCTTCTGCAAGTTAGTTGTTTTGTCTATAAGAAAATAAGGTACGAAAAATACAAAATGGTACAGAAAAACTTACATATTTCTATTTTATAAATATCAAAGAATAAATCTCCAGCATTACAAGACAGATACTAACAATATAGCAGGTAGAGAAAATATTAAATATTGTTAAGAATGAAATGAACATTACAAGACAGAAACTAGACACCTTGTTAAAATAAAAAATATATAATATATTACTCAGGACAAAAATTATCGGATAAATAATCTAATCTAATATGTTGATTATATCTTGTAGGTACCTTTCTTCTCTTCATTTGTGAATTTAGAAAATGTCCTGGACGTTTGGAAGTACTGTTCAATGGTTCAATATCATTCATCTCCACGTCGCTCTCCTGTACTGAAGCTTCATCTACATACTGCATTTCTATAGCAGCTTCGTTTGTGCACTCTACGTCATCATCTAACCCTAATTCTTTCACATCTGTTCCTCATACTGCTATCCAAGACAATAAATTCATTATTTTTTCTTTTGCAGAGGTATGCTTTTTGTTATCGGCTTCTTCACCACCAGTCTTTTGTTCCGATTTAACAAGCTCCCTTGCCTTTTTTTTTTGTATGACTTTTCCAATCGATAAAAGTCTGAAAAAAGTATAAATGAGTTTGTTTATATACATCTAAAACTTACTTGTCATATACTGAAAAGATTCATTAACACCTAATAACAGTAAAATAACCACACTTGATACACAAAAAATATGTTTCATACTAGAATAGCACACTGATATACCTTTAGCTTGTAGGCCTCGACACATTAAATTAAAAACTATCAGTTACAAACTTGACATTGTTGAAGAACTCACCTTTTTCCATGAAGTAATATTTTATGTTCAAAAATAAAATCAGCCATGTAATGTAACTGCTCTGGAGAAGTTTTTTTCTTACTGGGTGTAACAGACATTCTTCGATACTCCACTTTCCTCTAAAAGATTACAACTAACCATATTAGTTTTACGTAATAAACTTTATTACCTTACCCTTAACTCATCTGGGTTTTCCTACTGTTCTGTAAATCAGTTGTACCAGTATATAATATAAACCTAATCCTACTAAATCATGAATTCTCACGTACAACGTACATTTATATTTTGATTTTAGGTTAGTTATACGAAATGTCATTTGGTTGTTTGAGGTTCTTTTCGCATGGCAATGCGCGGTTGCCGTAGTGTAATAGCTGCGTCCAATAGACGTTTCAATTCCGATTTTGAAACCACTTCTATATGCGTTATGGAATACCGATTTGAGTACACAAAAGACGCAGTAGATATCAATCATTCCGATTTGTAAATATTTCGATTTGACTTGTGCATTTCTATTCGATTTGCGAAAAGTTACAGAATAGGGCTGAATATTGTTTAACAGCTTTAGAAGTAGATGTGACCGATGCGTCTGATCCGTTTGAAACAGATGGAGATTCCTCCTATGTCCCCTCAGAAGAAATATCTGATGATTCCTTCGAGGACGACACAGGTGGGTTCATTGAGGTAGAATAAATTTATAGAATGGTATGCATATTTTCCATAAAGTGTCACAATCATTATTTTAGATTTAATTTTTTTACTTTGGAATGACTAGGACTTTTAAATAATAGTTATTTATGGTACTAGTGTGTTATGTTGAAAATAAGTCACGCGAGAAAGATTTATACCACGAGGCCGTCAGGCCGAGTGGTATAAAATCTCAAGTGACTTAGGAAACATAACACACGAGTGGCATACAATGTTTTATACAACAAGTGGAAGAAATAATTTTTTATGAGATAATAATTAATAAGTTTTGTGATCAAATCAAAGCTACTTGCGTCTCAATACCCTGTATATATCAGAATGACTTGACGGTGACTCTTTTACATTTTGGTCAAGGTAGGTTGTTTGTTTAGTTGCCACGGGCATGACTCATTGTTGCAAATGTTTAAATAAATTTTGACACTTGTCAGTTTTCCCTGCAGAAAAAGAAAACTTTTTTAAAGAAAAAAACGTATAGAAAATGGAGGAAATCGATGAAAATTACGTTCCTGAGGATATCCTTACGGAAGCGGAAGAAGCAGCGATGCAGATTTTGCCAGAAAAGTCCCGAGATGCTTACGACAAGGAGGAGTTCAAAATGTTAGAGTCTTAGATGAATTCACGGAAAATAAAAGGTATCGACGAAAATGTTCTATTGGCTTATTTTTTACATTTGCAAAAAAAATTGCCCCATCGTCGCTGTGGACCAAATACTCGATGCTTCGCTCGACTATTCACCTTTATAAAAAAATCGACATTTCAAAATATGGCAAACTAACGAGCTTTTTGAAAAGCAAATCACAGGGATACAAACCAAAGAAGTCCAAGACATTAGAACGACCTGAAATAGAGAAGTTTTTGAACGAAGCTCCCGATGACGAGTACTTGTTGATGAAAGTGGCTTTGATAATGGGGATAGCGGTGCTTGTAGATGCGATGAATTAGTCAATTTGAAAATAGAAAATATTCAAGACAAAGGGAAATATTTTCACATACTTTTGCCAGACACTAAAACCAAGAAATCGAGAAGTTTCACCATACTTGAAGAAGGATTTCCAGTCAACCCGATCAATTTGTGTAAAACATACATGTCTTTGAGACCAAAGAATACTAGTTCCAGCCGCTTTTTTGTTTTTTACAAGAATGGGAGGTGTACCAGCCAGTGTGTGGGAATAAATACGTTGTCGAAGATACCTTCAAGAATTGCAATGTTTTTGAAATTGGAGGAACCAGCGCTCTACACCGGTCACTGCCTGAGAAGGTCTTCGGCGACTCTTTTGGCCAATGCAGGGGCTAACATGACTACTTTGAAGCGTCACGGAGGATGGAAGTCCTCGACGGTAGCAGAAGGATACCTAGAAGAATCGGTGCATAACAGAATACAAATTGCAGAAAAAATACAAGGTTCCAATATGTCGGCGTCTTCCAGCACTATCAGCAGCTGTACCGATATGGGAGCGTCTGGTTCCAATGAACCAACCAATTTTACAATAACTTCAAATTCGAATAAACCGTTAGCGTTTTCCTTTAATTTCAATATCAATGTGAATTCTGCTTGAAATTGTAATAAGTAAATAGAATTCTACTTTAAATATGAGCGTGAGTTATGATCCATAACTCACTAGTGAGTTATGGATTATAACACACTAGTGTGTTATTTGATAGTTTACTTGTCGATTGATAAATTATCTCAGTTTGATTGACATGACATAACATAAAAAATGACATTAATAATGACAGTCATAACTGTCATGTGTTGGATAAATATATAAATATATAAATAGCTTTTTAGGTAGAAAAATACCGATGATTTGCCTGTCCCAGCCAAAGATGAATTGTTTCATCAAAGCTTTTTCGGTAGAAAAGGCTCCCTTACTCCGAAAAATACCAATGATTTGCCTGTCTGTCCCAGCCAAAGAGAAATTGTTTCATCAAAGCTTTTTAGGTAGAAAAGGCTGAATTACTCGGAAAAACACCAGTGATTCGCCTGTCCTAGCAGACGAATTGTTTCATCAAAACTTTTTAGGTGGAAAAGGCTCACTTACTCCGAAAAATACCGATGATTCGCCTGTCTGAGCAAAAGATGAATTGTTTTATCAAAACTTTTTAGGTAGAAAAGGTTCACTGACTCCGAAAAATATCAATGATATGCCTGTGGGCAATGGGGATGTGGACAGACAGAATTATGATGTTAAGTTCTTCATAAGAATTTTCTAGATTCTTTGATATATTCGTTTTTTTTTGGATTTTTGTTTTTTTTTTGGTACTTTTGTTTTTCTCTTATTATTCATTTTAATTTTTTTCCCATCTAGGTTTCGTTTCCCAAATGTAGAAACAGATTTTTGCCTAAACGTATTTGTTGATTGTAGTTTTAATGCAACGTTCTGCTAATTCACATAACAAAAAAACAAAACAGCATTGTTGTTTCGTATGAAATTGGTCACAAAGTTGCCAAAGCATTTGGAATTGCATCGGGATAATAATGAAGTACGAGGGTGATCCCAGAAGTACCTGGCCCAACAAAGAAAACACAAAAATTTTGGAAAAAAGTATATTTATTTTTCAACGTAATCTCCTTTTAGCTCCACACACTTTTCCCAGCGATGTTTGATGAGTTCGATACCCTTTTTATAATAAGAATCGTCAAGGTCCTCAAAATAGCCATTCACTGCCGATGTAACCTCTTCATTGTTGGAAAATCTTTGACCACCGAGGCATTTTTTTAAGTCTGGGAACAGAAAATAATCCGAGGGTGCTAAATCTGGCGAATAGGGGGCATGAGGTAGCAATTCAAACTTTAATTCATTAATTTTGGCCATTACAATACCGGATGTGTGAGCTGGTGCATTGTCTTGATCAAACAACACTTTCTTCTTAGCCAAATGCGGCCGTTTTTGCTTGATTTCTTCGTTCAAACGTTGCAATAAGTTCGCATAATACTCGCCGTTGATAGTTTTTCCTTTTGCAAGATAGTCATTGAAAATTATCCCACGCGCATCCCAAAAAACTGACGCCATGACCTTGCCTGCAGATGGAACGGTCTTTGCCTTCTTTGGAGCCGGTTCTCCCTTTTCGGTCCATTGTTTTGATTGCTCTTTTGTTTCGGGTGTGAAGTGATGGACCCATGTTTCATCCATGTTTATGAAACGGCGCAAAAATTCGGCTTTATTTCTGTTAAACCTTGCCAAACACTCGATGGAAACATCTTCACGACGCTGTTTTTGTTTCATTTTGAGCAATTGAGGCACCCATCTTGCGCACAGCTTTCTCATGTCCAAATGTTCAGTTAACAGGTTGATGGACACTGCGTGCACAGTGTACTCACGTGTTGTGACACTAAGTGTATTTTGCGAACTAAGACACAGAAGATGCTGAATTTCATTCACCAACAATAATTTATGTAAAAAATTAATTTTTTATGTTTTTTTTTCAAAAAAATTTTGACGTCTATTGACGTTGTGTTATATCACATAAATTTCTGCAGATGTAAGGTGACACAACGTCAATAGATGTTTGTTTGTTTCTCAGAAAATATTTATTGATATTTCAGAAACTAAAACACATAAGTAAAAAGTATGAATATTATGCTATTTTTTTTCATCATGCCATTCTTCAAAACACTCTGGGCATAGCGGTGGCTTCATCGGACAACCTTTACATCTATAACTGGTTTCCTTCCGGATATTCTTCTTAGTGCAGACCCTGCATTTCAAAAATGCAGTTTTTCTCTTACTCTTATGGGGTAATGGGTTTCTTTCAGCCCAATGCCCGGATGGGACTCTAGAAGTTGTAGTTTCAACCAGCTGTGGAGTAAATGTTTTTCGATTATCATGGGTATGCTTTGGTATAAACAAATCTTTAGGTTTGGTGTCGGGGTCTAGTCCAATAAGTTTTTTGATGATGTCTTCTCGGAATGTTAGATATCTATAACTTTTAGCGCCGTTTTTATAATATTTCTTATAGAGATAGAAAGAGTTCCAAGTTGCAACGTCTAGAAGATGAAAAAAGACCTTCTTATACCATCGAATGGTTTTTCTGGGCGAAGAATAGTAGGAGATCATTTGGTCGGCCCGGTCGATTCCCGACATATGATCATTGTATATTGCCACTTCCTTGGGTTTCTTTTTTATTTTACCATAACGATTTGATACTTCCACTAATTCTGGATGATTTTTGGTAGTTATAACGAGGACGTCTCTCCTGTCTTTCCATTTTGACACGTATACCTTTCGCAGTCTCACCCAGAAATGTTCTCCTGACTTCAATTTTTTTCCAGTCACCTGTTTGGGATTTCTTTTGCGGTTGCTTCTCAGTGTTCCTACACTGTGCGTTTTGTATGTGAGTAACATTTCTGAAAGGGGTACACTATTATAGTAATTGTCCATAAATAGTGTATGCCCTTTCATAAGGTACGGCTCCATTAGACGAAAAATTATTTGTTCGGTTTTTGATTTAGTGGTATCATCAGTTTCATTTTTGCCCGAATATATTTCCATGTTCAACAAGTAGCCATCTGACAACGTTAGTTCATAGAACTTTATACCGCTTTCTTTCCTTTGATATACTGTCTGAAATGGAGTCTCCCACGAAAAAGTAACAAAGATTCATCCAACGATAGTTCTTCGTCTGGTGAGTAAATACGCTGAAATATATTCAGAAGTGCATCCATTAGAGGCTTTACTTTGTGAAGCTCTTTTGATCCAGGTGGAGCAACGGATAGACAGCGCAAAAGTTGCTCAAACCTCCGGCCCGACATAATATGGGTGAAAATAGGGTGGAAATACAACGAGTCTGAACAGGTGAACATTTTTCTCAAACTAGGCGATTTTATTTGACCATTCAGTAGGCAGAGGCCCAGGAACTGCCTCATTTCTTGTTTGTTCGTCTTACGAAATGTTTGTCGCCTGCTATGTCTTGTTAGAGGCCTATTTGTCAAAGACAAAGATTCACCATATTCGTTTGTTGATGAAATTATAAGTTCTAATATTTCATCAGTAAACACATTTTGGAACATGTCAATAGGCGAAGTATTCTCATTCAGTGGTATTTTTATACCTGCTGAATTGTTATCAAATGAAAAATCCGAAATATCTGAAGTAGATTCTTTCCAGTCATCCTCTGTTTCTTCCGGAAGCTCTTCATGGTCTGAATTGTCATTCTCTTCCTCGATTACATCTTCTTGTGGAGGTGGGCTTTGCGTTTGATGCATCCTATCTTCCGAATCGTCAGAATCTGATAATTCATTGGTAGGATCGTAGTCCTCGTCTGATCAATATTTACCCTCGGTGTCGCTGAATGGATCATGAAGATCTTCATCTGAAGAAACTTCTTCGTATAATTGAAGCAATCTCTCTTGCTCTTCTTTGTAGGCATCCATCTGGAAATCAAAGTAAATTCTAGAAGAAATAAATATCAAATGATAAGAATGAGGCATCGAAAATCTAATCTAAAATATATCGAATCACCAGTACATCTAAATAATTTTATAAAAGTTACCTACATTCATGCGAATATATATCTGGAATTATTTCCCAATCAACAAATTTTTCACAAACAATATGACACAGATGCACAGTAACAATGAATGACTAATGGGAGCGCGACGTCTGTAGACGTTGTAGCGATACCAGGTGCGCAGACATACCCCACCCGTACCCCCTCTTCAAAATGACAAAATTTGAAGTATTGGCGACATTACCGAATATTTCTGCATACGTACGGTGACACTACAACTCAATTCATATGATATTTATATCTGCGACCAGACGTCTGCCGACGTTGTGTCACAAATTGCTAGGCTTTAAATAACGTCTATGGACGTTGTGTCACTTCGCATCTATAGAAATCAAACGTCTATAGACGTTGTGTCCATCAACGTGTTAATATGCGATGTACCGCATTTTTTGAAATCCCTACTATGTCTGCTAGCTAGCGCACTTTCAGTCGACGATCATCCACTACCGCTTTGTGGATTTTCTTAACCATTTCCGGAGTCGTCACCTCATTTGGTCGATAACGAGGGAGCAGTCTCACCCAGAGTAGATTCTAGTTCAGCTTTTATATGGGTTGGGCTAAGGCCTTTCAAATAAAAGTATTGTATCACATAACGATGACCAATTTTTTCCATGTTTACAAATTCACTTAAAACGTTTATTATTGATGGCTGCCAAACAAATACTAAACAACGTGGCGTCGCCAAACTTGACACATATGCTGTCTACATTGTGTACTGTCTACTGCAATGGTATTTTTCAAGCAACTACCGCCATCTCTAGGTCAGGCCAGGTACTTAGGGGACCATCCTCGTAGGCACTGTCATTCCCTAAAGGTAAAGTTTTATTGGTGGTATTTCCTCAATAACCATTTTCGTTATATTTATTATGTTCTACAGAGCGTCGGAGATTTTTAAATGAGCTTCAGAAGAAAGGAGATTTTGAGTGCAATTCCCAACATGAAAGTCTAATAAGTAGTGTGAGGAAGGCGGAAACAAAAAATTTAATGCCACGCCCATAATACTGCAAGGGATACTATTCAAAAAAATATATTGAGAAATCACATAAGGTTGATATGTAGACCACCAAAAAAATGTATAAATTCCAAAGTTTTCAGTAGAGCCCTACAACCCCGCATCTCAAACATTTCTAATGATTTTTTGAAGCACTAAGTTATACCTTAATTGCGTGATGATGATATCAGTAAAATTATCAGACATTATAAGCTGTCAATTATTTGTGGTAACAGTTGGTGTAAAAAATACAGCTCCAGCAGCCATCATGAAAAGATGATTAGATATAGATTAAGGCATTTAGCTAAAATTCTCCAAATATTGAAACAACACACTAACAGAGTAATAGACTTTCTTCCATTTTTCACCCAAAAAATTTTGATGATGTGAAAACTAGTCAGGAAATAGCAGGACTGAATAGCAGGTATGATCAAAATGTCCTAAATGATGCTTAATCTATATTTTCACTATTGAATATGAGTTTGGAATTAAAGTTTCAGGGTGGATTCTAGGATTGAGTGTGTGATTAACTCAGTGGTGGTACTTCTTTTCATTACACTGAAGTGGTCAGCAACCCTTATTCCACGGTGGCTTCCATAGTTCTGCCAACGAATTGGGTTGGGATATAATGTTGATATAATATACATTTCATATGTCAGAGATAGTTCTTGACAGATGATGAATATTAGTCATGTGCATCCCCAAGAATTGGGCGGACCCTAAAAACAATGTGAACCTGCTATTTTTCCTTATCCACGTTGCTGTAGACGACCTTATCCACAGAAGTAATAAGACTTAAGGCCCCCATCCACGGTCAAACAATTTGCGCAAATTTGGTGTTGTGCAAATGCATGTTTGCACCAACGTGAGCCCATCCACGTTGCAACCCGTTGTGCAAACATCAGTTTCGTTTTCAACATCATGTGAGCATGTCAGACACGGACGATTGTTGTGCCGCGATTATCCTTGCACTGGGAACAGAAAAACGTGTTAAAAAACGAAGAAAGCCAAACATGTGGGTGAAGAGTTGGCTTCTGAAGAGGAACAACTTTGGTCATGACCGCTTGGTCACATAGGTCAGACTTACCTCAGCTGCGGACTACAGAAACTACCTTCGAATGGACGCAGTAGCTGCGAGTTCAGCGAGTTACTCGAAATGGTCACTCCCTTCATACAGAAAATCACCACGAACATGAGAGAAGCAATATCTCCAGAACTGAGATTATTGGCAACTATGAGATACCTTGTCAGCGGGGCCTCCTTCGAAGAGCTCAAATTTCAAACTGCCATCTCAGCTCAAACGCTTGGAAGAATAATAGTGGAATATTGTAACGCTCTGGTACACGTTTTGAAAGGTCGTTTTCCTGCGGGTGTAGGCCGGAGTTGGGCTGTCTGAGAACTGCTGTCTTCAACGACCTTGAAACAAAATAAATCGAAATACTTATCTTTGTAGTACTAAAACTTTCCTATTAAATATTGCTAGAAGGGTACATAGGTTAACCATCCTGACATTTTTATGATCGAAAACTTACATTAAAAAGGTGTAATAATTGAAATTTATTGCATTGCACATTTCAGCCAGTGAAAGTGAATGGAAGGATATTGCCGAACAGTTTGAGAGAAGGTGGAATTTTCCCAACTGCATCGGAGCCATCGACGGGAAGCATATCAAATTCCGCAAACCACCAGGAACACAATTTTTTAAGAATGAAAAAAGAGGACTCCTATAACCATGGTGGTTTTGATTTTGAGAACACAAGTACAGGGGAGACCGTAAATGCTGACTGGAAATCGGATGGCACGTTATTACTTTCACTGCAACAGCTCCCAGGCCGAAATACCCCGGTGTCGTCAAAACAAGTACGTCTCAACTTCTCACAATACTTCAATAGTGAGCAAGGTGCTGTCTCCTGGCAAGACAAGATATTCCAATAATAAAGAATAACTTTAGAACCAACAGTTTGTAAACATAAGCACCAAGTTTACCGATATTCTTATTTCATTACCTTTATGTTGCTGACATAATCTGTATCACCATACTAAATAAAAAAAGTTAATAAAATTATTCTTACCGTGTCATCCGTTTCACCCGTTACTTCGATAGTTTCTGTTTCGTCCATTGTCGAAGTTCCTTGCATTTGCGTCTCCTGATCCCTCAAGAAGTCGATTTCGTCAAAATACCACAAAGTTGGCAAGTAAACGTCATCTGTTCCTCCTCCAGATTTTTTTGTCGCCTTCATTTTCTTCAATTCTCTTCTGTAGGCAGTGCGCAATGAGTTCACTTTGGCGCGCACGCTTGCCCTGTCTGCACTGGAGTCTATTTCTTTCATTTTCTCGACGAGAATGTTGTACGCCGCGTCCTTCTTATTTCGATCTTTATACTCATCACTTTTAACCTTCTACAGTTCGGGTAAACCGCGATAGCACTCAATAAACTCCCTCCAAAATTCTCGACCTTCACCTTCTTTTGTCGTCATATTGTGAAAACGTAAACAACAGTAAACTGAAAAAAAAATCAAAAATAACTTTCTACTCGACCATTAACATACTACGTTGAATGGAAACACCATGGAACTTGAAACAGACCAAAAACGACAATGAAACAAAGAATAATTTAAAAAACTTAGCAGTTCTTCATTCCCAGCATCTCACGTGTTTTGTTCAGATGATCTCTTTGAGATCTCAGCATCATTTCGTTTATTGCCAATTTGTATTGTATAGGGTTAAATTTTTCGGAGCGCCACGGATTTCTTGCAAGTCAAAATCCGAAACCACTCAGATGGGATGGGACGACCCACTGCACTAGTATCACTAAATGATAAAGATTGGCTATAAGGTTATGTGAATGTCATAACAAAAAAGAAAAGAAAAGGTTCTTGTCCACCTCTGTACTTTTATTAGCTGGGTTCGTGATATCATTAACTTGGACCAGAACAAAGAAATAGTCAGTACCCTTACTACACAAAATATATTGAATACAAATGGTTGTAAATGAATTCAAGGTACACCACCAAGTAAGTACACGGTGATTGAGAAGTATGCAACAGCTTATTAAACAAACATCACACCTAAATTGAGACTATCTGTTCCTTTGTCCTAACTTCACTGAACTACACTCTACTCAGAGTGTGGTGGAGATTACACTACACCACGCTACACCTTCAAGCAAACGAACGGACAAATTGCCATGGTCTGTTACTTCTGATCATAGAACAAACGGAGTAACCAGGAATGCAGTAACCAGGGGCCCGATTCTCAAACAGCGAACGAGATTGTCTGGAGATATGCTGGAGGTACAGGAGGTGGACCTAGATGTAAGAGCCCTCTAAATGACAGAGAGGAAACAATTATTTCTATGATAAATCCAACTGAGGTGTTGGGAAATAAAAATATAATTGAAACATATATTGACTTCAGTTTCGAAGACAATACCGTTGAAAGCCAAGTCAATATTCCAGGTTTTGAAGCATCTGCATCTGAGATTGATAGAAATGGCAAGGATACTTTGTATTCAAACCTTGAAGATACTAACATATCTAGTAACGATGTAGATTTTGAAGCATCCACATCTAAGGATGATGGAAATAAGGTTTCTGTTGACAACATCGTTCCCGTGTCTCATCTTGATCATCATTACTGTAAGAGTAAGAAACAAAATATTACCGCAAAAAAACCATTGCATACAACACTGTCAAACCTGGTATTGTTGGATTCCTTAGGATCATCCGTAACCGATCATGCAATGATATACAGGGTGTCCTATTTAAAAAAAAATACCCAAGTCACCGTGCTTTCTTGAGACACTCTGTATAAAACGAAATTAAATCATTAAAGAGATCAAAAGAAAAACTACAACTTGGGTATTTAACATTTTTTTGTAATATGTAAATTAAAGAAGTTACGGCGTGGGCGACGGACTTGTAGTCCTCACTGTATATTCAAAATTATCGGAAATGATTAATTACTATTCTCTGCATTCTTCTGCCTGCTGCTAACAATGGATGAGCTCTAGGGTTAGGTAAGTTGAAATTGTCATTCTCAACAGGAACCATTCCTAAATCAGCCTCTTCAATTTGTTCGTCATCTGCCAATATGAGTTGCACATTATTTTCTACACACATATTGTGTAAGACTGCACATGCATTTATTATTTTTGAACATTTTTCTGGGGTGTAATGTAAAACTCTATGTTCAAAAAGACAACGAAACCTCATTTTCATGAGTCCTTTACACCTTTCTATTATGGATCTTGCTGACTTATGACAATTATTATACCTTTCTTCTTCAACATTATCTAGGTTGTCTAGAGGGGTAAGAATCCACGGTCTTAGAGAATAACCAGAATCTCCTGTAAGAAAATAAAATGATTATCATGTTAATTATTAACAACTAGGAACCTATATGATTTGCCCAATAAAAAGTATCCATCGTGGCCCCTTTCATGTAAGTTTATTAAAAAGGCCTCCACATTACTTGTTCTCCATATGTGGCTGTCATGAGTGGTTCCGGGAAATCTTGCATTAACATGCATGATTTTTAGTGAGGCATCACAAATCTACAATTACAATTCATTCATTAATTTTGAGATTTCATGGCGACACATAATATTCAATTCTTTTAGAAATATTGCAACTAAAAAAATACCAATTGGACATTAATCGAATGATAATGTTTCCTATTAATATAAATATGTTCTGGTTGTAGTAGGTCATTTGCCTTTGGAGGTACAATGGCAACATGGGTACAGTCCACACAACCAATGATTCCAGGCATGCCATATTTGTCGTGAAATCTGTAAAATAAAATGAAACGTTTTCAAAATGTACAATTATATAGGTATAACAAATACATACTGTTTTCGTAAAATATTCAGATCATTTATATTTCTTGGAAACCTCACATATCTGTTGAATATTTGAGGGTTATTGAGGGCGCCTGTGACTGTTTGAATAGCCCTGGTGACTGATGCTTGACACACCCCAAGATGCTTACTGTTACCTACATTTGTCTAATAACCTCCACTGGCAAAGAAGTTCAATGCAATAAGGACCTATAAAGGAGATAACATCATTACATGACAGAGCTAGTCACACTGAACGAAAAAAAAAAAACTCAACTTATAGGCAAACACTTTTGATGAGTTAATTATTTAGACACTCCATAACAACCCATTTCAATGAGGTGATGTAGACCTACATTTTCTTCTCGTGTTAGTCCTACTCTTGGTGTGTTGGATACATATGGAGCAAGAATATGTAGTAATTCTTCTACTAAATTTTTAGGTAAACGAAATAACTTAACAAACTGTATATCTGTCATCGTATTTGGGGCATTTCTGTAAGAGTGCAATTCTCTCATTCTCTCATATGCTCGAACGCATCTTCCTGATTTTCTAAGTTTTCTATGGCAGCTAAGATTCCCATTTCTTCGTCCATTGCTCGATATTCTGCTTTATTTTACACTTTTATGATGCACAAACCAAGTCCCACACAACCATTTGCCACCCCTCTTTTCTAGCTAAGTACTAGAAGGAAGGTAACAGAAACAATTGCCAAGTTATTGGCAACTGGGTACGCTCGCGACTACGCTGCAGTGGAGAAGGGAGTGGTTCTTTCTCAATAAATTAATGATTTGGATGCCAGGTGCCAGGTAAATGTGACTGCCGCATACCCATAAGAAACTAATACTTACACCTCATCTACCTAGGTCGTATTCAAAATAAAAGACAACTATTTCTCAGAAATTGTGTCACCCAATATATTTTAATATATGATCTTCCAAAGTTTACACTTGTATAATATACATAAGTATATATTATATACTTGATAATAATGAATAACGTTTTAGAGTTACCAACCTCAAGCTTGTGTAATACTAATGAAATTTAAAGTTACAAAAAGACAGTCTGATCAACTCAATCTAGACTTAGGTCAAAATAAATCTAGCAATACTTAGATCACAACCAATGTGTATCTGGTTTGATAATAATGAATAATATCCTAAAGTTACCAAACTAATTACAGTAAGTTTGAAACGTCTGATCAACTCAATCTAGTCTCAGGTCAAAATAAATCTATAAACACTCAGATAACAACCAATGTTTGGTTCGCAACCATAAATCATCTATGATACAAAAATTTACCCCATAAAAACCCATATATAAAATACTAAACATACTATAGGAAAGCCCTATTATGCTTGTATGCAGCGAATACCCACACCCAACCCTTATATGTTATAGTTATCACCACTGTACTAACCAATTGACAATTCTTGTTCAATGATTTACCCCCCCTGTATATGTAATAAGAGTTATCAGGAATAATGCAAGTAAGATAGAAAATTCCGCAATGCGCAAAGTGTACACTGTGCCGATTACGATACAAAAGGATATACATATAACTCCCAATTTCTCATATGATAAACCCAAAAAAATAATAAATTTCAGATGTTAAACACTTGCGTGTCACTCCAACTGCAGTCCAGAGGTGAGACTTCACCCCTACGCTTCGGTTATTCAAGTTGTTCCTTCAGAGGTTTACGAAATGGAAAATTGCAGGAGCCTGGCAATGTATAGGAACTGCCCTGATACTCTTCGTAATACAGGTATCAGTATAGGGAGCCAATATAACTTCTATGGTAGGTTCAGTAACGGTAGACTGCATACTAGACAATTAGGCAAACTCCAGCATCAGGAGACACAAAATCCTTATAGGAATATTACTTAATTAAAGATGGAGGTGATCCAGACACCCTTGGCACCGCCAGAAGCACCCTAATATAATTAAACCACGATAAGCCATTCGTTCCTGAATGTTAGGTGACAACCTACATACCTTTCCTGAAAACGCAGCATATCAACGATGAAAAAGATGATGTTCTTCAGGATTTCTAGCCGAACAGGACAAGTAGACGTCGACACCCTGGGGTTTCGAGAAAAAGGTGCTACAGTTGATGGAAGTCCCAAAATCCCGCAAACGTGGATTATTCCCAAAATCCCACCAATGTGTATTTTTCCCAAAAATACACATATGAACAAAATACAAAAAAGTCTCAAGGGAAATATCATCGAGCACTCGCCGTTATATTCCTTCTTAGCGAAGATGAACTAAAATTCAATTTAACAGGCTAGTAGCCGACTTCCACCATTCAAATGCCCCAAAAAAAAGCAACAATCCAATGACCGTCGTCAAAAATCTCAACCCCGTCAACCATCAACTCATGAACCATAGATAGATAGAATTTGCATCGAGTGTAACACTTCCGTACACTTGGTGTAATTTACACTCGACCAGGTAGATGACAGAAGCGTCACGTTATCTCTCATTCATCATGAACGCCCAGCGCGACCGTATCTAACCCTGTATCAGACAGTAACCAATACATACTGACGATTCTGAAGAATATATTACTCAATGCTCCGGTAATTCCGTTCGGTACCGTTCGTTGGTGAACATGTGGGTAAATATCACCGTTTCGTGGTCACTTATAAGCACCTGTCAAGTCCTAACCACAAATCAACAATCTGAAAAGGTAAACTATGGGTATGGTCCGAAAGTCACCAATCACTAACCACAAAATTTGACAGAGGTGGACTACCGGTTGTCTGAAAAAGCGGTGACTTTCGAACCTCTGGTCGTCGGTCTTGTAGTGGTCTAGTGTCAATAAATACTTCAAATTTGAATTTCAAAATGAACCAACTTCCACTAGCAAATTTTTTCGTACAAGAGCTGTTATTATCTTCCAGTGATGATTCTGATGATGATGTTATAAGAGAAATCCGAGGCCCCCTAGGTAAAACTTATGATGTCGATGTGCCTACAGAGAATAGTGTACTTGTTTTTGTAGAAATTAGACCAAGAATTAGAAATTTTGTCAGTGCAGTCGTGGATAATCATAGGGATGAAGAATTCCGGGAGCATTTCAGAATGTTCAGGGGCACTTTCAATCATATTCTGTCACTAATTCAGAATACATTAGTTGCAGATGATACCACTGGTAGACATTCTGTTCTCCCAAAAGACCAACTATTACTAACACTCTGGTATTTTGGTACACCAGATTGCTACAGGTAATGTTTTTTATTTCTGTATAGTATAATATATTCTGTAGACATATTCAATGAAACAATAAATAAAATTATATCATCATTACAATGGAATATTGATTTTTCAGGTCTATTTGCAGCCGGTTCAACTTTGGCAAAGCCACTGCAATAAGAACAGTGAGAAGGGTAACAGAAGCATTATTAGAAACTATGCAAATGTTTATCAAATGGCCCAGGGAAAATTATATTCAAGTAGTAGAAGCTGCTTTCAATCAAAAGGGATTTCCAAATACCATAGGGGTAGTGGATGGTTGCTACATTCCAATTCCAACACCAAAAAATAACCCTTTATCATATATATGTAGGAAAAATTTTGCAGCAATAACTCTTCAGGTGCATATCTACCCCTATTAGATAGACATGAAAATGGCATATTTAGTCAAAATTATTAATTTTTATTTGAATTTAAGGCAGTTTGCGATCACCAAATGCTGTTCACTCATTGTTACGTGGGGGAAGTAGGATCAACACATGATGCTAATGTTCTGAGACGAAGCGAACTCTACAGCTACTTGACAAATAGAAGATTTGAAAAATTCGAGAATGATTATCATCTCGTTGCTGACAAAGCGTACCCATGTTTAACAACAATGATGGTTCCTTTTAAAGACAATGGTCATCTGACAAATAGCCAGAAAAACTTTAATTATTAATTATCATGTGTTAGATCCACCATAGAACGAGCCTTTGCTCTATTGAAAAATAGATTCAGGTGTTTGAAATATTTCGATATTAGAGATATTGAGTGGGCATGTAAATATATTATGGCATGTTGTATTTTGCACAATATTTGTATTATACAAAATGACATAATGGAAATACATGTATTAGTACCAGAAAATGACCTGGAAGAGTATGTTCCAAAAGTCACCTACTCGTAACCGGTACTAACCATGACTTCTGACAGCGGTTTGCTGAAAACCAGAATTTTCGGTTTACATTTGGAATACCGACCACTGAAATTTATAGGTTATATTTCACTTATTTCAGACATTTCACATTTCAGTGTCATCAGTGATACCGACATGAATGGAGTAGCTTTATTTTTTTTTTCAAGAAGTCCTCTTAACTTCTGAAGAGTCGTCAGATGAAGATGAAGAAGCTATTATTTACGGGAATTATAGGGGTTCTCTAGTTTTGAGGCCCAAAATTGGAAATTTTGTTTCTCATGTGGTGGATTCCTATAGTGAAGCAGAGTTTCGACAACACTTTAGGATGTATAGGTCTACATTTAACTATTTGTTATCTCTACTGGAAAACAAAATCAGAGATGTAGATAGTATGGGAAGAAATCCAGTTTCACCAAAAGACCAAGTATTAGTTGCACTCTGGTATTATGCAACACCAGATTCCTACAGGTACCTATATATTTTGAGCTGCCAATTTCACACCGCTTACATTTTGTGATTGAAAGAGGTAAATTTAAGTTTGCCTAACCTTCTTCGACTTTTCAAACAATAATGTGTAATGAGAATCAGGTTTTCCGAAATTTTTGTGTTTTTTTCAGGTCTATATGCCGCTGTTTTAATTTAGGCAAAGCAACTGGTCTCAGAACAGTGAGAAGGGTACTGAAGCAATTGTACACATCGCATCCAGTTTCATTATTTGGCCAAGTGGAAACAATTTACACGCAACACAAGCCTCTTTTCAAAGAATTGGCTTTCCAAGTACCATAGGTGTAATAGATGGGTCCTATATTCCAATTCCTCAACCAAAGGAAAATGGAACCTCTTATATATGCAGAAAAAACTTTGCTGCATTGATTCTTCAGGTAAGTATATTATCAATGTACTATTATTGCAATTAAATCATTACATTTGCAAGCTGTCTGTGATCATCAGATGTTATTTACCCATTGCTACATTGGAGAAGTGGGATCAACCCATGATTCTACTGCATTGAAGCGAAGTGAAATATTTGGTTATCTTACCAATTCAAGAAATGACAAATTCCCAAATGATTCTCATTTGATAGGTGATAAGGCATATCCATGCCTTCAGACACTAATGGTACCCTTCAAAGATAATGGTCATCTTACAGATTCTCAAAAAACATTCAACTATAATTTGTCAAAAGCCAGATCAGTAATAGAAAGAGCGTTTGCATTACTAAAACAGCGATTCCGTAGACTCAAATATTTTGACATCAAGGATATAGAGTGGGCAGGTAAACACATCATGGCATGTTGTGTATTACATAATATTTGTATCCTCCAAAATGATATTATTAATTTCGAAGTTACAGAGGACATGGACGAACAAGAAGAATATGTTCCAGTAGTTGAAGAAGTATTTAGGGCACTACATAGGATGGGAATGAGAAAAAGGGAATATATCATGAACACAATGATGAATAATTAAATATTTATATCATATGAAATTTTGTTTTTATTCATGTTCATCCAGTAAACAAATTATTCACATTTACAGGCTGATTCAGATACAGGTTTTTTGACCCTCATGGTCAATTCCTCCAGTATTAGCAAATTTAATACTTCTGAACCAAAGAAAATATGACTTTTTGATAGAAACACAAGTAAAAGGAACGTATGTGAACTGCCTTGCAGTTTACAGGCACAGGGGTCAGAAATGAATGCTTGTAAATTGACCATGCAGGTTTTTTGAAGCATGTGCAATTTACAATCATATATTTTTGGCATTTGTGCCTGTAAACTGCAAGACAGTTTACATACGATCAAAAAGTCATATTTTCTTTGGTTCAGAAGTATTAATTTTGTTAATACTGGAGGAACCCGCATGATAGGGTCAAAAACCCTGGGTGGGCACCCATGTCTCTGAATCGGTCTTCAGAAAGTGAACTTGAAATTCAAACACATATTCTAACAAACTCAACACTTATTCTAAGGAACTGAACACTGATTCCAAGAAACTCAACACTTATTCTATTACAGCCCCATGACAAGTCAATATTTGTTGTATCAACTCTGTGTTCGCTCCTATTTAGGACCAAATGTTTCTTTAAACCAATTAAACATTTCTGTTTTTAATTTTATTTTCTCTTCGTGGCGCTTTTGTTTGTTTTTTTCCATATCTGAAATGGTCAACTTGGGCTTTTTATTGGAGGATTCTTGAGATTCAGCTTTTTTTTGTGTTCCTGTGTCAGAATTTGCATGATGCATGGATCTCTTCACTACTTGATACAGTACAAACTGGGGAAAACTTTGGGTCCTTGAAATAAATTTCATGGAGATCATTGAAATACTTCCAATATGTATTAGAGTTTCCAGTCAGATTTTTGTCCTTTAAAACTTTGTCATAAGTTTTCTTTAAATTTCGCCATTTCTCATCACATTTTGGTCCTGGTTTTAATACATTGAATACCTTGAGTTTGGTACTAATTATATTCCATACTTGTTTTTTATTGTATTGTGGAGAAATGAATTTATGTTGATTATCTTTGTATAAAGAAATAAGTAATTTTGTGGATTCATGTGTCCATGCATCTGCTTCAGAAGAAGAAGGAAATTGGTTGTATTCATCAACAGCAATTTTACTGCTAGTAGATGCAGCAGAGGAACCATTGCACTTTGCCACCGTGCTGGTTCCCCATAGTTTGTAACTGTCATCTAAATTCAGAGATTCATAGGGTTCCAAACAGATATGAGCTATAGATGAGTCTTTCATTAGTTGGGACAAATTTCCAAGTGCCTGACCGCAATACCCACAAGTTACAGTAACCATGATATCCTCAATAATTTGCGTATCCTGTTGAATACATGAATTACTTAGATGGTGGATACTACTTATAACAATACATACCATAATCACAGTATTCTCATTCATTCAAATAAACGTTATAAACAATGAACGAAATTTTATTATTTTATGACATAATGACAATGACAGTTCGTAACGTAACCGCAGTTTACCGAAGGATATTTGCCGGTGACTTGGTTGACATTGGTTTTTCAGGAAACCGCGTTCCATAAATAACCAATTTTTCAGGAATTCGCTTGAAGAGGTTACTTTCGGACCACTAAACCATAATTCCGGTGCATTTTGGAACATACCCTTAATTCCCCGATATGTCATACACTATAGCATGAGTAATTAACCGATATGTAGTAGCCTGAAACTAAGTTTTCTAACAGCTGATCAATAGGTTAGGGACCGCGATAACTCACTGTAGCTCATTATGAAAATACTTCCTTAATTTATCTTCTTAAGACTAGGCAAAGATATCAGGAGAAGAGTCTCTCTGAATCAAAATATTATATATTACACTATTTACACAGGATATACCCTTAGGTATTCCAATATTACTGAATAACCCCAAAGAAAATCCACTAAAATTCCTATAGGTACATACAAATAATAAACAGCCCATAAGGGACCGTTACACATTAACTGATTAATATTTTGCAAAGTCGAACGGTGACAATTTTATGTCGAATGTTTTGTCTACTGAAAATTCTCTCTTTCGACATCTGAGAATACTAAATCATCATTATCATTCGACAAACGCTAATTTTCGCATACGACTAGCCGCCTTTGAGATTTGAGAATCGGGCCCCAGGAATGCAGTAACCAGGAGTGCGTTCAGTTATGGCGAATGGTAAAGGGTATTCAATTTTCTATACAGCCATATCTTTATTTTTTAATTTTGTTCATGCGCCATGAAAAAACAATTGAATAAAATGTGTTATCTAAATCATGTACTATAGGTATCAATCAATGTGCTACTAACGAAATTTTTCAGATCAAATGTTCAAACTGACAGCCATTTGTTTCTTGACAATAATAAAGACGTTGCTGAAAGTTTTCAACATCTTGAATGGTTTCGGGAGTTATACGTTCTATTTCTTCTCTAATTCTGATTTGCAAACTTTCAATATTGTTTGGTCTATTGACGTATACTTTGGATTTCACAAAACTCCACAAAAAGTAGTCAAGCGGTGTCATATCGGGAGAACAGGCTGGCCACTCTATGGCACCTCGTCTACGAATCGAACTGTTGGGAAAAACTTCATTCAGAAATGCACGAACTTCAGTTGCAAATTGTGGTGGAGCACCATCTTGCTGATACCAGATATTCCTATCTATTTGAATCGGATTATCATTATCTGGAAAAAGTCTTTTTAGCGTTGGAACTAAAAAATTAGTCAAAAACTCCAAGTAACGTTCACCGTTTAATATTTCGTTGAAAAAATATGGTCCAATTATGCGATTATTCCCTGCCCAAACATTTACTTTTCTGGGACCTTGAGTGAAGGCCTCCATCATCCAATGGGGATTTTCTCGGCTCCAATATCGACAATTTTGTCTGTTGACGGTTCCATTAAAAAAAAAAAGTTGACTCGTCGGAAAACAATATATATTTTTTTAAAGGATCCATCGCGCAGGCACCTGGCTTCCATTATTTCGCAAAACTCAGTTCTGCGATCTAGATCGTCTTCGTTGAGTTCATGTACCAATTGTACTTAATAAGGGTGGTACTTTTCACTTTTAAAAACACGCAATATTGAACTTTGACTTATGTCCCAAATTCACGAAATTTTGTTTCTATTCTACTAACGGTAGATTGAGAAATGTGATGATCAGGATATTTATTATTGAACATTTCACTTACATTCTTCTGGGTTCTAGTTTTGTCCCCACATCCTAGCATTATTAACACTTTTATTATTTGACGTTCAGTCAAACATTGCTAGAACTTTCAGCCTATTGTCTGAAAGTTATACTGAACAAGAAACACAACCAACAACTGCAAAACTGTTCTCTTCAGCAAGTTCACAGAGAACATAAATTATTTTACTCAACTGTCACGGCTGACAAAAAAACGGTTGGTAAATAAACCAAAACAATTGAAGGTGCATGGCATAATACAGCGGATTCAATGATACCTTTCAACATTTCAACCTATTGAACAATATTTTTTTATTATGGCGCATGAAATTAAAAAATGAAGATATGGCTGTATAGAAAATTGAATACCCTTCAAAATGAGGTATCACTTGACCTTGTTTCAAAGTACATCATTAAAGAAAAAACACATATGGGGTGTTTCAATGCGAACGGATAGAAAAAAAACATATACAGGGTGTATAAAAATATAGCGTTAAAAAAATTGCTTACAGGGTGAATTAAGGGAGTGATAAAAATCACGAGATCTTGCTAGACTCTTTTAATAAAATAGCAATTTAAAATAATAGAGGGCGCTAAGGTTCTGAATTCTGAAAAACAAATTTGAAATTGCAGTTTTCATTTATTATAGGATAATAGTGATTTTAGTAATATTAGATACTATAAATGAGAAATTCCGTTTTGAAAAAATGTATCAAGAGTTATATTTGGAGTCTCAAATGGTTTGATTATTAAATTTATAAACAAAATTTTGCATTTCTTTTTGAAATTATCTAGAGGTTGCCCACATCCCTGAAACCAACTGAGATCAGAATTTTTCATGTACTACCGACTGAGCCGAAAGAGAGGAGAACTGATCAAAGAAAAGGTAAAGAAGATAATTAAAGTTTGAGATTGTATCAAATTAATAAATAGAATAAAAGTTCATTATATTTTAAATGAAAAATAAAATTCAATTAATAAAATCACAAACAATAATATATCATCAATCATAAATAATATAACAATTCATAATAATATACTGTATATTCATCAAAGTGATCATGTGATTTATAAAGATTAAAAAAATAAACATGTGAAAATGTGATTGAGAAGTGAACAGGCGATACTCGCAAAGTCTCTAATTAATAAAAAGTTATCGGGGACGTAAACATGAAGTTAGTGGTTTGCATGTAACCACTAAAGAATGAATTACCTAATCTATTTATTTATTTCAGGCTCACATGAGAGATTTTCAAAGATATGGTGGACGAAAAAATTGACCTTACTCCAATTGAAAGAAGGGAAATATACTTCATACCATCCAAGGACGAAATTTTTTTTGCAAAGGAATATCATATGACAAGTATTATTGTAATGGAAGTAAGAAATCATCAAACTTGGTTTGATTTGAAAAGGAAAGAAACATTCACAAGAGTTACCAAAGGTAAAATGGTCTTGGCTTTCAACATTACTTCGAAAGATTTTTTCAAATGGTACTAAATTCAGTGTCCTTTTGAAAACCATATGTAATATTTCAAAAATATATTGAGAAAGGAGGGTAGGCTTCAGCAAATTGTTCACAGAATAAGCGAGGCTAATTTGATGAATGCACAGAATGAAATTGAAAACTACCCTAAGTTGTGCAATAAACCTACCAATGGACTTATTCGTAAACTTGATAAAAAAAAATTCACTTTAATAATTCCACGTTGAGCTCCTCTGAACCAGATAATTGTTGTAAATTCAATAATGAAATTGTTGTAATCAAAAACATAATAAAACTTGAAGAAAAATAATGTTAGTTGGCAAAAGATTACTAGAATTGAATGATTTTTATAAAAATTCCCTGTAATTCCTCAGAGCTAGGCATTTGGTTGGATAGCAATCTTGGACCGTTTCAGATTTGGCCCCTTACTGAAATATCATAAATATGCATGAAACTTATATACAGTGAGGACGTAAAAAGTCATCCTCCCCTTAACTTTTGAACGGAACAAGCTGTCAAGGTCGGGTGGAATTCAGGTAAAAAGGAACCACTTTTACTACTTTTTGGCATAAAAATTATTGTGGTCAGTTGGAGTCTTTTCACAATATCTATCAGATGTAGTTCAATGGCTTTAGCCGGGGAAGTAGTTTCTGTATTACAAAAAAATCACATTTTCCTTTTTTAATTTTCATGGAGAATGTTCCCCCATTTTCAACATGAATACCTCCCAAGAGTTCAAGAAATAGAAGCTACCCAAAACACCAAAATTACGTCACTTTCACTCGACGCGCGTTTCGGTAACAACGTTAGCATTCTCAAGAGCAATACGCTTACTACGCTAGAGAACAAAATTCTAATTCTATTTATCCCTACTCACCCTCTATTCTACCTACCTCAATTATATCCTGGAATTGTTTACTTCAAATCAGAAACTACCTGATCTAAACTACTTTATGATACTTGAGTTAATGACTAAAATTATATTGATATAATAATATTTACTTTACCAACATACTAGAAAGCAAGAAAAAATTATTAGTAGTAAAGTAACGAATAATGATAAACTAAGTAATGATAACGAATTAAGACTAATGAATTAGGAAGGAAAGAAGCGTTCATTGTACTATGAACTTGAACAAATGGCTCTATGGAATGGGGCACTTATCGGCATTCATACTATTTTTACACTTCGCAATTTCTAGACTCTCGATTCATTCATCGGTACGTTCTCCTCGTCTTCACATGAGGAATGTTCATCGTCTGAAAGGAAGGCTTGAGAGTCTTCCTTTTGAGGCTCGAATCTTTTCATAAATGACTCGAACATGAGTTTCAATTCCTCTTGACCTTGTTCTAGTTTGTCCAGTCTATTCTGCTTCTGTGACTTCTGGGAAGAAGAGTGCGTCGATACGGAGACATCATCCTCCTGTTCCTCACATTCTATTGAAATTTCTTTACTGGCTTCTACTCTGCTTACCAGTAGAGGTTTTAGGTCTGATAGTGCTGCTAACACCAACTCATTTTGCACCGCTGATCCTCGTACCCGGGCAGCCAGGGATGAGGGGCCTTTATGTCTCTGTAAACTTTTCCGACAATCCATAGTGAATGCTCGTGCTAAGCCAACTGTTGGTAATGCAAACCTGATTTTATTCAAAACTTGAGGATCCATTTCGCCGCCTAGTAATTCATCTTTGGAATATACCAGAACATTCCATTCTTTCCATCCTTCCGGAAGATGGGAAATGGCCAACTTCTTTATCCTAGAGAGGATTGAGTTATCTCTAGGATCGTCTGCTTCCCGGTCTAGTAGAGACCCCAAAGAAGCCGTCCATGGTGCTGAACTCACCTGGAACAAGCGGATCCAGTAAATATTTGCCTTTATTTATTTTTCACTAAATCATACAGTTCACCTATTCGAGCCGTGTGATTTCTGAATTCGGGGAATCGTTGCGGCTCCTCGATCTGTGCAGTGTGGCTCATATTTGGGTGCGGCTCGCAAAATTAGGCCGTACGTCTCACCAGATTGAGCCATGCGGCTCCCAGAATTGAGCCGTACAGCTCACAGAAATCGGCCGTGCGGCTCCCGAAATTGAACCGTTCGGCTCCCAGAATTGAGCCCCACGGCTCCCAAAGTTGAGCGATGCGGCTCCCAAAGTTGAGCGATGCGGCTCCCGGAGTTGGGCCGTGCGGCTCCCAGAATTGAGCCGTGCGGTTTCTTGAATTGGGCCGTAAGCCTCTGACTCAGTGATGCGATCTCTAATCAAATTAATCACATTTTGTGAAAGTTGCACCGAATCAGATTTTCCAACAGTGGCGATCTCTAATCAAATTAATCACATTTTGTGAAAGTTGCACCGAATCAGATTTTCCAACACTGTCGATCGAGAATAATTTGATCTCGAACGAACACATCTCGTTGATTTAATGGTGGCCATTACGCTACGAGAAATCGTTACGATCAGACTGTACAGTTCGAACGGTGCAGTTTATCGTAGCTGGCATACAAGCTATACACGCTACGAGAAATCGTTGCGATCAGACGGTACAAGAAGCGGCGCCCCGCATACGTGTAGTGATGGCGTCGACGGACAACGGTGTAGCAATTATTGGATTAATATTCGCCCTGAAGGAACAAAAAGTGAAGCGGAAAAAACGTAGCATCTGGTGTAAAGAATGGCTAATGAAAAGAAGAGTTCATTCTCATGTGAATTTGTTGGCGGAATTAAAGCTGTTTCCAAAAGACTGGCATAATTTTCTAAGAATGGATCACGATACGTACTTACATCTACTGAATTTGGTGGCACCAATTATCGAGAAGCAAGACACTATTATGCGAAATGCTATTCCACCCCACGACAGGCTTGTAGCTACTTTGAGGTTTTTATCAACAGGACGAAATTATGAAGATTTGAAATTCTCTAGCATCATTTCATCTCAAGCCTTGGGTCGCATAATACCGGAAACATGTGAAGCAATATACAGTGAGCACCATATGTAACGGATAAATTCATTTTCTACGTTATTAGCCATTTTAAAGTAAAACCCTGAAACACGTCGATTTATGTATTTGAAAAGACACTCTGTGACATAAAAAAAATTCCCCCTTCTTCACACCCCTCAACGTGACTGCCACCCCCCCAATTTTTTTAAATGCAATAGGTCAAGTGATACCTCATTTTGAAGGGTATTCAATTTTCTATACAACCATATCTTTATTTTTTAATTTCGTTTATGCGCCATGAAAAAACAATTGAATAAATCATGTACTATATCCGTTACATATGGTGCTCACTGTATAAGGTTCTCCGCAAAGACCATGTGAAGGTAAGAAATAAAAAACTACGAAGTACTTAGAATGTTATGTTTTTTAATTTGTACATATAATGATGGTTTAACATTAAGTAAAATTAGACAAAAAAGTAGCCGCTGTATTTTGCATTGGTTGGGACTGATCTTGTTGAGACGTTGGCATTATGGGGGTTTGGAGTATTGACTGGGAGCCTGGATGTGTTTGGTAATCATAATGTGAATTCTGATAAGGTACTGGGCTAGGATTGTTTCCAACAGGGCGGGGAGTATGTGCTACGGGGCTGGGAACGTTGTAACCATAATTATTAAAACGCACACTGGTTGAATCCATCACTTGGTGTGAAATAGTCAAATTATCCATCTCTGCCAGAAATAATGTTTCGTTAATTATTTTTTCGGCCAAAATACGTTGATGTTTGGTAAGGTCTCTCAGCTTAGCTGCGACGTTTGCTCCATAAATATCAAATCGATCATTAGTAATTGCAGGCCTTTTGAAATGGTTTTGAACAGACTGTAAAACTTCAGTAGTGAGGTTTTCATTTGCATTCCGTTTTGGCCGACTCCTATGCAACGACGTGTTTGGAATTGAACGAGGCTCGGGAGTTGACTGTTGTGTTGTTGGTGTGGCTGGAGGTGACTGTGGCGTTGACTGCGTGGCTGGAGGTGACTGTGGAGTTGACTGGGCGGCTGGAGATGCTTCACTTTCAATTTCCTGTAACAAGTAATATTGTTTCAGTTCCCACGCTCGGAAGACGAATGGAAGGATGTGGCCGAAGTGTTCGAAAAGAGATGGAACTTTCCGCACTGTCTAGGCGCGATGGATGGAAAGCATATAGCAATTTCGCTTCCGGATGGATGTGGCTCAGAGTATTTCAACTATAGAAACCATCATAGCATGGTGTTATTGGCAATCGTTGATGGAAATTATCGATTTCTTTTATGTGATTTTGGAACAAATGGAAGAATTTCCGATGGTGGCGTACTCACAAACACTAAGTTTTGTGAAAAACTTGATACTAATCAGTTGTGTATTCCAACCGACACAGTTGTCGCAAATAGCACTAGAAAGTTGCCGTATGTGTTTGTGGCTGACGATGCGTTTCCACTTAGAACAGATTTAATTAAGCCATTTAGACAAGCAGACTTACCACAACCAAAACCAGAATTCTAAATTACCGCATATCACGAGCAAGGCGCATTGTCGAAAATGCGTTTGGGATCTTGGCATCTCGATTTAGAATTTTTCACACAAAAATTAGTATTGATCCGAAAAGAATAGAGTCTGTCGTGATGGCCAGTTGTGCTTTACATAATTATTTAATGAAGACTTCCGGAAGTTCTTACTGTCCACAAGAATGCTTCGACGTAGAACATGTCGATGACGGGTCAATAACCCAAGGATGTGATACAATGAATTCAGCGATAGTTAATTTGCAACGAAGAAATCTTGGTAATACTGCGATTGCCGCAAAAAAAGTCCGAGAAGAGTACATGGAATATTTTGCAAGCGAAGGCAGCGTTCCGTGGCAAAATTATTTTATACATTAACTCGTTGAGAATAAACGATGTGATAAAAACGTTATTTACGTTAATTTCTTATTTATTCATGTAATAATATAAAGAACTCGTTGTCTTACCTCGTTGTCTGTGGATTCGTCGTCCATATTCGAGCGTGAACGTCTTGGTTTTTCTTGGTCATCCAAAAACAGCAACATAGAGTAATACCATAGTTTTGGTTTATACACTTCTTGGGTTCCTGCTCCTGATTTTTTTGAATCAGCGATCTTCTTACACTCTTTTTTGCAAGTAGAGCGAATGTTGTTTATTTTTTTCACAACCGCATCTTTGTCAGCCCTAGGGTCTACTGTTTTCAATTTTTCAACCAGCTTAGTATATGCTGCACGTTTTAAGTCACGATTCTGATACTCTTTGCCTTTAATATTCCAGAGACAAGGTTCACTGCGATATAACTCAATAAATTCTTCCAGCCATTCTCGATTAGTTTGAGACGCCATGTCGCGTGCGCACGTCTACCCGAATGTCGATCGACGACCAAACTGAACACGAAAACGGAAACACGAGCGCATACACGTTTCGATCAGTCGGCACAGTTCGTCCGATTCCGATAAATCAATTGAAATTTTGGTATTGTTCCGTTCGACTGTACAGTCTCAACAAATCGTGCGAAACTGCACAGTTTTATCACATACATGTAGCGATTTATCGGCACCGTTCGAACTGTACAGTCTGATCGTAACGATTTCTCGTAGCGTATATGGCCACCTTTATGCACTGTGACACTAGATGTTACTCGCTGGTTCATCGAAAGCGTACTGAGGAACTTTCGCGCGATTACAAAAGCCCACTGCGTGCCTGCGGGCGACGCGCGGGAGGGGATTGAGCAACTAGACGGCGCGGGGACTAACGACATTGGTGTTACTTGGGGGGACATTGCAAGGGGTAATCTCACAGGTCAACCCGACGGCACAGACCATGAAATGAAACGTTTTTAACTTTTGGTGATAGCCTGATTCTATCTGAAAGAGGAGTTCAACAGGGAGATCCTCTGGGTCCTGCATTATTCTGTTTAGCAATTGAAAAATTAACTAAGATGTTGAATTGTGAATTTAATTGCTGGTATTTGGATTATGGCTCTATAGGAGGAGATATCGTTGGATAACTCACGCACTGTACTTTCCATTTCCGAGGAAGTAGGTTTGGAATTGAATTTTAATAAATGCGAAATGTTTTCTTTGGCACTTTGAATTCAGACGTATTGCTGAGGTTCACATCCCTAGCATCAGGAATCACTTTCCAGGAAAAACCAAATTGGATTCTCCTTGGTGCTCCGCTATCTGATGAAGCACTTTCTGCATGTCTTACTGAAAAACAGAACGCACTTTCTCTCATCGCTTCCAGAATGAGTGATATTCCAACACATATTGCATTCTTCATTCTGAAAAACTGTCTGGCAATTCCAAAATTAACCTACATTCTGAGATGCAGCCCAACTTGACATAGTGAAGTGCAACTGCAGGAATTCGACTCCACTTTGCGAAAGATACTAGAAGAGATAACGAATAATTATACGGAAGACATTGCGACATGGCGTCAAGCAACACTACCTGTTGACAAATGAGGCTTAGGAATACGCTTAGCGTCCTCTCTTGCACTTCCAGCTTATTTGCCTTCTTTTAGTAGTGTTTCTCAATTGGTACATACAATCTTACCAGACTCATTCTCAAAGATTTCCAACCATCTCTTTGTGGAGGGAGAGCAGGAGTGGATTTCCAAAACCAATTCTCTATTACTTGAATCGGAGAAAAAGTTCCAAAAAGCTTGGGATCGCCCACTTATCGAAAAGGATTTGCTTGCTTCAGCTATGTCAGCTAGGGATTGCAAATTTACCGAATTTTAATTTACCTGTAATTCGGTAAATTATTTTAAAAATTACCGATTTACCGGTATTTACCGGTTTTTTCCGACATAAAAAAATAACACAGAAATAAGTCACAAAATAAATAACCAAACTTTAATTCTTATTAAATAATAACATCAGAAAAGTAAAACTCTAGGTAAACTTAAAAAAAACTAATATACCTAACTTAAAAACTAATAACAGGCTCTAAAACATTCGAAATAGCAATTTCAATAAAAAAATATCTATCGTTTCTTACTTCTCCAACGACTCTTTCGATTTTTTTTGTTTAATAAAAAAGGCCCTGAGAAAACACAGCTTATCAATACTATTATCACTTAGCCGCGACCTAATCTTAGTACAAATTGTTCCTGCCGCAGAAAAGGCTCTTTCGGACTCCACACTAGTAGGCCGAGTTGTCATGAGTGCTGCAAAAGCCATTTTTAGGTATTTCCCCTGAATTCCTTCCTTCCGAAAATATTGCATTTCTGTTTTCACACATTGATGAACACTGTTAGGCTTCTGCTGTCTTCTAATTGAAAGAGTACTGTTTATATCAATTTTTTTTCTTATCGCTAGTTGACGTTTCTCTTTAATCGACAATGCAGCAGCAGCATTAACCGATTTTGATGTTGATGGGCCCAAAACCCGACTGAGGGGGATGTTATCCTCATCAGAATCAGAGGAATCATCGAGGTCAATGCTATTTGTATTTTCTGATGACTCTTCTAGGTTTTGTTTTGAAATCCGCCCAATTACTTCCACTATTGCATTTCTTATTGTAGATTCGCTGGTTTTATTAAATACTCCATAATCTTCACCCCTGGATTCCTCAGGAAACGGATTATGCAGGTACTGAAGAACATCAGAATAAATGGTCCGTCTCTCTTTTATACGATCTAACAATGCTTCTTTCAGTTCAATACTTAAAACTGTGTTTTGACTTGTAAGCTCATCAATCATGAATTTTAAGGTAATATCAGCTATAAAAAGATTTGCATCTTCGCAACATAATTGCTCTACTGCAGCTTTTACCGGTTGCAATGCTAAAATTGTACTAGATAGTAACTCAAGTTCATCTTCTGTGAAGTTTATTTCTGATTTAATGTCTATTAAGCTCTTTCTGATGCAATTTCTTAACATTTCAAATCTTTCCAGCATTGCTAACAAACTGTTCCATCTTGTTTTGCAGTCGAGTATTAAAGAATATTCCTTTTTAAATTCTTCTTTTACATGTTTTTGTAGAATCTTATCATTTTTAGTCGGTGATTTGCGAAAAATTTTAACGACTTTTCGAATTTTTGTAATTAAACCATTTAATTCAATATTTGATAAGAAAGTTGGCACTGGCAGAGCTTGATCGATGGTTCCACCAGCTTCGTATTCAATTTCAAAATCATCGTGGAAAATTTCATTTTCCTCATTATCGGAATATTCGGAATCAGATTCATTACCTGTGTCGGACTCACTATCTTCATCGATATTTTCGTCACGTAATTTATTAGCTTCGTGTAAATCAGTTTTATTGTTGTATAATACTTTAATTACGGCTAATTGTATGCCATGTGCTATACATAATTGGTGGTGTGGATCTATCAATTTTCCCACTTTTTTCATTACTGAAACACCGTCTGTAGTAATTGATACAATGTTTGTAAAACCAAGTTGAAACTCACTAAGCTTTTTGTTCAAAATCTCCACGCATTTTTCCGCTGGCATGGATCCATGAACCCGAGCTAATCCTAAGTTCCAAAAGGCATCCTTTGTATGGACATTTATGTTCATGAAGCGATGGTTTTTTACCGATGTCCATTCATCGAAAGTCAAACTAAACACTTCTCCCCGAAGTTTATTCTCTTTCAACTCGTTTATTGCTTCTTGAAGCATTTTATTAGAATATTCCAAAACAATTTTTCTTATGGTATTTGGTGATTTCGGTATATCTCTATAACCTTTTACTTTTAATAATTTTCTTAAATCTTCTGAAGTGCAAAACTTATTAAATGGCAAACCGTCCAGTGCAGTCAAACGTGCAATTACTGCTGGAAATGAATCATCTACAATCGGTTTAAAATACGACGTAATTGTAGATATTTCTTTGTAAGGCTGGCTGTCGCGTTTTCCAGAAATTCCAGATAAAGGTATAGATTTTCCTCTTTTTAACAAGTTTATTTCATGCTGACTCTTTAAATGACTGCGTAAACCACTAGTGCTTCCTCCAGCAGCTTTAATTTGTCTGGAACAAAGTTTACACACACCCCCATCCTTAGTTTTGTTATAATGTTGCCAAACAGAAGTTGTATCCATTGTTTGCTATTGGCTACAACTGCAAGGAAAAGAAGAAAGATGTTTTTATTACATACCCCTGTTTAAAATAAAATAATTATACCTTCAAAGTGCAAATTCACTCACAGAATTAAGTACTAAATGCAAATTTAAGCGCTTAATTCCTCACTTGACAGTCAACATGCCGCGACCTGCGTTCCTGTTCAATCTTTGTTTACGATTCATCCCTTCCTCGCTGCGCATTCATCACAGAAACAACGGATCCGCGCTGTTGACAGCTTGGCATTTTTTACCGAAATTACCGGTAAAAAATGTCGATTTCTCGTCGGTAATTTAAAGAACTTTTAAGGCGGTAAATCGGTAAACCGGTAAATCGGTAAACCGGTAGTGCAATCCCTAATGTCAGCAAAAGAGAAGGCTCGAATCAAAGCAGTTTTTCTCCGATTGGCAGCAAATATTAATTTTGCTGACACATATCAATCAGCAAAGTATTACTTTTTCAGGCAGCAAAGTGGGTACTTTGCTGTCTAGGCAGCAAAGGAATCGATTTCAATATTTAAAAAAAATTATATCTCACTCATAAGTGAAAGTTTCGAAAAAGTTCATTGGTAAAAAACTCTCTTAATGATCATATCTTCCCAGAAAAAAATACAAAAGAAAATCGCAGCAAGATATCTGAAAAGCGCTTTAATTCTGTACCCCTCATACAATGGTTGGAAGTTGCCTGTTATAAATGTATGTTCAGTTGCATATAGTTCTATTTGATTTCTATACCGACACACCAAAAGTTTATTTGTGTTGTGCTATTTGGCGCTAGATGGGCCAACTCTTCAGTGTTATGAAATTATTTTCCAAAATGATTTGGCGTGTATTTTTAGTTTTCTACATTTTGGAGGTTGATTTAAAATAGCCATATAAAAGAAATTTGACCAATTCTCTCGGGGGCCGCATAGCTTAGTGAAAGAGTGCGTGGCGTTCCCCGAGGAAGAAATCTCTCTATATCACCTGGGAGGTGGAGCAGGGTGATATTCAGAGATTTTTTTTTTGGGCTTTTTTTTGCTTTGTGACTTTGAACTCGCCCAAACAAAAAAAACCTCTCTTTTCCCCTCGATTATAATTTTTTTTTGCATTTCTAGAATTTTGCGCTGTACCGGTTCGAATCCCAGCATAAAATAGTTTTTTAATTATTGTTAATTTTTTTTGTTATTTCAAATAATTAATCAATGAAAGTCCGTGAAGGGCCTCTCTGCATCGCCCTTCACTGTGTACATCGACCAATTAATATATATGTACTGCATCCAGAACTTGATTATTCGAAAGAATTGCACTGTATTGAAAAATCCTTATTTTCCATAATGAATAGTTTGAAACAATTTATTGAGCATTTCTATTTTAAAAATACATGTTGATAATTCTTTGCCTTGTTAATCTACCCTCATTGAGCCAGTCTCTACCTAAATCTTCTGGATTGTCATGTGGTATTGCAGGCTGCTCAGGATATGGATCGTCTACAACAAAAATCTCATGATTCAAACTAAAATTGTGTAAAATAGCACATGTGTTTATGATTTTTGCAGCAACTTCGGGTTTGTAATGAAGAGTTCTATGCCGAAGGCAACACCTAAATCTTGCCTTGAGAACGCCGTTAAGCCTTTCAATTACATTTCTTGCACTCCTGTGTGCTCGATTGAAGTTTATCTGTTCAGCATTCAGATTGTTTCCTTCCACTGGTGTCATAAGGAAAGGCTGAAGAGGATAACCTGAGTCTCCAATTAACCAGGAAATATTATTTCCACCATTGAAGTTCTCTTCTGAATGTGTTTTAACCAAGGAGGATGTCCATATTGCTGAGTCATGTACACATCCAGGAAATCTTGAATTGACATTTAGAATCTTGAGATCTGCATCTACTATAATCTGGACATTTGTACTATAAAATCCTTTACGGTTTAAAAAAACAATTCCAGGCATTTCGGGATTGTGAAATGGTGGAGCTTGTATTGCAATATGTGTGCAATCAATGGCACCTATAATTCCTGGAAACCCACCTCTATCCATGAAGCCCTGTTTGACAATTGTTTTTTCCTGCTCAGTTTGAGGAAATTTTATCCTATAACTCATATGAGTAACAATGGCCTAAGTTCCCTTAGGCGGCTCTCACACCGGATCAATAAGCAATGAGCAACCAGCAATGGGCAATAAGCAACAGGCAACACATTGTATAGCATCCCGCAGACCAAAGTGATGAAATATCACTAGTTCAAAATGTCGTCTTCTGATGAGGACGAAGTTGTAATGTTGTATACTGCCACAACAGGCGAAGAAATAAGAAACGAAGACGATATTGGATTCATCCATCATTTCAAGTGCTCAAGAATTATGGAGCAAGTATATGTGCCGAAGAATTAAAGGCTCATCCCACCAAGTTTCAAAACTGCTATCGGATGAGTCCAGATACGTTTTCAACACTACTGGATATGTTAGCACCTTATATTACCAAACAAGATACTAACTACAGAGATGCGATAACCCCACAGGAGAAACTATTGATTACACTCAGGTGAGGTATATGAAATAGACTGACTATATTGAAAAAGTAGCATTTTAATGAATCGTAAAAAAAATACAAAACAATGTTTACATTAAAGTTCTGTAAAAGAGAGTTGTTTGTCATGACCATCTGACATATCTGGTGAAAAAGTTTGAATATATGTTTGTACAGGTGTTGGTTGTTCTTCATATTCTTTTGTTGAAAATGAGTGACGTGAATGAGTGGAAACATGGGACTGAGTTGAGTAGTTGGAATGACCAGGGCTAGGCGTTGGTATTGGTACCATCATAGTGTTATGTTGGGATGGTCCGTCACACAAAAGTTCATCCAGAAGCTCAAGTGTTCTTTTTTTGAACTGTCTCTTGTGATAGTCAGTTAATTTTGCTAGATCTGGAAGCAAACTTGTGAGAAACTGGAGATCTGGATTAGACTTTTCTATCGCTGAATTGGTGTTTGATGTTTTTGACTTGACATATTCCATAAAACACTTATCAGCTTCATTAAAGGTAGTTGTAGAAACTTTTCGCCGCTTCTCCGAAGGTCCAATGCCTGTAGTATTCGAACATTGGGACTGTCTAACGACAGGTGTGATATCTGTTTGATTCTCTTGAGAGTTTCTTAGTGACGCTGTAATCGCTTCTTTTGAATGATCGTCATTAGTCGTCTCTGCTTCAGATTCACTATCGTTGTCTGCATTGAAACTGGGCTCTGTTTCTGTTGGTAAATTTCCTTGTTGCGGTTTGGATTTCATAAACGGCGTAATGAACTGCATTACGTCTTTCAAGTAATAGTTTTTCATTTTCTTGGCTCCACTTCCTGATGGTGGTTTTTTCATGCTCCTTGCAAACGCCGTTCGAAGATTCTTCCACTTTTCTTTGCATTTCGAACCTAAAAAAGAAAACTAATTACAGAACTTTGTCGCAGGTATTTGGCTACAGGCAGGGGCGGTCCCAGCTCAACATTTTGGGGGGGGGGTCAGGTCCGAAGGCAAATAGGCATATTGATGCATTCTTCCCAAAAACCAAAAAAAAGGTCACCACACCACACTCAACCTTGTTCATGTATTTAAATGTATGTCTTTGTAGTAGTTACAATCCAATCCGCGTCAAACTTGAACTTGGCTCGAGTACACTGCCAAGGGCAATTTTATTAGGGAGTGATACAAGCCAAACATATAACATATAGCAATGATGTTTAATAAAATGAAGATAACATAAAAGTTTTATGTTGAGTTTTATGATAAAACTCAGTTACAAACTGAAAGGTAGCTTTCTTTTTGTTTTAGAAAATCGGGTGATTATTTTTGAAACATCAGGGGTTATCTCGCGGTGTATGTTCAGAAGTGCTAAGCCCGTCAGTCTCTCTTCTGACATATTTGCTCTCAGCCAAGTTTTTAGGCGCCTCAAGGTAGAAAATTACCTTTCTGAAGTTGCGGCACTTATGGGAAGGGTTGCCAAAATTTTAAGCAAAATATTGATATTGGGATAGAGGTCTTTGTCACAAATGTCGATTGTAGAAGTCACACAGCTGGGTACTTTCAAACTATTGTCTGCTAGCTCCCGCCACCACTTCGAAACCCATAGTTGATATTCTGTTACGACATTGGAAGCAGGAACCCCCAGATAATGGGTATAAAATTCTGATATATTCTTCACATTAAGAAGGTCTTCCGTATATTCAGATTTTGGCATAAAAATTCCCAAGCTAAAAAGGTTCAAAGTATCTGAAGATAAGCGGTCTTTCAGATCAGTCATTATGCTGTCTAGCAGTGGAATATAAATAGTCCTCCGAAAATATTCCTTTTTGGTTCCTGGATGATTGCCGCGATGATTCTGCCGAGGTACAGTACGTGATGCCTTTATCTCTGTATCTAGTTTTCTAGCTAGATCTTGTGTCTCGATAAACAAGTCGTGAAAATATTTTTCTGCCTTTTCACGTTTACGAAGCAGAACATCCATCGTATCTTTCAGCGCATCTGTTGCTCCCTTCAAATCTATTGATACTTTTTGTAAATAGCGGCTAAGCGAAACAGTTGTCCCTGAAAATAAACATTACAATTCAAATTGTTATTTAAGTAAGCGTTCCAAATTTTGTTTTGAAATGAAGAAAGATTACTTTTAGGTTACAAGAAGCAGAATCTATTTTATTTTCTTACCTAGTACATCGGACAAGCAAATAGATGCGATAATAAAATCTGGACTGCATAAAGCGTGTCGTAAGCAATTAGCATCAGATGCAGACTTGCTGTCTTGCCAGGTTGAGATTTTAGTCAATGCATCACAAATGATAACTAATGCGTCGCCTTGAAATTGCAAGTAACCTTCATGCCTCTCCACCCATCGAGTATCACACAGACTCCCTAGTTTGCCACCAAGAGCATCTTTGAAAATTCTGCTCCGTTTTGCTGAGGCATTTGCAAATGCCACTAACTTCTTCATTATTGCCGAGGCATTCCTGCAACTGGCGACCTTTAATGATTTTGCCAAGGAGTTATTGAGAATATGATTATTGCAAGGGCATCTTCTGGCATGGATTGCAGTTTTCATCAGTTTGCTTACGGCTCCCTTCAGCTCAGAGGCCATAACGGAACAACTGTCTGTGCCGATTCCAACGCAGTTTGATAAATCTACGCCGAATTTTTCACAGAGATCTATGACGATGTGAGCTAAAGCAACACCTGTGAGCTTTGGTTCGTCTTCCCGCAGCACATCTTCTTCTCGGATTTCTGTGTAGGTATCACAAAATGAAACAAAGTCCTCACGCATGACATTATTGTGGAGATACCGAAATGATAAACTGAGTTGTTCTGTAGCCGATATGTCAGTTGTCTCGTCGAATATGATGGCAAAATATTTTATCCTCTTTTACATTATTCACTATAGTTTCCTGTATTTCGTCTTTACACATATCTATTATTTCGTTTTGTATTTTCTTGCTTATGTATGTAGCTTTTGAAGAGCTACTTTTCAAATGGTCTTCTAATATTTTATCACCTGCGTCGATCCGAAATTTTAGTAAAGCTCGAAAATTTCCTTTTATAGGACTTTCAGTTTATTCCTTGAAAAGCGAACCTGAATCGCGATGGCCTCGAAGAGCGATGTTTTTTTGTCCACAAAATATCACAGTTTTAATTATAGGTGTCAAACGTTCTCTATTTTCTTCTACTTGTTTCGCTCTTTGCAATGATATTCGATTCTTTATTTCAATTTAGGGATGGTGGAACTGAAGAGGAAATTTTTTCCAGCTTCTACTGCTCTATTATGATAATGGTTTTTTTCATGAACACGAAATGCACCATTTTCACCTAAAAGATCGTCAAAACTTTTTAATGGTTCTTTGACTAATCTTTTCAATGGAGTCTGAAGACCTTTTCCTGCAGTGCTTTTGGCAAAAAGAACGCAATACTTGCAATAGAGGTCGCGGTCTTTATGAGAGAGAACCAACCAATGGAACTTTTCTAATTGGGATTTTTGGGCGTTCTTTTTTGTGTTTTTTCCCTTTTTACATACAATGTTGTATGGGAAGTCATAATTCACAGGTGGGATCCAATGTCGCTGCAGAAGTGCAGCTCTTGTAAAATCATCTAGATTGTCACGATTCATAATATGATATCCAATATCGGTCTCAGTAGAAGTTAAAAATGTTCTTTGGTTGGTGCAACCTATATTAGCAGAAGATAAATCGGATTTTACATTCTTAGAAGCATCATTGCTATTATTTCCCGAAAAAGAAGCACATTCACTGTCGTCATTGTTAGAATTACTTTCCGATGTTACAATTACATGCTCAGTGTTATCGCTGTTTTTAGATTTTTTGGTGAAAAAGATATCAATTGTTCTGGTGCGTTTTGAACCACTGGCACTGGCCAAAGAGTCACCCTGTACCAAAAAATAAATTACATTATGATGTACATAATGAAAGCGCACTGAGAGAAAAAAATTACTAAAATTGTCTCAAACTAATAAATTGTTTACCTAAAAATACTTTTAAACATACGGTTTCAATACAAACTAAAAATAAAGGTAACAAGGTGTATATCATTTTGAACTCATGAAATTTGACAAATAATTCGTAATCTCCGACCCCACAATATTTTGAATCGAATCGGACCGTAATCATAAATCTCGTGCATTGTCACCGGCGGTCACCGGAATAATTATAGTAATAGTATTATTATTATTATATGTATACCTAGATACCTACCAAATTTCAAGTTCAAGTCAATCGGATAACTGGATGGGGGTCAAATTTCACTAGCACGATTTGTACCGATACCGAACGCCGAACAGACAGACATGAGAGCGAGTTAATAAAAACGTGGTCAAAAAGTTATTTTAAATAGTTACTTTTGCAAGAAAAACACTTATTATTATTTCAACATTACTTATTCAGGTAAATATCAAAATTTTCATTCCAAATGATAAATAATCACAACAAGAATTGAATTGAAAAATTATTTCGCTCATTTTATAATTTTGTCTCTCAGTGCATCATGCTGAAACCACACTCGTTTTTATTAAAAACATTAACAACTTACCATCATTCACAATTTTACGCATCGGTTCACGTGTTCACGAATGTAGCCTAGCAAATATAGACTATAGAATAGACGTCTATGAATATACTTCAACAAATCAATTTCAGTTATGCCTTAACTTGCAAAAAGCCAATACCGAATAAGATAGAAAGAGATACATATCAAATGCGGTATGCGTATGCGGGTTGCCTATGAAATCGTTTCGCCACACTTTTCGACCAAAGCAGAAAGCAGGGCCGTTCTAGTTCCAGTTACGAAGGGTAGGCACAGTTTATAGCTTAATCTGTAGCTATAAACTGTGGAGTAGGTATAGAGTTCGTTAACTGGTTTTTCGTACAGTATTTTACAAGACCGGGTCGCATTATTATAATTACAAGAGTTTTTTTTCGGTGGTACTGATGGCCTGCGCAAATGCTGATGGTATATTTCTAACCATTAATGTCGGTGAAGCAGGTAGAATGAGTGACGGTGCAGTTTTCCGGTCCTCTACTCTTGGAAGATTGCTTAATAAGGAAAAACTTCTGATTCCTAAGTCAACACCACTGCCAAATGATGGTGTAAATTTTCCCTTCTATTTTGTAGGAGACGAGGCATTCCCGTTACAAAAAAATCTAATGCGACCATATCCACAATGGGTTCTTGATAATGAGAAAAGACTATTCAACTACAGATTATCAAGGGGGCGAAAAAGCATAGAATGTGCATTCGGAATGCTAACATCCAAATTTGAAATTTTTCACAGGCCAATTTTATGTCAAGAGGATACAGTGATTTCCGTAATTAAAAGTGCTTGTATTCTTCACAATTTTATAAAATTCAAGGAGGGTAAATTTTCAATTCCACATATTGCGAAAGATAACCCCAGAAGTAGAAATCCATCAGCTTATAATATACCACCTATTGACCAGTCTGCTTATGAATTACGTGATTACTTGAAATCTTATTTTTTAAAACCCGAAAACGCCTTACCCTGGCAAGGTATTTATACCGTGTGTAGAGGAACTCTCAGGAGCCGGACTTTGCCGAAATCTCAGGGATGGGTTGTGCTGGATTGAAAGTTGGTTTCCTGGGCTAGATGGCTTTTAACCATATAAATAGAGAGGTGCTTGTAATAGTCCACAATGTTCGGACACAACTAAAATAAAATATACAAAGTGCGAACAAATTTTGTACCCCATAAAAACCCCCCTTGGCTAATATATCTAGTATTAACATAACAAAGAAAATAAACTATACTGGTATCCAACAAAGTTAAGGGCGTAAATACGTAAAGAAATATCTAGAAAAGCAAGACAGCTGTGTGAAAATCTATTCTTATCTAAAATAAAATGCGGGTGCAAGCAAAAATTGGTGAAATTTCCTTTGGAACCCCAAGCAAATTATTCAAATTGCGTCGCTCTATTCGAGTAAATCAAGCGAAATCACACCGGCTTTAGCTACTATTAGTCGTGTAGGAATGCGAAATTTTTTCAGTTCCGTTTTTTTTAAAACCTTCCGAAATAAAAACGTTTATTCGAGACGGTAGAATGGGACACGCCATCTACCGTAGAATAACGCAAATATTGCAGAAGACTGAATTAGTTTTCTCCAATATTTCCAGCTGACCCTGCGAGTTATGCAACCCCATTTTTCCATTATGTAAACGGGCCACCAGTGTCACCACTAGATGGCCCAGCGGCGGGTTTCAGTTTCAGATGTCATATTTTATTTATTGTGGAATTTAAAATGGTATCTGATTTCAGCATTAATTTAATTAATATTTAAATTATCGGATCGGTTTTGCTACACGTGTAATCAAAATCATCGTAAAAAATAATAAATACCTGCTACTCACCAGATAATTTTGATTCAGTTGCAATTGCAGTCCACGCCTTCTCCACAACATCTCTTTTACTATGATCTTGCCGTCGATAATCATAAATACATGGGTACTGTTCCACAAGTTCCACAAATTTAATATTAAATGCTGGATCGTCCGACATGTCCAAATAAAACACTTAGTCAAAACATATACCTTGTGTCAAGCGGAGACAAATTCACCTACATATTGCTAAACTACAGGCAATATATTGTATTTCAATACGCCACGCGTGTCGCTAGCAACACAAGATTGCTCTACACAGGCGATAACAATGTTGCCATATAAATGAATGTGAAATACATATTGACAATAATATTGCTTATTGCTTGTTGCCCGTTGCTAGTTGCGTATTGCTCCGGTATGCGAGCCGCCTTATGATCTGAATTTTCACATGCAGGACCCTATTCAGTGGCTTCGGCAATCAAATCTTCATAAAAACCAAGGTATTCCAAAGGAATGTAGTCTGACATAGACGTTGAATTGTCTAGTTTCGGTTTCGTTATACGATTTTTGCATTCCAATAATGGAATGGTTTCTAATTTGAAGGCGGCAAGCTTTTTCCCTTTTTTTAGAACATTACATGTTTCCCACGCTGCAATATCACTAAAACTTCTGCGCATCGATACCTGGAAAGGGTTATCTTTGGAAATACGCAAACAAGATGCTTGGGAAATATTCAATTTTGAGATGTTTATGTACGCATCGGCGAAACGATGAAGATCTTTGAAGTCATCTTGTACCATGTGTACAACAGTGTATGGCTTTTTATGGCAACTTTCTTTGATCATTGTTTCAATATTTTTTGGAACATACAGTTTTGTTAATCTTTTGCGCCTCTCAGTCTGAGCAAAATCTCGGTCACATGGAAGATATGTGTGTCCAGGTATGAGAAATTTTTGTTCTATCTGTAAGAATCTACCAGATGCAACAAGATATATCAGGGCTATGAGGACCATTCTGTTCTTGTTCTGGCCATTGCAATTGTCACTCCAGATGCAGACTTTGTCCTTGACAGCGAAATTTTCGGACCGAAAAAATTTTAAAAGCGCGGAGCCTATTTCATTACCTCCTCTGTCTGTCAGTGATTCATTCCATAATATCATTGTTGCTGTATTAGTGTCAGCAATATGAATGTCGAAATTGTAGCAAGACAGCTGTCTACTGTAAAACATGTCGGAATGCGTAAGTGTAGGTATAGAGATAACTTGTTCTAAATCCATAGATAAGACTATGGTATTGCTATTGGGTTGTTGAGATTCAACACAATCCTCTTGCATGGCTTTTCTAGCACTTTCTGCCTTCCTGTGGTGCAAATTTAATTTTGCGGGTAGATTGCGATCTGCTGGGTCTGCTTTTATCTTATTATGAAGGAAATCGCAGGTAGAGCAAGTATCCGATCTAGGCCTCCCAAATCTTAAGTGCGGAAAATTTTTCTTGAATACATTGGCATAAAATCGGTAGTTCACGCAAGTACCCGGATATCGCTTCTGAAAGGCCAGAAATAACTTGTTTATGTTCAGGTCCGCACTCAAGCATTCTTTCTTTGATTTTTCTCTACTGTAATGGTTTTGCTCTAGTGGAAATTCGTTTATGTGTGCAACAACCCGTTGAACAATTTCTTCAGTGAATTTTCTAGCGCGATTTGCTTTACCCCTCGAGTCTGTGAACACAGTTTGGTCTGATTTTTTCGTCTCTACTAATCCTTGTACTTTATGATGTGAGAGTGCAAAAATATCGGCAAATACCTTACGACACACTTGCAAATGTTTTCCTTTTCCATCGGGAATAGTATAACATATGGTTGCTTGACGGCGGCTTTCAGTTGGGTTGGTATAAGTTCCATGGCGCCTACGACGTATTGTTGTCACCTGCATTAAACCAAGTAAGTAAGTGCTTCGTTTAGCCTCATCAGTAATTCAGTAGAAAAACTGGAATAGCCTAAGCCGCTGCTCAAATGAAACATCCTTGCATTCCCACCTGCATTTACAACAAACCTGTGTTCAAAAAATTTCAGGTTAGAAACTCACAGTTGCAACCATTGAAAAATACTTACATCACGTGAGGGTTCTTTTTTTGCCGGAACTACATTGCCTTTATAATTTTTGTATTCAGTGCCACTTGTTTTTAGTCTTTTGTGTTCATTTATACACTTTCAGTGCCCTTAGGACGTCTTTTACGTTGATTTTCAACCTGCATATCAAAATACGAAATACCTACACAACACAAGTTACGTTGAAACTGGCAAATGACGCGGCACTTAGACCGTTTTAATATTAACAGCTTCTGGTACTTGCAGATTGCGTCATCTGTTGGGCGATAACGAAAGCAGAAATATTGCGTTGGCACTTAGCGCGTTTATAGAAATATTGGGCATGGCACCTAGACCGTTTTAATGTAAAAAGCTCAAAACCGCAGAAAGTGGCACTTAGACCTTATAGAAGTTATACTCTTCAATTGTGAATTGGAGTTAGCACGTTTATATTATAATTTTTGTGAGATAGCTGTGTGTCTGTGACTGATTTACAAATTGTGAGTTGAAGTTAGCACGTTTTACTCAATAACTGAGGGAATTTTTGCAAAATGAATGGAAGGAAACACTTTTATTTCTTTGGAATAATGTAATACAAGATGTTTCTTAGGAAGTACATAGCAAAACAAAATTTTATTCAACCCAAATAACAACTTTTGCAAAACGTTTATGGTAAGAACTAGCTGTATTCATTCATTCACTTCAAATTAGTTTTATACTGAAATAAACCTAATTGCATACTGAATACATCCAGTAAAATCAAACAAACCGAAATAAAGGTATCAAGAGTAACTGAAATATTCCAGTTGACAGCAGATATAGAGCATCATTTCAGTCCTAACGATAGGCGGTAGAGGTGTGTGAGCAACTACCGGTACAACTTCAAGTTCGAGTGGTGCCACTGTAGTTGCAACCGGTGTTGCAACAGGCCTCTCAATGGTTGTGGACGGCCATCCTCCAGAGTAAGCGTTGGTCCTACTGCAGTTCCTACGGTACTTTGCAATGGGACCAACCTTACTACTGCAACCAGATTGCTTCGTCGATGATGATTTCTGCGGTGTTTGTGGCATGAAATTATCATCGCTGTCGGCTATATTTATTATAGACATACCTTCCGTTGACAATGTTGCTCCCACGTTACGGGATCTTTTGGGAGCAACTTTGTCAACTAACCTACCTTGCCGTTTCCGTTTCTTCACAGGGGAGGGCATCATCGGCGTCACCATCGGGGGGACTGCAATCTTCCTCTTGATAATGTCCATAAGGTCCTCCAGCTCATCTTGGGGCGCCTCTGGCATCCGCTGGAGTCCTCCTTTAGGGGTCACCCTCTCGCCATCCACCCGGATGTTACTCAGGATGGTAAGGGTCCCAAGGGTGGTGGAAGCAGAAGAAGGAGATTCCATAACTAAATGTAGAAAAAAAATTAAATGGGTTCATGAATACAAGTTTGTTAACTTACCCTACTTACCTTACTTAAACTGATAATACTGGTGCTGGTGACTGTTTGCTGATTGCTGGTCTGTTGGGTGCTCCGGAACAGTGACTGAAGATTATTCGAAGGGAGTTCTTCCTTTAAACACATCCTTCCACCCCACTCCTCTTCTTCTTCTCCGAGCTCCCTCTATGTCTCAAGCCACGCCCACTCAGACCAGATTTTGCAACCCCAAGCCATCATAACACCACCTCTATTTCAGCTATGCTATTTGTTACAATGCATACATCCCCCTATAGGGCAAATCTGACATGAGTAACAATTATGGGTGGGAAGATTCGCATATTCCAGGGTCTCATGGTAATTAATATGGTGATACCACTCACCGTTGTTATTCATGCCGCAATACCGCACAAAACATATATCACACAGGAAACGCTTTTCATTGTCGCAAGTTTTTATTTTAACAAATGAAAAGCTACAACAAAACAAATTAGTTGAAAAGTTTTCCAATATCAGTCATATTTATTTGATGGGCCTTGCTCATGATGGTTTCGGGCACATCTTCGCAGTCTGGTTCAATTCTATCGTCCACTGGTGGTTCTTCGTCTTCGATGAAGTCATCCCCAGCGGGATTCTCTTGGCGACCATCACCTTCCACCACTACTCTATCCTCAACCACTTGGTGGCCATCAGCATCACCCAGGTCATTGAATTCACCATCCTCCACTGGAACTTTTCAAACAAAATACTCGCCTGCCAAAACATCAACCTGATTGTTACCATCTAATAGCGAAAGGGCTGTTTAAAAATGAAATTTGTATTGTCATGAAAATATTAAAAATAAAATGTTCCAAATTAATGTAAAGTTTTTCATTTTATACTCACCAAACATACTATGAAATTTGGTAGTGGGTGAGTTCTTTTTGAAAAGTATCATTTCAAGTTATATATATTTATGCATAATTTTTCCATTGGGTGGTGCAAATGCGTGTGTTTGTTTTCTTTGTGTGGCCCTAAAAAGGGCCGATTGGGTGTTCCGAAGAGCTGGGTGTCATCCCGCATATTTATGCGGGACGACCACCGAGGGTAGGGTGAAGACTCAGATGACATCGTCATCGTCGTCATCCGATGACACCAAGATGATGGTGTAATCATCGGAGTCATACATACTCCCGGTTTCACAATGTGTAGTTAACTGATGGTTAACGCTTAACTAGTAGTTATTTACAGAATGGGTGTTTCACAACTGTTGGTTAAATTTGACTCTTGGTGGTAACCATGAAAAAGATAACCGAAAGAAAAAGTATCGGTTAACCACAAACTTTGAAGTTTTGAGAGGAATTTCATAACCTCACATATTTGTTTTGACTGTCTTGAGTGGTTGTTTTCGGAGAGAAAAAGTGAAAAGAGAATCATGAACGATTATGAAGTAAATGCGTTCAGTAGTGACGAGGAGGCTACAAGACCTAGGTTATTTAGACATAGGACAAATTATTTTGAGGAATATGATCACATGGACTTTTTCAACCGATTCCGATTGTCCTCTAGAACAGTGGAACATCTAGTTGAGGAACTCGAAGAAAGAATTGCGCATCCTACACAAAGGTACAACTTGATATTTTTTTTTATAGACATTTATTAACAATTTGCTACTTTCAGGAATGATTGTTTATCTGCTAGCCAACAAATTTTACTTGCACTGAATTTTTATGCGAATGGGTCATTTTTGAGAACAACTGCTGACTTTTGTGGGGTCAGTAAATCCACAGCCAGCAGGGTAGTGCGAAGGGTTAGTGTTGCTATTGCTGCTCTACGCCCAAGATATATAAAAATGCAAGAAGGAGATGAAATTAACGAAGTCAGACAAGAGTTCTATAATATTGCACGGTTTCCTCGGTGTATAGGCGCTCTTTATTGTACCCATGTCAAGTTGCAGTCTCCTGGTGGTGAGAATGCAGAGATTTATAGAAATAGGAAACAGTTTTTTTCTCTCAATGTTCAGACAGTTGCAGATCCTAATTTGAAAATCAGAGATATTGTTGCAAGATGGCCTGGTTCATCACACGACTCCCATATATTTCGAAATTCTTTGTTGTATGCACGTTTTGAGCAAGGCCAGTTTGGTGGTAGCTTATTGGTGGGTGATAGTGGATATCCTATCAAACCTTATTTAATCACTCCCCTTCAGGATATCAGAAATCAAGCTGAAAACATTTTCAACGAGTCACAAATTAGGACCAGAAACTGTGTAGAACGACAATATGGTGTCTGGAAACGGAGATTTCCTGCATTAGCTATGGGTTTACGAGTCAACTTGGACAGTGCTCAAGCCATCATTGTTGCCACAGCAGTTTTGCACAACATTGCTTGTGATCAAAATGAAAGATTACCACTTGTGAATGCAGAACAGGAAGCTGCTGTACAATTTATTAATAATGTTCAAGTGCCGAATATACTCAACAGAGATCTGATGGATGCCAATAATAGAACCAGGTTCAACTTGGTGAATAATCACTTCACTAGATTGTTAAATATTTGATAATAAAAAGTTATTTTTTTTAGAATTAATTCTATCAAGAGCGCCCCTTTTATTTTATTAATAAACATTTTTGATTGAATACCAATGCATAAAAAAAGCAATCAACTGAATAAAAGTGCAAATTTTCACTTAAGGTTTTTTCTGAAAATATTTCAAGGTTTTCAATCAAAAATGATTTCTTATCAACATGAATACTTTTCAAGATGTAATCATGAAAGTTTGAATATAGTAATACAAAATAGCATCTCACTTCACTGAGACTGAAATGGGAAAAAATAATAGTAAATAATGAAACTTAGATAAAGGCAAAATTTTATTAATAAACAAATGATATTTAGCAAACAAAAAATATGAACATAGGATTAAACAATAAAATTAAAACAAGTTTCAAATAAGTACAAAAGAGGAAAACCATAATCAAGATTCAGAAATTTGAGGAATTCAGCATTTCCAACTGTTTGGATTTTAGTTCACAGTCCTTTTCTAAAATAATCATTTTCAATCGATGCTCCTCCAAAAACTTTTCTTTTTGAATTCTGACGAAGTCTAATTTCTCCTGAAAATATATCCACGAATTATAAGTCTTTTTTCAATAGCAAGGTTAGTTTTAGACAGGAAATTAAGCTTATGGGAACAATAAAGTAGGCTCTTGTCTACTTCGAATTTAATTATCTTTTCAATCAAAATTCTCAGTTGTAACCTTATAATAATTTGAAACATTTTCATTCATGAAAATTCAATATTCAATACCATTCATTGCAATTAAAGTAATTTTATTCTATAACTTACCTTCATTGGTCGCTGCAGATGAAACTTGTTTTTGAAAATCGCTATCAGTATCATAAGTGTTCTGTATGCCATCTAATTGTTCTCCGATCATTTCTTTAATAGCTGTGTCGATATCATCCACTGGGACAGGCTTATAAGAGCCCCCGCCAGTTTTCAAAAGATTCAACTTGTTTTCAGCAAACTTGGCCTTTGTTTTTTTCTTCAGATTCTGATATTTTTCCTTCAATGTTTTAATATTCCTGGGTCCATTTATTGCTATACTATTGAATTCGCTCTCTATCAATTTCCATGAACTCTCCTTGTCTTTCCACGTTACCGCATTACTTTTCTTGCACTCGATCACATTTTTATGTTTCTTTATCAAAGAAATAAGGCAATGTTCTTCGCTTTTTGAAAAGTTACTTCCCCGCTTAAACATTTTCAAATAATGAATTTTGACTTACTATACTACACTGACACTGCGTCTGCGGGTCATACGTACATATAAACCACAGATACCCATAAATAAACACAGTGTTCTGTGTAAATATCGATCATCATGTTGGTATCAATGAGAACAATTGATACTAACATTAGAAACTTTAACGTGTAACCTCAGGTTAGCTAACTTTGAGTCGAATGGTATTTGTGAAACACTAGTCAAAGTTAACTTGTAAGTGGTAGTAACTTAACTCCAACAGTTAACAATCGATTGTGAAACCGGCCGATAGACTAGTAAGTGTGTATTACAAAATGGCGACTGGAAGTACATCCAAAAATGTGATGCTGGAAAAGTATTGCAAAGCGTGCAAAAAGAAAGTAATCAATTCGGAAAGTTGTGTTATTTGTCAATCAACGTTTCATCCCAGTTGTGCAGCACAGGCAAAGTTGCAAAACAGTTGTGGGGAAATTGTCTGTTGTAAACAGCGAGATAAAAGTGAGGTTAAAACACCAAAGACCAGTGAAATGTTTTTCAACGATGAAACGGCAATGAAAAACATGCTAAAAACTGTGCTCAAAGAATACTTTGAGCCCTTAAAACATAATTGGGAAGAGGAAATGCGTGAACTCAAAGAGTCTGTCGATAATCTGAGGAATGGCCTCGATCAACAAAACGAGCTGTGTGAAGAAATAAATAACCATCTTAGCACTCTCACTGATGAAAATAAGGAACTCAGAAGGCGTGTTGAGAAACTAGAGAGTAAAATGGACACAGAGACGGTAATCCAGGAAATGTTGGAACGGCAGAATAGAGCATCAAATGTCATACTATTCAATGTGAATGAAGTGAATGAAATTAACAGCAAAACAAGAATTGAAATGGAAAGAAACAACATAAGGGATATAATAAACAATGTGGAAAGTTTTGGAACTGAAGATTTCAAATTTCAGAGGTTAGGAAAATATTTTCAAGAAAAAACACGCCCAATTAAAGTTTGTTTCCAAAGTAAAGACGTTGCCATAAAACTTATGAAAGAAAAAAACAAAATTATAGAGAAAATACCAAGCATTCGCATATATGCTGACCAAACAAAAAAGCAAAGAGAGTAAGTACTTTCTAAATATCAAAGGCAAACAACTGAAACGGACAGGAGATACAGATAAAACAATCAGGTATATAAACAACATACCAACAATCGTTGACAAAACTCGAAATTTTCAGTAGAAAATCATAATATTCAATACTATACAGATATAATATACATTAATGCTCAAAGTTTCATTGCACACAAAGATCAAATAATCGAAGAACTGACCTGCTATAGCCCCAAAATATTACTTTTAAGTGAAACTCGGACCACAGAGGATTTTGAGGAAGTTGAGCTTAATATAAAGAATTATCAATTAATTAAATGTGACTCGAAAAGCAGACATACAGGAGGAGTACTCATGTTCATCAGACAGGGCATCAGTGCAACAAACACGAAAATAATAATTGAGGAGAATAATTATTGGTGCATTTTTACAAAAGTGCAGTTCGGTGACGTCAAAACAAACTTAGGCCTGTTGTATCATTCTCCGAAAGGTAACCATGGAAAATTCATTAATGATTTTGAAGAACTATGCGACAAGTTTACCACGAAAAATGAACGTCTAGTAATTATTGGGGATTTTAATTTGGATTATTTGAGTAATAATTTTTATAGTGAGAAATTTAAAGAAACAATCATGAAATATGGTCTAGAACAAATTGTAAGAGAACCAACGAGATGCACATTGATTAGCGAAACACTGATTGATTATGTAATTACCAATGATCCTAATGTTCTGGCTACAGTTCACAAAGTTCCAAAAATAACTGATCATGATACAATAGAAATTAATATTAGGAGTAACATCAGAACAAGAAATGAAGTTTCAAAAATGTACAGAGAATATAATGTAGATAATTTTCACCTGATAAATGTAAAACTCATAGAATGCAGTTGGCCATGGAATTGTATTGATGTTAACACTATTCTTAATGAAATGTTGAATAATTTCAAGAAAGTTATTAATCAAGTATGTCCAGTGAAAATTTTCGAGAACAAGAGGAATAGCTTACCTTGGTATGATAAGGAAATTCATAATAAATCAAAAAATCGAGATAAGGCTTATAAAAATTTTCGACAATGTAATAATTTGGAAATAAAACAGAATCTTTGGAATATTTATAAAACTTATAGAAATGAAGTCACTAACGGTCTTAAATTGAAAAGGAAACTTTATTATGAAAATGCGATTGATTCCAACCATAAAAATTCAAAACAAATGTGGAAGACACTAAAACAGTTGATTAGAAATGATAATTTTGCATTTACAAATCCATTTATTAAATTTGAATTTAATGATGGAAGTATTGTTGCCAAAACTTTGCAATGATATTTATTTTTAAAATAGTCAAAGGATTAATGCCAGTATATTTCAATCAGTTCATCAAATTCAATCACGAAATTCACGAACACTATACAAGAAACGCTAACAATTTTCACATAGAGAAAGTCAATACTAGAAAAGGTATGAACTCATTATTTGTAAAAGGATTGAATGAATATAATGCTATCCCAAATGAAATTAAAGCCTGTGATACTCTCGTAGCTTTCAAGAAAAACCTTGTGAAATATCTGTGATTTTATTTATTTATATATTTGTAGATAATGTTTAATTTGTTTTCATATGTGTAATCTTGTACTTATATAAGCTATAGTGGATAAATTTATTATTGTTATATTTATGTGTTATTTATTGTAAATTGTAAAACAATTGTATTGTGAATATTAGGATTTCCTATTTATCAATAAACTTACTTACTTATAATAATAATAATAATAATAATAATTAATCGGCTTTATTAATACAAAAGAGAGGGGAAAATATCAACAAATGACATAAGATGGTCCATAATTTTGGCGAAGTCTAGCTTATAGCTACTCAAACTCAACCAAATTTGGACCATAGATTAACAAATAGTCAGAGTACATATATACATTCAATTTGATTATATTGCCTATCTATCCATGATATCATTATTAACACTATTGTAGTCAGGGTTATCTTTGGAATACTGGTGCTGGTGACTGTTTGCTGGTTGCTGGTCTGTTGGCTGCTCCGGAACAGTGACTGAAGATTATTTGAAGGGAGTTCTTCCTTTAAACACTCAGTCTTCCACCCCACTCCTCTCCCCACTCCCATTCTTCTTCTCCGAGCTCCCACTATGTCTCAAGCCACGCCCACTCAGACCAGATTTTGCAACCCCAAGCCATCATAACCCCACCTCTATTTCAGCTATGCTATTTGTTACAATGCATACATCCCCCTATAGGGCAAATTTGATATAGAGATGAGAGACATGAGTAACAATTATGGGTGGGAAGATTCGCATATTCCAGGGTCTCATGTTAATTAATATGGTGATACCACTCACCGTTGTTATTCATGCCGCAATACCGCACAAAACATATATCACACAGGAAACGCTTTTCATTGTGGCAAGTTTTTATTGTAACAAATGAAAAGCTACAACAAAACAAATTAGTTGCAAAGTTTTCCAATATCTCAGTCATATTTATTTGATGGGCCTTGCTCATGATGGTTTCGGGCACATCTTCGCAGTCTGGTTCAACTCCATCGTCCACTGGTGGTTCTTCGTCTTCGATGAAGTCATCCCCAGCGGGATTCTCTTGGCGACCATCACCATCCACCATTACTCTATCCTCAACCACTTGGTGGCCAACAGCATCACCCAGGTCATTGAATTCACCATCCTCCACTGGAACTTCCCAAGCAAAATTCTCGCCTGCCAAAACATCAACCTGATTGTTAACATCTAATAGCGAAAGGGCTTCCAATGCAATGCAGGTAGTGATCCAGACCTCGCTGTTTAAAAATGAAATTTGTATTGTCATGAAAATATTAAAAATAAAATGTTCCAAATTAATGTTGAAGTTTTTCATTTTATACTCACCAAACATACTATGAAATTTGGTAGTGGGTGAGTTCTTTTTGAAAAGTATCATTTCAAGTTATATATAACTTTGCATATTTTTTTCATTGGGTGGTGCAAATGCGTGTTTGTTTTCTTTGTGTGGCCCTGAAAAGGGCCGATTGGGTGCTCCGAAGAGTTGGGTGTCATCCCGCATATTTATGCGGGAAGACCACGGAGGGTAGGGTGAAGACTCAGTTGACATCGTCATCGTCGTCATCACCATCGGCGTCATCCTACAGGATACTCCTCCGGGTCGAGATCCATATTTATGTCCTCGACACGAATATGGACCACTCGGTCGTCATCCTCGGAATCATCTTCCGAGGAGCTATCGCTGTCGACGCGTCCATCCATGTTTTCATCGTCCGATGACGACGGAGATGGATAGTTCCACACATCTGTGGACTCCGAAACTTTATCTACCTGAATGGGTCCCCGTGGAACTCGTGAATAGAATCCATCCCACTACTCACCCTGGTACACCTCCTCGTGCTGAACGACAGGGACGAAATTATTCCGTTCTCAGATCGCTGCCCATTCCAAATCATCTTCGAATTCGGCACAATGTCTCGGAGATGAGGTCTAGTAAAGGCATCTTGGAAGACTGACCATAATATGAGCTTGTATTGAATTTATACCAGTTCAGGAGTGGGAGAGAAGGGTGGGAAAAAATAGTGTGGGGTGGTTGAAGGGTGAGGGATTTTAGGAGAAACGATAAAATTATAACTGTAGTTATTTAATGATATAGCGATTCAATGCTTTAATTATGATTAAATCATGAACATTCAAAGTGTTCGGCTCATTGATGTAAATATTGAATAAGTGAAGTTCTATTAAATGGTTGAAGATTAAATACTTTTTGAAAAATATGAAAAACATAATTAAGATCAAGCGTTAAACAATGCCCCAACCACGCATTGTTTAGTGTGTACCAATTAAATCCAACTGAATGTACACTCCTTTTGTCACTTGATCTCTTTTTGTTTTTCATTTTATCAATACTAATCCTATTTGTACAAAACTTACTTATAAAACAACATTCTTACAATACTTAAACATAACTTAACCTATCTACCTACAAATTAAAATAAGATTAAGTGTTAAACAATACCCCAACCCTGTAATGTTTAGTGTGTACCAAATAACTCCAACTGAATGGACACTCCTCTTGTCACTTAATCTTTTTTTTGTTTTTCATTTTATTTTTTTACTAATTCTATTTGTACAAAACTTTCATCTAAAACAACATTTTGACAACACTTAAAAGCCGCACTCTGAGCCTGGTGGACAGCTGTTCCTCCAGGTGAGTATGCTGCCTATTGCGGACCATCAGTTTTGCCAGCTGGCGGTCAAGTTCTACCCGCGCTAGCTGACACTGATCGTAGGCCTGCTGGGCCTCATCGATATGACGCTTCACCCATTGGACCTCCGTCTCCAGGTCAGGTGCCGGTACCTCAGCGACGGGCTCCACGATAGGGACTTCTGGGGGGGGATGGTGGAGCAATGTTAACGATAGGCGGTAGAGGTATGTCAGCAACTACCGGTACAACGTCAAGTTCACTGTAGTTGCAACCGGTGTTGCAAAAGGCCTCACAATGATTGAGGATGCCTTCCTAGACGGCCATCCTCCAGAGTAAGCGTTGGTTCTACTGCAGTTCCTACGACGGTACTTTGCAATGGGACCAACCTTACTACTGCAACCAGATTGCTTCGTCGATGATGATTTCTGCGGTGTTTGTGGCATTGAATCATCATTGCTGTCGGCTATATTTATTATAGACATACCTTCCGTTGACAATGTTGCTCCCACGTTACGGGATCTTTTGGGAGCAACTTTGTCAACTAACCTACGTTGCCGTTTCCGTTTCTCCAAAGGGGAGGGCATCATCGGCGTCACCATCGGGGGGACTCCAACCTCCCTCCTTCAAGGGTTGCTGGTCTCACCCTCTCACCATTCAACCGGATGTTGCTCAGGACTTGGGGCGCCTCTGGCATCCGCTGGAGTCCTCCTTTAGGGGTCACCCTCTCGCAATCCACCCATGTTACTCAGGATGGTAAGGGTCCCAAGGGTGGTGGAAGCAGAAGCATGAGATTCCATAACTAAAATCAAATTTCATCGAGAGTTTGGAGTTTGAGGTACCATTCAAGAAAGTATAGCGAACAAATAAACACACAAGTATTTTTTTCAAAATTAATTTAATTTTTTTGTACATTTTACTTTAAAAATGTATACATGAAATGTGCAAAAAAATGAATGTTAGTTAATGTTTGCAATATTCTATGTCATGTAAATAAAATTTTAACCAACTTGAAATTAAGAAAAGTCATAGGTGGTATCTGAATACACAGATCCAGCTGGGAAGGGGCTCATCGATGGAAGGGTCTCTGGAGATGTGGGTATAGCAGTTCAGCCAAAATCTTGATAATATTGTACAGTGTTCTTGTCGATGTTCAAGTGGCTGTCCTTTCGAAGAGCATGCCTGCTGGTGGTGTGAATCGTTGTTATTGTGATTCTGTGGATTTGTTAATTGGTGGGTTTGGCCATTTGGGGACTGATAGGTTTGGGGCTGTTGTGGTTGGAAGATGTTAATTGAGCTGAATTGATGGGGGATAAGGCATTTGTAATGTGGAAAATGATTGACGCTGCGGGAAGAGATAGCAGTAGGAAGGGGTTTGCGGTGGAAGGAGTTGAGGTTGAGCAGTGTTTTTATGTTTGTTCTTTATTTTAGAAATTACTTCCAAAACACCCATTTGGAATTCAAGAATTTCACTGTCGTCGAAATTATTCAAATGTGGTAAGAGCCCTTGAAAGAAAGAAATATGAGGACTAAGTGGTGGTTCTTCTAATGCTTTTAGCATTTTCAGCTCAACCTCATCAGGCTGGCGACGTCTTTTGTGTACTTGTGGTTGGGGGTTGTGACGGATAGTCTCCTTGGGGGTAGTGGGGCTGCGGGTAAAGTATCAGCATCTTCGTCTTCATTGTTGTCTGTTCTACTTTCTAAACTTTCTGCAACGTCCCTCGTCTGGAACAATTTATTCAAAAATTGCATTTGGTCAGCGTAGACGTACTTAATGTTACAGGCACCAGCTCCACTTTTCTTATGCTCTTTCAGCTTCCTCTTCGACTTTGAGAACGCATCCCGAAGATTGCCCCATCTCTTTGTTACTTCTTGTCCTTATACAATTATATCTAATTACTTTTTTAAATTGTAAACCACTTCATAAAGCATGATATTGATACTAAGCCAATTTTTTTTCCAGATATCTTGCTAGTGGGTGCACCTTTACCGACATACATTACTCCTTCAGAGTTGGGATTTCTACTGCAAGGAAAATAGTAGAAGAAGTATGCCAAGCCATCTGGTTAGTTATGAAGAATGAGTGTATACGTGAACTCTCTAAAGATTATCTTGAAACTATTGCTTCGGATTTTGAAAAAAATGCCAATTTTCCACATTGCATAGGTGTTGTTGATGGCAAGCACGTTCGTATAACTTGCCCGATAAGAAGTGGTTCCATGTTTTTTAATTATAAAGACTATTACTCTGTAGTATTAATGGCAGTAGCTGATTCAAAATATCGTTTTGCGTATGTTAATGTTGGAAACTTTGGCAAAGATTGTGATCCTCCATTTTCAAGCAATCTAGTCTTTGGCAATCAATACTGACAAACTCATTACAATTACCTGAAGAAAAATGCCTGCCGGGGACAGAATCTCCTAAAGTTCCTTACTATTTTGTTGGAGATGAAGCATTTGGTCTTCACACACATTTAATGAGGCCCTACGGTGGAACACACCTAACGCTTCAAAAGAGAATATTCAACTATCGTTTGTGTAGAGCTCGGCGTTATGTCGAGTGTGCTTTTGGAATATCGAGCAACAAATGGCGCATCTTCCATAGGCCTATAAACGTTGAACCGGATTTTGCAGTTGACATTGTAAAAGCGTGCATTGTGCTGCATAATTTTGTTCGTGACCGGGACGGTTATTTGCCGGAAGATACAACAACAATGAGTGGTTTGGCAGATTTGTCAAGAGAGCCAACAGCACAGGGTGGTCTACAAGCTAACAACGTTTGAAAAATATTGAGTGAATATTTTGTAACACATATCGGGGCAGTTCCCTGGCAAATGAGTAAGATATGAGTAATGAAAAGGTGTGATAAGTTTCAATATGTTGAGATTTTTGGGTACATTTTAAGCCTGTTTAATATTCTATTAATATTCAATATGTTTAATAAGCCGTGTATTGTAAACAAGAGATTAGGATGAATAAAACATGATATCAGGAAACTACTTACCGAATGCATTTTTTCCTTATCCTCCATAACCTCAAAATTATTTTTCAGAGCGCAGCAAACTTCTCTACATGCATCCCTGGTAAGATTCCTATCTTCAAATGTATCTAAAGTTTTATCCCACAAAACAGGTCTTGCCTCCACTAACGAAAGAAGGACATCATTATCAATCAAATCTCCCATTGCAATCGTAATTAGCACGCACTACCAAAACTAGTTTAAAACGTAAGTACCTAATTTCACCGAACACTCTACTGGAATGGTCGGTAAACAATCGGTGCGTGTGCAAGCGTTCATTTAGTCACGTACGCCACTAATTCCCGGTATTGCCGGCGATGCAGTGACAGTGGACGGCTGCTCACCGGCATTTTACCGGCACCGATCAGTGGTCGGCGTATGTGCCAGGTCCCATACCCACATGTGGTTCACTATTGGCATTTGGACGACCGGTATAAAATCGGTCGTCCAAAATCGGTGTGTCTGTGCAAATAGCCTAAGCCACGTCCAATGGCTGAGTTAAATGGGTGGAATTGGCAGCTAAGCAAATACATTTGATGTTCTCGGCTTCACATTCTCGTACTACTTTCAGTGAAATATGTGACGATAAGTTATCGCCAATTAAAACTTTTTTTCTAGGAGTTTTCCTCAGGATGGGTAAAACCAACGAGCTAAACCAATCTTCGAAGCATGATGTGTCGAACCACCCGCTTTTGGATCTGTTATATCTAGTGCCATGAGGACCATTCTCTACCCAGGTAGACCACAATTTATCAGACTTGTAGACAACATAGGGAGGTAGCATATCTTTTGCTGCATTGCCACAGAACATTATCGATGTTGCAGACTTACTGAAGTTTATCACTCTCTCTGGATATTTCATTCCTCGTTTAGTCAATATTTTGAGATTTGTTTCATCGTAATTCCATATGCAATCGGCTGGTACATGTTCGATTTCATTTTTCAGATGATCAAAGTAAGCTGTTATCACTTCTTCATTAACTTCGTCTCTGGAACGCTTTATATTGCTATCAAACCTTTGCGTTAATATTGGGTTTCTGTTGAGGAATGTTTTTACCCAATCTTTTCCTGGAAGATTATTTCAATTTTTTTTTCAGTGCGTCCTTCTCGATCCAGATAATTTTTCACAACATTTCGGAGATCTGTCTTGTCCAATGGAAATCCGTTTGCAGATAATGTGCAAATATGGGTCGTTAACACTTCCTCTTCTAATTTTGTGAATACTGGCTGACCACCATACGCATTTATATGTCTGTTTTTTAATTTATTTTTGATTGTGCTAACTGGAATTCCGAATTTATTTATTTATTTATTTATTTCAAGGAATAACCCAATTTACAGAAGTAAAATTATACATACATTATGCACTAACACACTTAAAATACGCTACATATAAAATAAATATGCTCATATTATAACACACAAGAAATTAACATAGAACGCCTAGTTAACATCTTTTAAAACCTTCCTTATATTGTTTACGTCCATACAGAATAAGTCAAGAATCTGAGAAAATTTGTTACAAGTTATTTTAATTCTATTGAGAGGGGAATGGTAGGAGTAATTGGTTGTATAGAATGAAATTGCAAATGTCGCAGGAATGCGGGTATTATAAACAGGATTTTTGAGTGCAATAGTCTCAAGTATTTGTGGGCAATTGATATTGCCTGAGAGTATTTTTTGCAAAAATATTTAAAAGGAATTCTATTTCAGTATAATCATATTTTTCTCTATGTAAACCCAATTTATAAGCACAACACCTCAAAAAAATTTTTTGCACCCTTTCAACCTGCTTGACATAGCAATCATAGTGTGGAGACCAGACAATAGATCCATATTCCAGAATGGACCTAACATATGAGCAGTAAAGTATTTTCAATGTGCTGTGACTGAAATCTCTGCATACCCTGAAGGTGAAACCCAACATTTTATAAGCTTAATAATTGATTATCAAGGATTTTATAAGGAAAGTTGGTAGAAGTTTTAATGCGGGAAAAAGATATTACAAAACACTTTTTGACATTTAGCTCCATCTTATTGAGTTGACACCAGTCATCTAAGTTATCAATATCATCTTGCAAAAGGTTAGCATCATGAAATGAGTTCACAGGGAGGAATAATTTCAGATCGTCAGCAAATAACAAAAACTGGGAGTTTCTTATTGAGAGAGATATATCATTTATAAATAAGTTAAAGAGCAGTGGACCCGAATGTGAACCTTGTGGTACACATTGTGTTCGTCCGTTCAAGAAGCTCTTGAACCAGCTGAGCAGCTGTCCACTGAAACCAAGAGACTTCAACTTGGATGCTAGGATATCATGGTTGACCCTATCGAAAGCTTTGGGAAAGTCTGTATAGATAGAATCAACCTGACATTTATTCTCAAAATTTGATAAAATATAATTTTGATACAGTAACAAATTGGTATTTGTCGATCTACCCTGTACAAAACCATGCTGTTGATCATTATTTATGTTTTTGCACATCCAAGAGACATGTTTTGTTACAAAGTAATCCAACATTTTGGGAATTTCTGATTGCATGCAAATCGCTCTATAGTTCTCAATGTTATCTTTTTTCCTGATTTAAAAATAGGTGTTAAGAAGCTGTGTTTCCAGAAATTTGGGAAATTGCCAGATTTTAGGGACATATTGAATATTGTGTGAATGGGGTTTGTTATAGAAAATACACAGTTTTTGATGAAGTACAGAGGAATGCCATCTGGGCCAAATGATAATTTAGAAGGTAGACTTACAATACGATCAAAGATATCTGTTATGCTGATTCTGATTTCAGCCATATCGACAGTTCTAACATAACTGAAAACCGGTTTAACGTGAGTGTTCGCATGGCCATCGTTTGAATAAACTGTGGAAAAAAAGTCAGCAAATAGATTTGATATGTCATTACCGTTGCAACTAACCATATCATTGTAGTGCATTTTTTCAGGAATATTGTGGGAATTTTTTATTTTGTTAACATGTGACCAGAAATACCTTGGATTATTAATTATGTTTTCCTCCATACGTTCAATATGACTTTTATAACAGTTCTGGGTAATCAGCTTACACTGAGCTCTTAAGTTTGAAAATTTGGCATAATCCTCTTCTTGACGGAATTGTTTGAAAAGTTTGTGATACTTATTTTTTTCTCTGACCAACTGACGTAACTGAGGAGTGAACCATTGGGGAAAATTAGATGATATATATTTTTATAAAGGTACATACAGATTAAGGGCATTATACAATACTTCATAAAAATACGAGACTGCTTCATTGATATCATTGTAAGAGCTGAGCAAATGCCAGTCCACACCAGAGATATAAGCATTTATGCACTCGTAGTCAGCACTTTTGAAATCATAAAAATATTCATTATAATTGAGTGTTTTGTTGCTATGTCAAACGAGAGAGGAGAGTGATGTGTACTAGCCTGTAAAAGTGGATCAGTTGCAAGTTGAACTATTAGATTTTGACTGTTTGAGAAAACTAGATCTAAGAAGGTATTCCTACTATTGGAAATGCTATTGAGTTGATAGAAATTCAAGTAGCTGAAACAATTCATTAATATCAGAGCAGGTGAATTCTGATTGCAAACAACATTCAACCCTAAGTTATCATTATCCCATTTAGCATCAGGGATGTTGTAGTCACCAGCTAGAACAAATAAGCTATATCATGAATTCTTTCTACAGTTACACAATGATTAATATACAGGTCTTCGGGGGATGATGGTGGAATGTAAGTACAACCAAAGATAATGGAGGAATCTCCATACTCGGTCATTACAAAAATATGTTCAACATTGTTTTCCACAGTTATAAGGTTTGCTTTGATACCGGAATGAACAGCGATAAGCACTCCACCACCACGTTTCACACTTCCAGTAAATTCTCTGTCACATCTGAATATATTATATTGCTCAAGTCCTAATTCTCCATCAGATATTTGGCCATCTAACCAGACAGTATTCTTGAGAAGCCTTTCTCTGGGATACGTTTCCACTTCTTACAGCTTCTACTGCCAAAGTGTCTTGGGTGTAATTGGCGTAATTTCTACTGCCAAGCACCCGTTTATATTTCGATGGCATGTTTTATCTGAAAAGAGAGGTTAGGTTAGGTTAGGTTATAACGGTGTTTGAATTATTCTCAATCGAAAACTAAAACTAATGAAAGGTGAACATATACTAACCTTAATATCCTCAGAAAGCAACTGAAATCGTTGTTTGAAAAGCGAGTCACCCGAAAATCGATAAAAACAGCACCTGTTAACGCGTCTCACTAACTGATTAAGACTAACGCTTTTCACATGATACTACTAGTTTTATGAAGAAAGCCGAGTGATTATACAACAGTCAATAGACCTAACAGTATTGATGCCTACAAAATTTTCCAGCTACGAATCAACTTGAGTAGTTTTGCTCCGCCAAAATATTCATTCTGATCTACATATAAAAGATAGTTCCAGCAAATATAGTGCTTTCAGCAAAAAAAGAGTTGTCTAATCCCTTGACGGCCAAGTTCATGCCATAAGTCATGAACACTATTTTTCTTAGCCACGAGAAACTATTTTCCAAAATTAGTTGAAGTCACCCTGCTGGGCCAAAGTCACCCGGTTTTACGGTACTTTGAAATTAATTATTTATGGTAGTTTCAAAAAATTTACCATTTTTTTCAATAGAGGTTAAAGGGCATTTTTTCATTAGTTTTTTACATACAAAGTGTGATTCAGTAAAGAGTGGTAGTAAACACTCCTTTATCTCGGAAACTAAGGCTTTTTAATACTTATTCCCGACATAAATATTCTTTCTTTATTTTACGACAGTAGTCTTCCATAAACGATTGTCTATCGAATTCTGCAACAGCCTGTGTATAAAATGAAATTGGAAATTTTTTTCTCCTTTTACATTTACAATATTACAAGAAACTTTTCAAATGTTTCAAATCACCTGATTTACATTTTTCTTCAACTTACCAGCAAGCATCCAAATGGTTTCTGTAAACATGGCAGCATTAAAAAGTATCTTCTTTGGACAGAATATCCATCCTTGCACTTCTGGTAATTTCCCAGTACACTTCAACAGTACTGCATCTGTTCTTCCACGTCATTCTTTGACAGTCCGGGGCAGCTGAACCTTCTATTATTGGCAACTGGCGATTGGCCACGTGAGGAGGTTGCTGATCGATGCGACCCTACTCTGTAGCCTGATTTTTTGTAGATTCTTCTTAAATTGTTGAGATAACATGTCAGTTTCCCCTTGGCTGACTGTTTTAAACCAACAGAGGATAACTGATATGGCACATAATACGTTGAAGCATATTCCCCGGGAAAAATACTTTTTATTTCATAGGAGAGGGATAGAAGCCTCTCTCCTGGTATTCGTCTTCTAGCATCGCCTTTCAATTCTTCTTCTGCTGCTCTGCCAATATCGCCCTTCCATCGTTGCTATCTTGAAGCAGATGTAGAAGAGTCTGGAAAAAATGGAATACAGAATACTAACATATCCAATGCGGACATTCGCTGTCAGTTCAATTGCAACATAACACTCAACATCTCAGATTTTCGTGAAACTTGACATGATTCTTCACTTTGTGGAAACTCGGTTGGTTTAGCTTTGGTAATTTTCTTTTATTTTCTCTAAATTGATATAGATATACCTTTGCTTCGAAAAATTTGAAGTTCATCCCAAGATGTAGAGCCAGATAATAAAGAAGGAATGAAATAATCTCCGTGTTTGCTGAGTGGGTTCAACATAACTAGAAGTAGACTGAACATTTTTTTTTGCTTCTGCATTTGGTTCCTGTTCCGGATTATATTCAGTTCTCTCCACTTTGAGAGATTGAAGGGGATGGTGAAGCAGCCGTAACCATGTTCTCCCCTTCTCCCAGTGTGACAAAAATGTTGCTCTATGCCCTATGGAAGGTATAAGTTCCTTAATCATATCGTCGGTATACCGGTGAAGAGTGTAGAGTTATGTCGTTTCCTGCAAGAGAAAATGACGATTTATAAAATCATTTATTTACTTATTATATATGACAACATTTCTGTTGTCTAACAACAATAGGTCTTTTCATCACAAACTTTTTCTGTGCACACATGCGTCAGCATCAGCCATATTTTTCGTGTAAATAACTAAAAATTAAAAATTTAAAATATTGAATGAACCACATTTATGTAGAATACTTAAGTAAGAGATAAATAAACTAATAAGTGTCCTAGTTGGAAAAAAAATGCATAAAATGTGAGGGATGGGTAAAACAATGTGGCCGAAGTTACAAATGGTTTTCGATCGATTCATGATGTTCTATGTTACTAAAGATAGGTATTTATACTTGCTTCTAGCATTTTAAACGGAAAATCATCCTGATCATTTGATCCATCAAAAATTCAAAAAAATTTCATGTTTTTAGTCTAAAAATTTTAATTACTCACATTATAGAAATAATGGCAACGTTGCATCTGCTGTAAACACACATTCGACAGCTCCCGCTTTGAATGAAGATTTTCGGTATTAAAGTTACTACTGTAAAATTTGGAACTTGGTGAAGGTAATCATTGTGTCATTCTAAATAGAAACATTATTCGAAAAAGTGAACTTAGGTGAACAAAGTGAGTCAGATACATCAAAACCAGTTGATAGCGTTCAAGCCAAAAAGCATCGCCATGTTGAAAACCTCAGAGAAAACCTTACGGAGCCATACTAATTCCAGTTCAAGTTCGAAAAATGAGAATCTGGACACTAAAATGAAAAGTCTTATTGATGGTGAGTACATAAACGAACATATAGAAAAACTCATGGAAAGAATGTGCGAAAAATTCATGGCATCCTTGGATACCAAAATGGACAATAAATTTGAAAAATTCAATCAAGATATCTCAATGATCACTGCCAAATTGAGAGGCATCGAGAAGAAAGTGCAGGGTAATGAAGAAGACATACAATCTCTTCGCAACACTATCGACCAACTAGAAAGGAAAAATTCCTTACGAATAAACGGATTAACTGAAAACGAGAAGGAGAATATCACGGACACGATTTTGAAATTCATTAGTCACATCCTTGAAGTATCATGTAAATCTGAGGAGATAAGTGATGTATTCAGAATAGGAAACCCACATCCTAAAACAGGCATTAGGACAATTCTGGTCAAGTTTGTAGCAACTACATGAAAATCTCACCAAAGGGAACTATGAGCTCTACCAATTGGCACAGAAGAAGTATGGGTACAGACAAGTATGGACCATGGGAGGTAAAGTGTTCTACCAAAACAATAACACTAAGAATGAAGTGTGCAGCGCCGGAGACATGTAACTTACAAACGGAGGTTTGAAATAGACTTCTTGTTTTGAAATAGACTTCTTGTTAAACTTTTCTTTCTGATCCTTTTTATTATATTCTACACTTCATTCGCTTGGTGTATCATTACATTTAGATGAAAGTTAGATAGAAGTCATGAATCTATTAGCAATAATAAAACAACAATATACTTACATGCACTAATGAATCATTATCATATTACTATTTGATCTAAAGGTAACATTTGATATCAGAGGCGGGACTGTTTAACGCAAATTATACTTATAATTAAATTATTAGTGTACTATTATTCTACGCATAATTTTTGCCATTTACTTGTTTAACTAATTAACAGTGTATAGGATTTATTAACTAGAATGTTATTGAACCTTTTTCATCAAAACTGTAGAGGGCTTCGTACCAAGACAACGGAATTCAGGAACAACTTACTTTCAGAAACATATGATATTATATTGACAGAAACATGGCTCACAAGTGATATAAACGATGGCGAACTGTTTGATGAAAACTACAGAGTTTATAGAAAAGATAGAAATACTCATTCTACAAATAAAAAAAGGGGCGGGGGAGTTCTTATTGCAGTGAGAAATAGGTTTGATTCTTCTCTGATAGTAACACAAACTACCTAAGAAACTATCTTTGTAAAGGCGAACATTGCTGGAAATGAAATAATTTTAAACTCAACCTATATTCCCCCAGGATCTAAATCACAAGTATATAAAGAGAATAACGACGTATGTGATAGTTTGACAATTGATAATAACACTTTTCTCTTACTTGTAGGGGATTATAATACTTTAGAAATAAATGATATCTCATTCAAATTTGACAATCGCAATGAAATTATTAGTACTATTTCATCCTTGATGGACACACACAACCTGAAAACACACAACAATGTGTTGAATGAAAACAAAACGTTGGACTTGGTTATGAGTAATTTCGAAATGAATGTTCAGGAGGACTTATCACCGTTGGTTAAAAAAGATGGAAAGCATCATCCCGCACTACTAGTAGAATTCAAAATGAAAAAAATTGATAATAGGCAATCTGTAAATAACTTGAGAAACAAGTACAATTTCAAGAAGGCTAACTTTGAGCAAATCTATGAGTTACTTAGAGAACACGACTGGACGACGCTTAATATATTTCATGATGTCAATGATTGTATAGAATACTTTTATGCAGTCTTTCACAATATTCTTCATATATCGGTACCGAAATTCCCTGAAAACCCGAAGCGTTGTAAAATCTGTCCACCTTGGTATACAGCAGAAATCAAAGCTGATATGAAAATCAAACAATCTTACAGAGAGAGGAAAAATATATCTCAGCATTACCTAGATAACTTTAAAAAAATAAGAGCCTCATTAAATATTAAAATTAAAGAAGCCCATACAAATTACATTGAAAATATTCAAACCAACATTAAAAATGATAGCACACTCTTTTGGAACTACATAAAGAATAGACAGCAAAGAAATAACAATGAAAATGAGTTTGAAATCAATGATCGGGAAATAACAGATAGCAAAATCATTTCAGAAGAATTTGCAGACTATTTCTGCTCTGTATATGATCATGACTCCACAATGACTCCACAATTTGAATGAAATTAATAGAATCACTACTCAATGGAATACTACTCATAATTCACAAAATATACATTTTCATACAATCTCCTATTGCGATCTTGAGCAAGCATTCCAAAAATTGAAACCAAAAAGGTTATCTGGGCCTGACAATATTCCATGTTATATTTTTAAAGCATGCAAAGATATATTAGCATATCCACTCCTGATTATATATAACAAATCATTAAAAAATGGTATATTCCCAAAAAAATTTAAACAAACTCGAATAACTCCAATATTCAAAAAAGGTGAAAGAAATGAAATAAATAATTATCGTCCAATTGCTGTACTCAACTGTATCGCAAAAATATTTGAATTTATCATTCATGAGAAACTATATAATTTCATCAAATCATATATTGTAGTTGAGCAACATGGGTTCACTAGAAAAAAGTCTATAGAAACCAATTTACTCACTTTTACTACTAAAATGTTTGAAAGCATTGATACTAAAACACAAGTAGATTGTATTTACACGGATTTTGCTAAAGCATTCGATAAAGTCAATCATGACATATTGCTAGCTAAACTGAAATTCTACGGATTTAGTAATCATTTACTACAATTTTTTGTATCATATCTGAAGGAAAGAACTCAACATGTTATCTACAAAGGTGAGGAATCGCAGTCATTTTTGGCAGGCTCAGGAGTACCGCAAGGCTCGAACTTGGGGCCATTACTTTTTAAAATGTTTATCAATGATCTCCCAAAAGCGGTGTCATCAGACTGTATACTGTATGCAGATGACTTCAAAATGTACAAAAATATTGAAGACCTTCATGATTATTTAGAGCTCCAAAACGACATAGATAATATATCGACATGGTCCGAGAAAAATAAACTCGCATTCAATTTATCTAAATGTAAAGTTATCACTTACAGTAAAAATAAAAATCGACATAATTTTATCTACACAATGCAAAACACAGTCCTGGAACGAATCGATGAAATATGTGATCTCGTTGTGATATTTCAAAGCGATCTGAAGTTTACTAGGCACATTCAAAACGTCGCTAAGGAGGCTAACAAGCTGGTAGGTTTCTTGAAGCGTAGTACACAATCATTTACAGATACAAATATCATTAAAACATCTATTTGTTACAGTTGTGCGAAGCAAAATAGAATATGCAAGTATGATATGGGATCCTGGGCAAAAAAATATGAAACAAATGATAGAAACTACACAAAATAAATTCTTAAAACATCTTTATTACAAAAAATACAAAGTTTCTCCTGAACTCACATCATATAGCCCTATCAGAGAAGAATTCGGCCTAGAGACCCTTGAACAACGAAGAATCTTTATTGGCTTAATATTCTTGGGTAAATTGTTGAATACTGAGGTTAGACAGTATGTTTCTACTCAGTAGAGTATCTCTCTATGTACCGCCCCCAGGAATTCGACCACGACAAACATCCTTTCATATAAATAAAAGTAATACCCCAATCATTAGAATATGCAGACAGTACAATCAATACTCACATACAATAAGTTATGGCCTTTTTGATATTTCAACTAATAAACTCAAAATCATCTTGAAGAATATTATGAGTTCATGGAATTGATGGTGTCTGGTACGAAGTCCCATCTATTCAGTTGTCCTAATATTTTTTTTGTTTTTTTTTTCTTTGTTTCTACAGTTCTAGTCAAACCATAAAACTATACATTGTTATCATTATTATGCATTATTACTACTTATTACTTACTTATATTACTACTTATACTACTTATTATTACTTACTTATTGCATATTGTACTCTGAAATACTAAGAAACATGTAATTGGGCTCTGCCTGTTTGTTTCTAATAAATAAATAAATAAATTATTATTGAATATTCGTATCAGTTTCTATGAATTGTCATAGTTAATTAGGATACAATTATTCAATAATTACTTTATGTTTTATTTACACAATGATATTTTATTGATAGCTAACCTCTCCACTAGCTCACTTTTTTGACTATTTGCGACCGCCCATAACACTTTGTCACCTTTTTAATTGTTCACACTATATAAATTCGAATGAATTGTGAACAAATACAGCACCATCGATAATTTTTTCCAATAATTGATTTGTTTTTGGAGATATAATGCTCCTCCAGCCATTATTGCACAAAAACAGTACAAAACGTGACGAAACTTTTAAACTCCCGCTCTATCAAAAAGACCTATTATTGTGATAACGTAAAACATTTAAATAAAGTATAAGTACCGATGACCAGTTATGATATAATGAAGCAAAATAACTTACTTCTGAATGTATCGATGTACTGGCTTAAATCCCTACTTTTGAGATATCCCGCGAGGCCCGAAGTTTTTACGTCAAGCCCGTCCAGACGATAATTAAAATCGGCAACACCTTCCACAACTTGCGAGAAATCTGCACTGGTGTTCAAGTTCAACTCCATTGCTAATTGCAACCAGAAAGTAATAGTTGAAAAATATTTCCTCCATGAAACACTATAAGCACATCGCTAACGACAGACACCTCCAAACATTTGAATGGGTAGGTATAATAGTTTCAATTTTCAATGTTTCATACATCGTTCATGGTGACATCAGCGCGCCGGTGTTCTTTGTTGACACTACATTCCTGTACCAGTGACAGGGGTACCTGTGCATTTTCAAGGAAGGGTTTGTTGAATTTAAGAGAAAACACATCATGATCAAACTTATTGTCACTGTAACAAACTATTCCTGTATTAATAACTGAAATTGTCATTCCAGTAGAATCCGATGGATAATTTAGTAAAACCTGAATTCAATTTTTGTTTATTTTACAATACCTCTCGTCCTGTTAGTCCTATTTCAATTTTCTTTCAAATCAATAGAACGATTCCTGTCAATATCACCTTTACGTTTACCGTCATTAACTACACATTATTCCTGTCGCATTAGCATTCCAGAATTTTCTTATTTGAACTACTTCTGTAAATCTCGTACTTCTTTCTCGCTATCGTAACAACATAATGGAATCTAAAAGTTTATAATTTCTGCGTATTCTACATTTATTCCTGTTCACGTTACATAATTCGGTTTAACAGAACTCGAACTGTTAGGTTATCAGAATGTTTCCAGTTTCTGTAATTAATGTAGTTTTTATATAACAGGACTCCAATTTACAGGAAATTCCAGTTATTCGTTTTTTTGAGTGTGCGAGAAAATATTTTGGACTTTTCAGACATGAAATAAAATTATTTCTATTTTTAAGATTGATTTTTAAAACTTCTGACAAGAAATCTCATCAGTCGTTCAATCGCTTAGGTGCTGACTGTGAAAGACAAAAATAGTTAACTACGGTAACCTACATACGATATTCGCAGCGAGACATCGCCATCTTACAGTTTAGAATTTTTTTACAAGCTTCATATGCGCATAAACGAAGCGAATGGCATTTGCAGCCTATTACAAATATATTCGGCTTTACCATTTGTTTTAGTTTTGCCTGTACACTCTCGAATGCTTCCATCATGACAGATGCATTGTCTGCGGCAAAACCTTTTATAACCTCATAGTCAATTCCAAACTTTTGAAGTATAACTTAAATCGTCTTTGTGAGACCTTCGGCAGTGCATTCCTCCACTTCTAACAAAGCTAAAAGTTTTCCTTTATGTTGTTACAAATGTTTTGATGAAAAAATCTTCTATCTAATAAATAAATCTAATATCGTCAAACATTTTTTTGAAGACGAAAATCTTCAATAGTCTTACAAGTACAATCTCTGCTTCCGCTTTCAACACGTGAATCATTCAAGAGGTCTCAGTTCTGGCACAGCTAATACTTTTAATAATTTTTTAGTCTGAAACCCATGAAGTTAGGAGTTTGGAAGATAGTCCATAAGTAGCATAGTACTGTTATGCTCGACAACAATGCCTATAGCCTAGCTCTTTTACAGATCTTGAGAAATGTTCTTCTTCTGAACCTTGTTGTAATAAAGCTGCTGTGAGTTTGGTATTCGCTACCCGTTTGTAGCCGTTTATGACGCATATTCTTTTCATGTCGATGTAGATGAGTTTTTTTATATCCTCAAAATCAGATGAATCAGGTGCAGGTTCTCTTTTCAATTCATGTTTCCCTTTGATTTTATTTTTCTCTCTGGTGACTTGTTATCGAAATATCTGCGAACTGTAGACTTGCCAGGTTTTTCATTTTCTCTCTTCTTTATATTTTATTCTCTTAATTTCCGATTTATTTCAGCTGCTTCAAATTTCTTCAGGATTGGTGTGTTTGTCAAAATTGGAATGCGCTGTTTTTCTCGAGGTTTCGTTGACTGCTTCTGCATTTTTTTTTTGAATTGAAACCATAGCCAAAACAGAGTTAGATGTGAACGGTTGCATATGATATAGCTGTTCCTACTTTTTTTGTCCCCTTAGCTCCATACACCTTTGGGCATTTTTTGCACCGTCGTGATGCCGCTTTCATCCATATAATACTTTTCAACTAACTTCTTAAGATTGGAATAAAATAAGTCAATTGCCTCTTTATTGAATAAAGCAATTATATTGAACTTTTTTCTTTCAGGTTGTCCCAATTTAATTTTGGGATTTCGGGTTGAAAAGCCATATAGCCAGTCTTTTCCGGTCAATTTTGTCTCCTTATTGAAATTATGCGATAAATTTTGGTGTTCGGCGTATCGAAATGCTTACCTTCTAAGGAATCTAGGTGTTAAACCGTAAAATATTTTTGCAAATAAAAGTACGTAGACCTTCAAATCGTCTTCTATTATCTTTGAAAATAATGGCTTACGACCCAAACAAGATGGACTTTGAGAGTTATTTTTTATTCGCTTTCTCAAGGTAGATTCAGGTATATTATATTCTCATCCTGCCTCTCTAATTTTTTCTCCATCGTTTTTTATACTCCGTAATGCATTTTTTAGGTCTTGGGAGCGATATGGCACTCGAAACGGAACAGCGGACAAGGTACTACAGTAGAAAGGGGTTGACGAATATTCTCAGAAACATTAATTACGTCAGTGCGCCTGGTTTTGGTGTCTCTTCCATGAAACACCAGTTTCTTCCACTCTGCATAAGTATGTTGATCTGCTGTTTTTCTATGCACGCTGTCGTCCACGTCTTTGAATTTACCTGTCCAAAATCTTGAACCATGATCTTTCACCCTATTGTAAAAATCTGCATCTACCATTGCTATAGTTGTTTGCCCTTTTCTTTCCCCTTTTCTCTTCATAAAATCTAGTCTCATCCTTAGCCTTCTTCCTAACATCAACTTGACTGGGGTTTATTTTGTTGTCTCGGGGCATGCATTTCTGTAGGATAATAAAAATCTTTAATGAGTTCCGCTATGTCTGAGTCAATGCCAGGCCACCACAGATAACTTCTGGCCACTGTCTTTGTTTTACCAATGCCTAGATGAGCTGCCGAATGCAAATTCCTCAGCATCTCATGTCTCAATGTCTTCCGTATAATAACACGGTGTCCCCATAACAATAGTATTGTTATGGGAGTATTGTTACAATACTCCATCATTGCATGTGATCTCATCTATTCTTCTGACATAGGGTATACCTTCATTCTAGTTTTTCTGGCCATCTGTTACTTTTCACATGCCTTTTTAGATGCTTGTTGGACTGCGAGTTCATGTTTGTAGATTCTGGTGTTACTCGCCTGTTAGTTTAGCCGATATAAGTTGTTGGACACTCTGAACATGGGATTTCATATATATCTTGAGAATCATTTGGTATTGTATCCTTGGGAGAACTGAGGAATTTGGATATTTGGCTGTTGGCCGTGAACATTGTTTTTATCTCGTGTTTTTTCTGCTGATTCTGACTATAACATCTTTGAAGGAAAGCTTTTCTGGAGGTGAATCCTGTCTGTTTGATCATCAGTTTTTGAAGGGATGGTCAGTTGATGGCGAATGGACTTGTTGATTTGAGAATTATTGTAAACATTTTGGAGTAGAGCAGATTTCAGTTTCTCCAGCACTTGCTTTCGGAATCTGAGTGTTCTAGGTGAGTAACAAACTCAGAATATTCAGGGAAGTTTTTAACTTCACAATTATTTAAATCATTTGTTACTTTCCTAATTTCACCTGCATTTCGTCGATACATTTGACGTTTCAGTTTATGTTTCACCATTTCAAAATTATTGGCAGAAATTTCTGAACTAAACCATATATGTGTATATAAAAATGAAGTTGCACTACTGCACTGTTCTTCGCCTTTTCAGACTTACTGTGTTTTGGGCACGTTTTAAGCAAATCTTAATTTTAACTTCAATTACTTTGATTGATGTAAAGCATCTGCAACAATTGAAGATGTTGAGGTAAGATAATAACAAAAAACATTATAGTTAAAAAAACTAAAGAAACACGTTTTTATAGTAATACGGAATAAAAAGTGAAAGTCTTCAAAAACTATTTTTCAATATGTTAAGAAAGTGTGGAGTGCTTGATATCAGTAATCTATATTTCTTTCATTGCTTTAGCGCATTCATCTAGTTTTCAAAACTATAATTTGTTTTCATAATATTATTAGTTTATTGGCACGTTATGCTATTACCCTGTCATCCAGTTCTTAGCTATGTTATGGGGTTTGCTTAAAAAAAATGCAAAATATGTATCTTGCAGACAAAAATTACTAGTATTATTAGGAAATACTTGTCTTGTCGTCGGTCCTTGATATGTGTGCTACATTTTAGGTTATTCGGATATCTGGAAGTTGGTGAAAATTGAATTTCAAGGCCCCGTTACGTACATACAGGTCAAGTTGTTATTAAAGCATGTAAAGAGTAATTATTGACCATAGTAACAGTTTCACATAGAACATCGAAATGGAATCATTTTCAATAGACATAGTATAACTGTTCGCAATTTCAATTTTACAAAAGGCTCTTTATCAACTCTTATTCTACAAAAGTTGAACTAAGTTGCCAAGTTATTAGTGATGAGATTTTTCAACATTATGTTGATTCTATTTGTAAGGTTGCGACCTCCAAAACTAGCACAATGTGAACTCAAAAATATTAATAACTGTCACAATGAATCATAATCTATATTTCTTTCTGTGACATTCTTGGTAGGGCTGAAGAAAACACCTATTCATATACAGTAGAAACCAGGCAAGTGCGAAGATAGGTCGTCCAACGTGGACGAATTTACTCATGCCCATTTAAACAAACGCACACGTCAAAATGTCATAAGATTTTGACATATTCAAACGTTTGCATTCGAATTACTTTACTTTACTTAATGGATATCTATAATGTGTCTGAAAAAGTAAAGATTGTTGAATGGTATTATGGAGGTAACTCAATTCGTGAAATAAGAAACCGATTCATCGATGAGTTCAACGACAGACCTACTCCGACTATATCGACAATTCATCGTGTAATAAACAACTTTAAAAAATTTGGTTGCGTTTTCCCTAGAAAACATCATGTTCCAGTTCCAGTTGATGGCGGTGAAAGGGAAATAAAGGAAATAGTAGTGTTGGCAACAATCAACGAGAATCCCGATAAAACAGCGGAAGCTGTTGCGAATGAACTGAACTTGAGTGCAACTTCAGTGAGACGAATTCTAAAGAAACATGGATACAAATCATACAAAGTCAAGAAAACTCATACTCTTTATCCGAATGATTATTTCAAGCGGATGCAATTCTGTGAAACTATGATGGAAAAGGCAAATGCTGATGAAATTTTCATTGAAAATATTGTTTTCACGGATGAGTCAACCTTTCCTTTACAAGGACGTCATAATCCTTCTCGTGTGCGATATTGGTCTCGAGAAAATTTGCATCGGTTTTACGAATTAAGAACGCAGTATCCAAAGAAGTTGAATATTTGGGGTGGCATGCTGGGTGGAAATATGATTGGCCCATTTGTCATAGAAGGTGCATTGAATGGACCCAAATATCTCGATCTTCTGCAACTGCAAATCGTACCAGAAATAAGAAGAATAGCAGGGCCAAATTTCCATAGGATTTGGTTTCAGCAAGATGGATGTTCAGCTCATAATTCTCAAGTGGTTCAACAATATTTAAATACCACTTTTCCAAATCGGCTGATCACAGGAAGAGGAACAATCTTATGGCCACCTCGATCGACCGATTCAGCCCCAAATGATTTTTTTCTTCGTGAAATCCCTAATTTATGGTTTTCAAGTGGATAGGGCCGATAACTTACAAGATCTGTTAAAGAACATTGAAAATTCTTTCAGAAGTATTACCCGAAATGTGCTTAGAAACGTCATGAGTCGGTTCTATGATAATTTATGTTATTGTTTAGCACAGGAAGGGTATTTATTTGAACATCTACGTTGAAAGAATAGAATACACAGTTCAATATTTTTCATTGAGTTACCTACGTTTGTTTTGTCATATTTATTTTTTTGGAATAAAAATGTTTTTGTATTTTATGTCATTATGAACCCCAAAGGCGTATCGAAACAGCCTCTATTTCTAAAGGAATGTATTCTTTTTTCGAGAAGGAACTTTCAGACGAAAGTCAATGCGCATGCACCTGCGCAGCATGTTGTGTGCTTCATCTAATTTAATTTTTTTTTACAAATATGTCTTTAGTGCCGTATGTCGTGAACAGATTTACCTTTTTCGAACCGTATTATCAGTAACTTTGTTTCATGTTTTCATTTGTAACATCATATGCGCATTGGTTCACCCCACGTACCCAGCATACAGATTTCAGAAGTCACTTCAATGTCAAAGCTAGAGAAGAGCGGGCAAGAGTCAATTCCGCTACGTTCGGCCTATGTACGCACTCGCCTGGTTTCTACTGTATATGTCGCGAATGTGTCTCGTTATGCTCGCAAAATGCGGAAGATGTAAAAAGTACGCTACAGTCTGGCATCCTAGCACATAAAACCACCTATAACATCTACAAGCGAACTGTTAGGCACGCGAACGATAACATCATCTTCTAGGAAATTTTCTTAGCTTCCTTTTTATATAGATATGTATTTAACGAATGTGTCTCGTTATGGTCGCAAAATGCGAAAAAGTAAAAAGTACGCTACAGTCTGGCTTCCTAGCACACAAAACCACCTATAACATCTACAAGAGAACTGTTAGGCACGCGACCGATAACATCATCTTCTAGGAAATTTTCTTAGCTTTCTTTTTATATAGATATGTATTTAACGAATGTGTCTCGTTATGGTCGCAAAATGCGAAAGATGTAAAAAGTACGCTACAGTCTGGCATCCTAGCACATAAAACCACCTATAATATCTACAAGCGAACTGTTAGGCACGCGAACGATAACATCATCTCGTAGTACATTTTCTTAGCTTTCTTTCTATATCCAAACAATTGTACACACTAAAAGAAAGAGTTTCTTCCGTTAACCTGAACACTAAACTTTCATTACCACTGTTACATTGAAATCAATAAACTATTCTTATTCTTTCAATCAAACACCACCATTTTTTGAATGAATTCTGTTTAGATAAGTGAATAGTTCACAATATCTGTTTAACCGCGTTTAAATTGTTTTCCACCATATTGATTTTATCAGTAAAAACTCCATTTCTGATAGAATTCTTATACACATATTTTGATACAAGGCGATGAATATTTATCAGAATTTGTTTGCATGTAAACTTTGCCATGAAGGCTACCTCACTGCATATTGTTGGGATGCCCAAAAATATTAAATTTCCTATAAGTGATTCACACCAGCTGATACATCAATACAATTTCACTGGGTGTGTATGCGAGAATGTGTACATCTTTTCATTTAACACTCATTATCGTCTCATACTAACACAGAACTGATTGTGAAATGTGAATGGCCGGTTTTCGAAACAGAATCGATGGCCTAGTGGATAGCACATATGGCCTGAAAGTGATACAATATATCAGAGTCACTTGGGAGATGAGAAGGAATGAGCGAGAAATAGTCCAATGCCATAGGTGTCAAAGATGGGGGCACGCTACTTCTAACTGCTCCAGGGCTCCTAGATATCTGAAATGCACAGAAAGCCACTTCACTTTCGACTGCAAAAATCCAAGGGAGGAACCGGCAGCTTGTGTCAACTGTGGCGACAGCCATCCAGCTAATAGCGTGAATTGTAAAATTTACAAAGAACGAATACAATTCCTCGAAGAAAAAACTAAAAACGAGAAACCGAGAGAGGCCAAATATGTTCCGGCTCCAGCACCCAAGACTAACGCTTGGAAGAGAGGCCAGGGGTTAGGCGTCCCCCAAACAGCTGTCCAGCCAACGCAAGAAAACAGAAGAATTGTCAACAATCCAGGTTCCCCTTCCATACCGTACACCCCGCCCACTCAGACGCCGGAGCGTAGACGCCCCCGAGAAAGAGACGCTGGTATTCAGGACATGGTAGGTTTGGCCGGTAAAATACAATCGGTTGGTTCAATGCTAAACATATCGGAGCTGTGTCGAGCCCTGGACGATTTGATCGCCAGGCTAGCACAGGCGAAATCTCCGCTTGAAAAGGCGATGGCTGCCCTAGAGGTCTTCAGTGATACCAAGTACCACTTTTGAGCAAGCTATGAGGGTTTGCATGTTCAACGCCGGTTCGGTCAATAATAAGCTACCACTTATTATTGACTTTATCGACAGGCATAAGATAGACCTAATGCTTATATGCGAGACGTGGCTCAGGCCGGATCATAGATTCAGTCTGAAGGGTTTCACGACTATCAGAGTTGATCGTCCTCAAGCAGTGAGGGGGGGGGCGTGGCCATCCTTATTAGGAATGGTATCGCGCATGTGCAGCTCCCACCCCAACAAAGTTCGATCGAACATGTTGGGATTAAACTCGCGGATGGGACCTGCGTATTCGTGGTATACAATGCTCCGAATCAAAGGTTCTCCAGTGCTGATTTGGAGAATCTGTGTAACACCGGCCACAAGGTGTTGCTGGCCGGGGACTTTAACGCTAGGCGTTCTGATTGGAGCGGCAGTTCCCAGCATAACGCCAACGGTAAGACGTTGTACGAGTATTCTCTAGATAATGACGTGGTAATTGTGCACTCAGATGAGCCAACGCATTACCCCTGGAATGGGACCACTCCGACTATAGTCGACTTGGTAGTAAACAAAAATGTTACTAATATGAGTGAACTCAAGGCCATCCACGAGATGACTTCGGATCACGATCCGGTGGTATTTCGGTTAAAATGTAGAATGGACGAACGTCCGCCTACAACAAAATTTGACTACCGAAATGCCAACTGGCCCGAGTTCCGAAGGCTTTTGAATGCTAGGACATTGATCAAGTCAAACATCTCAAAGGATGAAATTGAGGAGGTGACTCTCACTTTTATTAGAAATATTCAAGTTGCTCGTGAGCGCGCTGTCAAGAAGATTACAGTCAAGAGTAACCGGAATGTTGTTCCACCTGAAGTTAAGGCGTTGATTGCTTTGAAAAATTTTCTACGGAAAAGATGGCAAAAATTCAGAAATCCATCTGATAAAGATGATCTGATACGCCTGGGGAGAGAGATTTCGGAGCTGATCAACGCCAATAACGATAAAGTGTGGAAAAACAAACTGGAGAAGTTAGATACGCGTTACAATTCTCTGTGGCGGACGAAGCGAATTTCCAAGAAGTTCGCTCCGATTCCAGCCATGGAGAAGGGTAACGACAGACTAGCGACGGACCCTCAGAAGGCGGAATTATTTGGGAAATATTTCGCCGACGTCCACAAAAAGGCGCCTGACGTTAGCGAGGGGCACAGGCGGAGGTCTCAGGCAACTGAGGACTTCCGGGAGTCTGTGTTCCCTCCTATCGGTCCTCGTAGGTTTGCCAAAGTCATGACAAATTATGAGGAGCTGACGGAAGTCATTAAAAGACTTCCGACGAATAAGGCGCCTGGGCCGGATGGCTTGGACGCCGTTCTTCTCAGATATTTGCCGCGGAAAGTCCTCGTACAGTTCATACACTTGATAAACGCCATTATCAAGTGGGGGTGTTATCCAGATTGGCTGAAGAAGGCACTGGTGATACCGATTCTAAAGCCCTGTAAGGATGGCCATAAACTCGAAAGTTATCGACCTATCTCGCTCTTGAGTGTGACAAGAACTGCCCCACAAAATAAGACCATAAGTCATAAGGCTATGAAATAGACCAACATAACTAGACCTGAGGGTACCAATGCCCACCGATTGCTTCAGTCTGCGAATTAAAAATATAGCACTGGATAATCTACTAGCAAGTTTGTTAATGTGGTACAACCAATTGAGTTTATCATCAATATGGATTCCAAGTAATTTCACATATTTTCCTTCGGCAATTGTAGCATTTGACGATATAAGAAGACTTTGTGTTTTCTCAACATTGAGCATGAGTTTGTTCGAGGAGAACCACCTCTCAGCCAATTCCAGGGTGTGGGTAGAAGAGAGAGTCAGCTCATGTAGATTACTGTTTTGGTCAATGAGCGTTGTATCATCGGCAAAGAGAATGCAATTTTTAGGGAGGACCTGATAATATAAGTCGTTAATATACAATATAAACAGAGATGGTCCTAAAACTGAACCTTGTGGTACACCATGCGAGATTTCTTTCAAGTCTGATTTAACTCCATTCACCAGAACACACTGAGATCTCCCCCGCATATAAGATTTAAAAAATTCCAAAGGAGTGCCACGTATTCCATAGTAAGTTAATTTTTCAACCAATATATCATGGGACACGCAGTAAACGCTTTAGTGAGATCACAGAGGGTAATATATGTATGTTCCCCTTTTTCTAAGCCATCAACAGCTTTTGAATATAAGAAGAAGAAAGATTGTCAATCAACCTTTGGTGAATGCAAGCTGATCATTCAGAGGCCCGAAGAACGGATTCGTCTACCATCACGGTGAGTCGAGTACCCTCTTTGTACATCCTGAATTTTTTATCATAAAGGTTTCGAAAACAAACAAAAACAAATGGAGTGATACAGATCACACCAAAACAAATAGAAACAAACGGAGTGATACAGATTACGGCAGTAACATAACTTAGTTTTATAGTGAATTCTTGAGTAATTTAGTGATAGACTTAAAAATATTACTTTTGTATATATTTTATGATTAGTATTGATAACCTTATTGCATCCTTTTCATCATTGGACGTATCAGATTTGTTAGATTTTGGAAAACGAATTAAAATTTTACGTAGTAAACTTATTTTCAAATTAAACTTAAACCCTGATATGGACCAACTAACGAAACAAATTCATATTAGACAATATGAATCTCAATCATTGAAAGTATTTTTACGAAATTTGAATATTAGACTTCAAGACAAAATTCTAGTTCAACATCCAGTTTCATTAGAAGAAGCCATGAACTTAGTACTTGAAGACGAGAATTTTAGACAAATTCAAAATATGACTTTACAACATCAACAATCAACTCGAGCTATACCCCACAAGGTACAACAACCACAGTTTATTCAACAACGAGTACAACCACAATATTACCAACAACCACAGTTTATTCAACAACGAGTTCAACCACAATATTACCAACAACCACAGTTTATTCAACAACGAGTACAACCACAACATTATCAACAATCATGTACAGACTCAATTTCCAAGTCAAACCAATAGCGATTAACCCTCAACCAGTGAATCAAAAATTTTTAACTAACAGACAAGTATTTGGCTCTCCACAAAATGTTTGGAAACCAAAGAATAGACAAACTGATACACCAGTAGAACCCATGACAACCACATCTAGAAATCCATCAATCAGAAAACCAAATAATATTTTCAAAACCAATCCCAATATAAGAAAAAACTTTTTAAGTGAAGAATTGCATACACAAGATTGTGATGTAACACCCCAACTATATTCACGTAACACACAAAATTTGTTGAATTATCAGTTAGGTTCACAATTTGGAGATAATCCGCTTGATCAAGAAGAACTTGATTTAGAAGATACCATAAATCAATTTAAGAATACCAATCAACCAACAGACAATGAAGATGAGACACATTTTTACAACCCGCCTCAAATGAACGAGAACACGTGATTGAATTACATTCAGCAGTAGTAAATGATTTACCTTATATAAAAATAAAAAATCCACCTATAAAATTACTTATTGACACAGGATGTCATACCTCTATGTTAAGACCGTCTATTGCAGAAAAATATTTTCCAGAAAGCATTTATAAAGAATCCTCACAGTTAAAAACATCACTTGGAGAAAAAATTATTCATTATAAAGGACTTATTCCAGTCTTCCCTGAATTTCAAAGTAATTATATGATAGAATTTTTATTATTTCCATTTCATGAATTTTTTGATGGTATATTAGGACTGAAAGAATTAAGAAATCTTAACCTAAGTATTGATTTTCAAAATCAAACACTTCAATCAGACTTTGCTGAAATACCATTCTTTTATAGACAACCAGAATATACTTTTGAAGTACCGCCCTTCGAGAGTATTATACAAAAATTTCCAGTTGAAATTCAACAAGGAGAAATTATAATTCCAAAATTACAATTTCAGAATTTAAATGTTCCAGAAACAATAACTTTTGCTGAAAATTTTCGAGCAAGTTTTGAAATATATAATAATACTAATAAAACCATTGCAGTAACACTTTTTACACCTTTTCCTTGTAGTTTAATAAATAGAGAAAATTTTGAATTTTATCATTCAGAAGACTTACTACCAAAAACTAGTTCATCCAGAAAAAATGATATTGTTGCGAGCGGTCAAGGCAATTGAGGCAGAAAGGGGTTGCAGAAAGTCGTGGATGAAAAACACTAGATTGGTTCTACACTATTTATTCTATTGTTGGACGGTGATGGTAAAAGTCTAAAGTGGTTGTTACAATATCAAAGTTACAGTGTTATCTAAAGTGCGTGGCTTCTCTAAAGTTTATTTAAACAACCGAGAAGTCACATGGTTTCATAACAGAGACAGAAATACATAAAAAGGAAATGGATACTTAGTAATTAGGTGCAGAAAGTAAAGTTCATTAGTCTTTGAAATTGCTGACTTATCAAATGCATGTGTTGCAAGTCAACTAACTGAGTAATGAATAAAAGGAATAATAATGATTATACAGTATGATACTTAAGAGTAATTATATAGGGTAATACAGCAGTTCACAACACCTTCCCCCTTAAGATAAAAATTGTATTTATAAATGAAATGCAATTTTCATTTTTTTAGTCCTTTCTTTTTTGATTTTGAATTTTCTGGTAGTTCAATAGATTCTGGTTGACGAGGAGTATTGGAATCACTGATAGTTGAATTGAAATATTTTTTCTTTAGGAAATACAAAACTAAAACTATTACAATAATGATAAGAATAACATAAGTACATATATGGTGAACAGAATGTAAATATATAGAGTCATTGGATAAACGAGTTGCAGAAATATCATGTTTCATTTTATTTACCCTTTGGCTATATTTATTTAGGTTAATTATTTGATCAGTTTGAATCAAAGATTTCAAAGTAGGAAGATTTTCAGAGAATGTGATTTTATTCAATTCTGATATTGTTGTTTTATTGATATTAGTATAAATAACAATTTCGGATACGTTTATTGTACTAGAAAAGGTTTTCTCTGTATTCAGAATAATAAAGTCAGTATAAGCTGTAGCACCAGCTTTGATTTTCAAAATTCCAGTATCATTAATTTTAACTGATATCTTCTTGTTTTTATAATTAATATGAAGTACAAACATTTTTGAACATATAAATAGCCATGTATTGGCAGTTGCCAATTGAATAAAAATAGGGTTTTTTATTTTAATAACTCGTTGATCGCATGAACCAGGTACTATTTTAGGCAAGAAAAATAACTTTGCTTCGCAGTTTGCTAGATCGTTCATAACATACAAAGGATATTTTTGAATACAAATATAACGATTTTGAAATTTGAAACAATTATCTATTGAGTGTTGTTCTAACAAAAAGTAGTTATGTTTCATATCGTCAATACATATACAGTGTGTACATAAAGTAAGGAATAAATTCATTATCTAGAAAAGGAAAAGCTTTTCGGAAAAATCCTTGGACACGTCAACTTTTGTTTCAAGATGCGCATCTTTTGGAGTCCTAGTCGGAACGGTGACGTCATTACTCTTCCGGAAATGTCATCATCGATTTTTTTTTCAAATGGCAACCTATTATTTTGACAGTGCCATTTGAAAGAGCATATTTTTCTCCACACAGCACAACAAAAGTTTTGTCATGCTACATAAGGAAATTTTCGAGAAAATTAATATTATCATGATTTTATAGTCATTTATTTTACACAGTTGATTGCACAAACTAATTGATCAAATGTTCAAACTGAAGTCCTTCCTGAGCCTGGCAGTATCCAAGACGGTCAATAAATTCTCGTTGGACCTTCGTGATAGTTCGTGGAGTAATATTGTTACATTCATTTGTAATCCTAGTTTTCAATTCCTCGATATTATCTGGTCTAGTTTTGTACACAACATTCTTTAGATGGCTCCAAAGAAAAAAATCTAATGGAGTAAGGTCGGGAGATCTTGGGGGTCATTCAATAGCACCACGCCTACCTATCCATCTATTGGCAAAGACTTGGTCAAGATACCTTCTAACATCAGCTGCGTAATGCGGCGGTGCACCATCCTGCTGGTACCATAAGTTTTCATTTGGTATAGCAGGGTTATTTGCGTTAGGAAATAAGATCACCAGACTGGGTATAACATAATCCTGTAGGAATTGAAGGTATCTTGGACCATTTAAGGTTTCTTCGAAATAGTGGGGTCCAATAATTCTGTTTTCTACAATCGCCGCCCAAACATTTATTTTCTGAGAATGCTGTGTGTGATGTTCTCTCATCCATTTTGGATTCTCCTTCGCCCAGTACCTGCAATTCTGCCGATTTACTGTTCCTGTTAGTGTAAAGGTAGCTTCATCAGAGAAAGCAATATTTTTTACTAGCAAAGGGTCGGCATTGCACAAATCCATTAACGTTTGGCAGAACTGCATCCATCGGTCTGGATCGTCTTCGGAAAGTTCTTGGGTCAGAGTCATCTTATAGGGATGCCACTTTTCCAATTTTAAAATTTTATGTGTACTTGTAACTGGGATATCTAGATTTTGGCTCAGGCTTCTTAAGCTGTTGTGTGGATTTTCCTCCATTGCTAATAAGACATTCAATTTGACCTCCTCATTGATTTTAGGACGCCCAGTTTTAGGGAGATCATCAACACTACCAGTGTCTCGAAACTTTATATCAACTTTGCTCACTGCCGATTGAGTTATGGGCCTATCCGGGTATTTAGTATTAAACAGTCCAACTACTTCTTGTTGCGTTCGTACTCTATCACCGTATCCAATCATCATCAGAATTTCGATTCTCTGGGTAACAGAAAGGCGCATTGTATTCTTAATTGTTTCGAAAAGAAGTGAATCAATGAAATATGAACTGTTAAATGTGGCATACGTCAACTAAACGTCTAAATCAGCAAGGTATCACAAACAGTAACATGTCTTTTTACGATAATAAAAAGGGTGATTTTTTTAGGGCTTTGCAAAAACGAACACAACAGTGGCGTGCTGACAGAGAACTTTACAAAGCTAGGAAGAACTTTATTTTGAACTCTTCATTAATTAGTTTGTTCAACTAACCGAATAACGTAAGTTAACTTAAAATCAATGAATAATTCATTTTCTCGAAAATTTCCTTATGTAACATGACAAAACTTTTGATGTGCTGTGTGGAGAAAAATATGCTCTTTCAAATGGCACTGTCAAAATAATAGGTTGCCATTTGAAAAAAAAATCGATGATGACATTTCCGGAAGAGTAATGACGTCACCATTCCGACTAGGACTCCAAAAGATGCGCATCTTGAAACAAAAGTAGACGTGTCCAAGGATTTTTCCGAAAAGCTTTTCCTTTTCTAGATAATGAATTTATTCCTTACTTTATGTACACACTGTATATGGTTTTTCAGGTAGAATAAATGTGAAAGAGTCTTCATTTACTCTTAAGGGAATTATTGCAATTTTATACATCTCAAATGTTTGAGTTGTTATAAGAGGAATTTTTAATACAAAATTAACCTTATCTTTATAAAAGTAAATATTAACATCAATGAATTTATAAAAAAGATCGATATTATTTCTGTCTAATGGAACAGGAAAAATTTCGTTTAGTTTAAGATGAGGTTGGATTTTTTTTAGTTCCTCTAAAAGCTTGGACTGTGTTATAACTAAAGGATGCAATTGTCCACGCTCGGCATACAAAATTATATCTAAAAAGTTGTTAATTTCTAGAATATATTTTTCGGTTATCAAAATGAAAGTTGAAAATATCTCCGATACAAAAAAGAGATATCGATTTGTATCAGATTTATTAGTTTCAATATTTTTTTCTTTAAGAATAAAATTCGAAATTTCATTCAGTTTTTGTCTGAATGATATAATTTGGTCGTTTATGGATTTGAAATTATCCAAGGAAGCTTCTGAGACTGAAGTCTGATCTTCCAATAATTTAAGAAAATGGTTTTGATTAGATTTTAACAAAGTCAATTGTTTATCATAATATTTTGCATCTGAGTCAGATAACGTACCAAACAACTGTTTAGAAATCTCTCCGATAGCGTTTACTTTTATTGCTGACTATAGGCTTTCCTAGGTAGTCGAGTAACATATTTGTCTGTAGGGTAAGGTCAGTAAATGTGGCATTGACACTAATGAGAAACTCTCTACATTCTCTTATTTCGACAGCATTTTGTTCCAGGTTTTTGCAAATTGAATTTATTTGATTATAATATCGAATATTCTTATACTCTAAGTAAATATTATGCGTATTTAAGAATACCAAAAATTTCCAGGAATCAGTATATAAATTAACTGTTCCCAAATTTTCATAATATAAACCAGTCGAATTATTGAAAGTTGTAATATTATACAGGTTGTCTCCACTAACTGAGTGAATTGGGGTTATTATTATTGTTGTCACTAAAATAATTCCTAAATATTGGTTTGACTTCATTTTGGGTGACAAGCGTAGAATGTGGCGAAACCTGTAAGATTAAATACTCGTTACTAAATTTGTTATAAAAATATTAAAAAAAAACATTTTATTCATTGTACAGTTTTACTCTGTCGATGTGTACTTTGACACGTTTATTTTGTCTTAGAATCGTAATATTGACTTCCGAGTTTAATTCTATTACTTCGTAAGGTCCAGTAAAAACAGGCATACGTTTTTTACATTTACCTTTATAAGTTGCTTGATCTTTCAGAAGTACTTTATCACCTATTATGAAATTTCTTTTGAAACTACTTTTATCGTAATTGCCTTTACATTTTTCCTTAGACTTGATAAGGTTTTCTTTGGCAATAGAATGTGAGTGTTGGAGACGTGATTTGAGTTCATTTGCGTAATTTCCATAATTGTAACAAATTTCAGGTGATTTGGTCAGTGCACTGGGCAATTCAACCTTTGTACCAAATATAAGCTCATGAGGTGAGAAATTCGTTGCGGAATGGATAGTTGTGTTATAGCAAAATATTGCATAATCTATCCAGGAATCCCAATCATCTTGTGATTTATTTATGAAACAACGTAAATATTCGGTTAGATTTTTATGAGATCTTTCCAGGGATCCATTTGACTGAGGTCGATACGCTGTAGTTTGAATCTTATGCATTTTAAGGAGCTTACAAACGTCCTTAAAAATGTTACTAGTAAAATTTTGACCTTGATCCGTTAATACGTATTTGGGACAACCGTATTTTAACACTATTTGTCTAACAAAATTTTCTGCAATCGTACTTGATTCTTGGTCAGGTATAGGTATTGCTTGTGAAAATTTCGTCAGGTCATCCATAAATGTAAGCAGATATTTATTAAGATTATTAGAAATTGGTAGAGGGCCGTAGATATCTAAAGAAATCTTTTCAAAAGGTTTAGAAGCTGTTGTAGTTATAATCATTGGTTGTCTTGAAATCCTAGAGCTTTTGTTTTTTTGACAAACCTCGCAGGTTTTTACATACTTTTTAATATGTGATCGCATATTCGGCCAAGAATAATATTGCTTTATTTTTTTGTAAGTTTTACTAATTCCTTTGTGACCTCCTGTAACAGGCGAGTCATGAAATTCTTTCAATATTTTTTGGATGTTCTCTTTATTGAGATCACCACTTTCAATTCCGTCAAAGATTTGCAGAGTTATATCAGTATCTTTGAAGATATACCGCAACATCGGTAATACATTTCTGAATTTCAGATTGCAATATTCAAAGAGTTTGAATGGGTTCTCAAAAGAAATACAATTAATTTGAAATCGCAGCAGATGTTGTTTCAAGTCGATTAGTAATTCGTATAATTTTTCATAAGTTAATCTATCCTCATTGTGAGTAATGAAATATAATACTTTAAAATCACTTATATCCACAGGAATGAAACTCGGTGCCGTGGAACTGACGGATTTAATTTCCTTCAGATGTGACTTTAACCTTTCTAGCTTATCTGTTAATTCATTGTTGGCAGTAACTGCACAGTTTGTGAAAATTACTAGAGTTGAGTTATGCAAGCATTTCAGGATATCTTTATCGCTGATTTCATGAATATTTTTATTTAGAATAATGCTGCTTTCGAGGGCTTTTAAATAATTTTTGTAAGATAATAAGTTATTATTATTCTCATTTCGATTTAAAATACTTGTACTAGCAGGATTTTCATTAGTTTCTTCTGAATCTTGTTTATTAGAGGTATTTTGTTCATTAGAGGTATTTGAACGCAATGTCATTTTTTGGATACGGGAAAGGGCATCGCAATTTGTATTACTTGCACCTTTCTTATAAATGATTTCGTAATTGAACTGTTCTAGACTTAACCTCCAACGCATAAGCAGAGAGTTTGTATCTTTACAGTTAAATAAATACTCTAGCGGTTTATGATCGCTAAGTATGATGAATCTTCTCCCATACAGATAGGGTCGATAAAATTTTGTGAAATGGACGATAGCTAATAATTCGCGTTGTATGGTAGAATAATTTCTTTCACTTTTGCTAAGTGTTCGGGATCCATAGGCTATCGGTAAGTCGCTACCAATTTTCCCTTGAGATAATATTCCCGAAATAGAAACACCACTAGCATGTGCTGTTAAGATGAATTCGCGTGAAAAATCCGGATATTGCAGAATTGGTGGATTTATGAGAAGATGTTTCAATTTTTCAAATGCTTCTGTACATAATGGCGACCAAACGAAAGTAGAATCCTTTTTCAATAAATTATTTAATGGTTGTGCTATTTTTGAAAAGTTTGGAACGAACCGGCGGTAATATCCAGCCAGGCCAAGAAAAGATTTCACATCCTTGGAACATTTTGGTACTGGAAATCTTTTGACACAGTCAACTTTTCGCGGATCAGGAGAAATTCCTTCCTCGCTAATAATGTGACCTAAATAGCACAAAGAATGTTGCAAAAATTGACACTTTCCAGGTTGTAATTTAAGATTACATTTTCGTAGTCTAGAAAATATTTCTTTCAGTTTTGAGTTATGCTCTTCTAAGGTTTTTCCATAGATAACTATGTCATCCATGTACACAAAACAGGTTATATTTTGTAAACCAGCTAAGCAATGATCCATCAAACGTTGAAAGGTATTTGGACCAGAACGAAGACCGTAAGGTAATTTTTTGTATTCATAATGACCAGAAGGGGTACCAAAGGCAGTTTTACACCGATCATTCTCAGAAACTTGGATTTGATGAAATCCATTTGCAAGATCGAGTGTTGAATAATATTTAGAGTTCCCTAGTTGGTCAAGAATATCAGTAATATTGGGTAATGGATAAGCATCTCCAATAGTCTTGTCGTTCAATTTCCTGAAATCTACTACAATACGCCAACGTTTGTTTCCATCAGAATCACATTTTTTAGGTACTACTAAGAGTGGAAAATTCCACGGGCTTGTGGAAGGTGCAATAATATCTTCTTTTAGCATTTTGTCTACTTGAACTGTTACCTCCTCTTTTTGAAAAAAGGCAAACGATACGGTTTAACATGTATCGGTAAATCATCAGTGGTTGGAATACTATGAGTGGTACAGTTGGTATGAGATAGTTTATCACCCTCTAAGTAGAATAAATCATTAATGCACTACAAATTTCTATAATAGAATTTCGCTCTGTTTCTGGCATATGATCTGTACTAATACTTTTTATCACCTTATCAATGCGCTCAACATCATTCAAATTATTTACAGAATGGTCTGTATGTAAGGCAAGAATATCGAAATTTTCGATCGGATCTATATCCAAGTTTATGTTGTCAAGATGAATATCGTCCAAGGTTGAATTTACAAAGGTTGCAAAAGCTAACCCATTTTTTATTTCTATTATATTATTTCCGATATAAAGTCCCTTAGATATTTCTCCTGACTTGCATAAATAAATAGCTGATTGTGAATTAGTACGGTCAGTAGAAACTCGAATTCTTTTTATTACTTGAGTTCGAGCTGGAATAGTGATTGACTTTTCAGAAATCAGATTGAGAACAACATTTTTAGTTCCGGAAGAAAAAGATAACGTTTTATTTTCATAATTGAGCATACACCCATTTTTACTCAAAAAGTCCTTGCCAATAATACCATCACATAAAATAGGAAAATTATCAGGAACAATATGAAATTTTTGTTCTAAAAGTTCGTTCTCTAAGGTAATGATACCAACACAAGTGCCATACGTTTTTATAGTTTGATTGGTAATGCCTTTCAGCTGAGCAATAGAATTTGTATCTATCACCTCATTTTCATTAGTACTGCTTAATTTCAAAAGTGAACACTCTGATCCTGTATCAATTAATAAAGTAGCCTTACCATTGATGGCAAGTGAAATGGGAATGTTTATACATTCACCTCCGTTCTCTTTGAAAGAAACTTGTAGAATTTGAGAAACGGTACTGCTTTCGGGAGTTTGTAACTCTCGAATGCAATCAGAATTTTGTATAAGTTCGTTATCAGGAATTTGTAAGTAGTTTTCATGACATTGAAAATTTTGCTCACTCTGCAAGTTTGAATAAGAAGTTTGAAAAGATTGAGCAGAGAAGTCATGTTCATTACTAGAATTATTTATTGTTCTGAAACAGCGTTTTTGATTTGACGGACCTGGGTTTGGGCAGCGCTGCTCTGTCCAGGTCCCATAGCGTTTCCCGAAAACTGGGAATTTGAAGGGAGTGGAGAGTTTGATTTTCTACTCTCGTTAAATTTTCTTTTATAACAATCTCTGATGTGATGACCATTTTTTTTACAGTAGCTGCAAATCAAATGGACTTGATTTACGTTTTCAACTTTAACTTCTTTATTTTGAAACTTAGGTAATTGTTTGTTGGTTCTAGAAAAACAGTTTTCATATCGATGGCCTATTTTGTTACAAAAAGTGCATTTCATTGGTAAAGACTGTTTTGTTTGACTGTTTTTGAACCTATGATTACAATTTCGCTCTTCATCAACGGCAGCGTCAATCGCTTCTGTCAGTGAAGTGAATCTACTGGCTTTTACTATGAAACGGGTATTAGGATTCAATCCTTCGATAAATCCTCTCAAAGCTGATTTAGAATTTAAATTTTCAATGGTTGCTTTAGCATCAACACCCTCACTGGAAATACCTGCGTCGTTCAGTTCAAAAAGTAACTTTTCAACACGGTTTGCAAATGTTCTAACGTTTTCTGTAGCCAGTTGTTTGATATTTATCAGTTCAGATTGAATTTGAGCTATAGTTCGTTTTTCTGCAAATTGTCCTTGTAAAATAATTTTTAATTCCTCCCAAGTAGAAAAGGTTTTATGTTTAGTAAGATTATAAGCTGATCCAGATAATTTTGTTTTTATGCTACTCATTAAGAGACTTTCATCAGTTTCTGGACAAAACTCCTTATCTACTATATCGCAACAAGTTATAAATCGATCTAAATTCAGGGATCATTTTAATAGCTAACTCAGAATTTAACTTTTTAGCCATGATTGATTAAATAACTTTGAAATGAATGTCAATTGTGAAAAATTTAAATGATATAATGAAGAGATAACAATAAAGAGATAAAATTGAAATGAGACAATGTATAAATAATAATTGTTACCAAATATTTGTAGTCTTGATAATTGCAATTATACTTTCAAGTCCAACTTCAGCACTCTTCGGCCAGATTTTCGGAATGAATCCTTCTCTTGCTCTTCAGGTGAAACGGCGGATTACCGTTCCGTTCCTGCAGGATGCTGTAGAATACGTGTAGGCTTCGATGAACTTCCCAGGATACTAGTAGACTCGGTTACCCCTCGGAGTTGTCGATGTTCTTCAGCGGATGCAAGCAGCTCAGTTGATATAGAAAACGTCTTTTCTATAGGGCTCTGGAACTTCCCGCTGATCAATCCAATACTTCTTATTTCCACAACCCCACACCTGACACCAAAATTATGTTGCGAGCGGTCAAGGCAATTGAGGCAGAAAGGGGTTGCAGAAAGTCGTGGATGAAAAACACTAGATTGGTTCTACACTATTTATTCTATTGTTGGACGGTGATGGTAAAAGTCTAAAGTGGTTGTTACAATATCAAAGTTACAGTGTTATCTGAAGTGCGTGGCTTCTCTAAAGTTTATTTAAACAACCGAGAAGTCACATGGTTTCATAACAGACAGAAATACATAAAAAGGAAATGGATACTTAGTAACTAGGTGCAGAAAGTAAAGTTCATTAGTCTTTGAAATTGCTGACTTATCAAATGCATGTGTTGCAAGTCAACTAACTGAGTAATGAATAAAAGGAATAATAATGATTATACAGTATGATACTTAAGAGTAATTATATAGGGTAATACAGCAGTTCACAACAATATATCTGAAAAAATACGAACAGATCACATGAATAAAGAAGAAAGAGACGCTATATTGAAATTATGTAATAAATACAGTGACATTTTTCATGATGAAAATAAAATCCTCAAATTTACTAATGTTATTAAACACGAAATTAAAACGACAGATGAAATTCCTATTCATACAAAATCTTATAGATTTCCACATTGTCATAAGCAAGATGTACAGACACAAATTAACAAAATGTTAAACGATGGAATTATTAGACCTTCTATATCTCCATGGAGCTCACCAATTTGGATAGTTTCTAAGAAATTAGACGCTTCAGGAAAAAGGAAGTGGAGAATTGTAGTAGACTATCGAAAATTAAATGAAAAAACTATAGACGATAGATATCCCATACCAAATATAGACGACATACCTGATAAATTAGGTAAATGCCAATATTTTTCAACTCTAGACTTAGCGTCTGGATTCCATCAAATTGAAATGAATCCAAATTCGATCGAAAAAACGGCTTTTACCTAATGTTGAAAATGGACATTATGAATATCTTCGTATGCCATTTGGTTTAAAGAATGCCTCTGCCACATTCTAAAGAGTTATGGACCATGTATTACGAGATTTGCAAAATAAGATCTGTCTTGTATATATTGACTTATAATTTTTTCTACATCACTTCAAGAACATCTTTTTAATTTGACTCAAGTTTTTCAAAAGATACGTGATGCTAAATTGACCATCCAGTTCGACAAATCAGAATTTCTAAAGAAAAACGTTGAATTTTTAGGACATATAATAACCCCTGAAGGAATAAAACCAAATCCTAATAAAATAAAAGCTATACAAAATTTCCCAATGCCATCAACAGCTAAGGAAATTAAATCATTTTTGGGACTCCTAGGTTATTATAGGAAATTTATAAAAAACTTAGATATAGCAAAGCATTTTACCAAATGTCTAAAGAAAGGAGAAAAAATTATACACAATGACGAATTTATTAAAACATTTGAAAAATGTAAAGACCTTTTAACTAATGAACCGATTTTACAATTCCCTGATTTTTCTAAACCATTTTTATTAACCACAGACGCTTCAAACATAGCTATTGGTGCTGTGCTTTCTCAAGGACCCATAGGCAATGACAAACCTATTGCCTTTGCTTCACGTACCCTAAATAGTTCAGAACAAAACTATTCAACGATCGAGAAAGAACTTTTATCCATTGTAAACTTTACAAAATATTTTAGACCCTATTTATTCGGACGCAAATTTACCATTATTACTGATCACAAACCACTTGAATGGTTATTCAACTTAAAAGACCCAAGTTCGAGACTTGTAAGATGGAGACTCAGATTAGAAGAATACGATTATAAAACTCTCTATAGAAAAGGTAAACAAAATAAAGTTGCAGACGCTTTATCTCGCATAGAAATCAACCCTATTGAAACACAATCATTAGCAGTCAATATTGACTCACAAGAAAATAGAATCGAAGATGACTTCCCTGAATTATTTGATGAAAACTATGAACTTCCTCAACTTACTGACATTGATTTAGACGATGTTAATGACCTTATTGAAAAAGAACAGAATAGTAAAAACAAGGAAAAAGATAAGAATAAGAAAATACAAATTATTTCAGACATTCAAGTTCGATCACCACAAGAAAAACAAAATGACGAAAAATCTCTAGAAACCCAACACTCAAGTGAAGAAAACCCAATTCTTGAAATACCTATTACAGAACAAGAATTAAATATATTCCAAAACCAAATTTTCCTTCGTTGTAGTCAAGATACTATAACACCACGCGTAACAATACAAAAAATATTTGATAAAACTAGGCTCAATATAATATTACCTTATCAAAACCTAGATAAAAACTTGGTAGAGACAATAAAAAATTATCTACAACCAAAACATACATATGGTATAATAATTCAAGAAGAATTAAAACCCACTGTAATTTCGATAATTCAAAAATTCTTCAAAAACGCAACATTTAAATTTATTCAAAGTAATATCTTACTTATAGACATTACAAATAGAGATGAACAACAAGAAAAAATAAAATATCACCATGAAACTAAGACCACACATAGAGGAATTAATGAAACAAAATCAGCCCTCTCCAGAACATATTACTGGCCTAATATGATAACTGATATACGAGATTATATCAATACATGTGAGTTTTGTCAAAAATCAAAATATGAAAGACACCCTAATGTAATAAAGTTCAAACCAACCCCTATTGGAGAATACCCTTTTGAACATATTTACATGGACATATTGTCAATTAACAATACGAAATTCTTAACAATAATAGATAGCTTTTCACGTTTTGCTCCAGCATACCTAATTTTAGTATTTCTCTCACATTACGGAATACCTTCAAAAATAACAAGTGGCAGCGAATTCAAAAATAAGATTGTGGAAGACTTTTGTGAAAAACATAATATAAAACTACATTATGACACCTAAAAATAAAAATAGTAATAGCCCGATTGAACGACTTCATTCGACATTACTAGAAGAAATCAGAATGTTGAAGCAAGAATTTCCACAAAGATCAATATAATAATACAATCCATTCAGCAACTGAATATACTCCCTTTCAAATAATTAAAGGAAATTTAAATCATACTACCCCATTTGATATAACAACGGAAAAAATAATGTCCGATTATTTAGAAAAACATAATCGAAATATAAGAATTATAAATGATATAATAAAAACAAATAACAACAAAGCAAAAGCAACCTTAGAAAAAATTAATACACAAAGAAATGAACCCCCGGAAATTAAACTTGATCAACGGGTTTATTTATATGACAAACAAAGAAGTAAAACAACACCCCTCTATCGTGAAGTAGAGCCATTAGAAAACAAAGGTATTAAATTGAAAACACGGAAATCAACATACCATAAGCAACAACTGAAACCTCAACGTATTGTTTCGGATGGTAATACAAATAATACTTCTACTAAGTAGTCATGACAAGAGGACAACAAATCAGGCTGAAGACACTAACTAACCCCATTCTTCCCTTTTCCCTGGGACAAACAAGAATTACAATACAAAAACATACTTTCATCAAGTATTTGAATTTTACGAAATTTGACGAACCTTACAAAATATTAAAGAGAACTCAAAGACAATTGAACAATTAATTTCAGTAAAGGATGAATTATATCCTTCCCTTCGACATATGCACGAACATTTAAACTACCTTCTTGAACAAAATATGAATAAACTCAAAAATATTAAACCTCAAAAATATAAACGAACTAAAAGAGGACTCATAAATGTAGGAGGTAGAGTTCATAAATGGCTGTTTGGTACCTTAGATGATGAAGACGGTGAAAGGTATGATAAAGCACTTGCAACACTGTCTGAAAACCAAAATTGTTTACATCATGATTTAAAAAACTATTTAACTTTAACTCAAGATTTCATGGAAGAAACAGTAAACAATTTGAAGAAAATAACAAGCAATCAAGAAAAAGTCCAAAAACAAATTGAAACTATTGTTATATAAATAATAATAATAATAATAATAATTTATTCACATTCAATCAATGTAAGATACAGAGTATCGTATTAAATAATATTAATTAACATCATATTTTCAAGTTACATAACATAGAACATCAACTATAAGTACATATTAAAAGAGTGAATAAAAAGGAAAGTCTACAGGAGGCAAGGCCTGTGTGTAGACTAGCTATAACTTTTCACAGCAATATAATAGGTACATGTTGTATTCTGCAAATGCATCGGTGGAATTTGACATTACTACTTATTTCTTCATCTTGATGTTTATACAACTCGACTTTTTATGGACCCCTCCTTTTAGAATTCCGAAAATGCATCTAATGGAAAATGATCAAATATATAGGGGTGAGTGGCTTAGAAGGTTTGACGAAAGAATATTAATACTTTTGTTTAATTGAACTATGGTTTTATATTCATAAGTTTGTTTGCGGGTTAATCAATTTATGAATTTCAACTCGAGGTTTCGAGAGAATCCATTTATTTAGTAATGTCTTGAATAAGTTGTTTGAGTTAATATTTTTCATTTCAGTAGGAACTGAGTTATAAAGTTTAGGTCCTAAATACGGGTAGCTTCTTTGTATTAGACATTTTTCTGCTCTAGGCACATAAGAACGGTTTTCTTTGAATCTCGTACTATAAGAATGGTCGATACTGACTAGTTCATGTTTATTATTATGTTGCCTCACGATGTTTTTACAGAATAATTGACGAACGTCCATTATTCGGGTTTCAGTAAAAAGGGTGTTTGTTCCATATTTCCAGGGCTTCTTGTAAATTATTTTCAGCAAACGCCTTTGTACTGTTTCTAGACTGACCAAATGTGTGTTTTGTGCTCCACCCCAGGCAATGATTCCATAATTTATATGGGACTCTACGAGCGAATGGTACAGCACTTTCATTTGTTGAATTTCAAGGATTTGCGAGAGTTGCCTGAATTTAAAGAGTAAACTGCGGAGTTTTTTCGTCAAATATAGTATGTGTCGGTCCCATCTTAGATGACTGTCTATGAAAATTCCCAAGTATTTCATGGTCTCAATGCAAGAAATTTTAAATGATTCGTCTTGGACGATTATATTCAAATTTTTAAAGGTAGGTAAATTTGAAGCATATGAGGTGAAGGGTATAAAATGAGATTTGGTGTAGTTAACCGTTAATAATTTTCCATTGAACCATTTGAAAATTAATGAAAGATCTTTCTCAACTTTATTTTTCAGTAAAATCCAGTCATTGTCATGATAAACGATTGCTGTATCATCTGCGAAACTTGTTATTCTACCTGTCTGTGTTATCTGATAGAGATCATTGAGATATATGTTGAATAACATTGGACCTAGTACAGTACCTTGAGGAACACCACATTCAACTGCTCTCATTATGCTGCTGTCATCTCCAAATTTTACGATTTGTTTCCTTCCTCGTAGATAACTGCTCATTAAGTCTTTCGCTACGCCCCTGAAACCAAAACATTCTAGCGTGTGGATAAGTTGAGTGTGATCCACTGTATCGAATGCCTTTGCTCAGTCTACAAAGACGCAAATCGCAGGCTTTTTCTTATCGATATGGTCACTCAGTTCTGATGTTACTCTTGCGATTGCATCCTGTGTAGATTTGCCTACTCGAAAACCAAATTGCCTCTCAGATTCCTATCTGAGAGGCTTATATTTTTTCAGGTATTTTTCTATCCTTTTCTTCAGTATTTTCTCAAATATTTTTGCTAAATTACAGATGAGGGAAATTGGTCTGTAGTTGGTCACACTAATCCTGTCCCCACTTTTATGCAATGGTTTGATTGTTGCTATTTTGAATAGTTCTGGTACTTGGCCTGTTGACAGAGATAAATTTATGATCCATGCAAGTGGATATGCAATTTCTGTTGCTATCTCTTTGATGGTTTCGGCTCGAAGTCCATCAATGCCGGGAGCTTTTTTGTTTTTCAGGCTTTGAATGATTTCTAAAATTTCTTTCTCATTTGTTTCCTCGAAATATATAGAACTGCACATATGGGTATTACAATAAGGATTTGCATTTCTGTCTGTTTTGATTTCATTGGCAAGTTTTGGACCCACTTTGGTGAAAAATTCACAAAAATTGTTGACTTGCTAATCTATCACTTGTTATAGTCCCGTTTTCTAGTTTTATTTGAGCAATTTCTTCTCTTTTGTTGATGGTACCTGAGATTTCATTGACAGTCTTCCATAGATTCGCAGGATTGTTGTTCTGTTGTATTATATTCTGGTAAAAGTTTTTCTTAGCCAATCTAATTAATTTTTCGAATTCATTTTGAAAGTGTTTATAATTTCTTATATTTTCTTCATTAGGGTTTGTTTTCATTTTCACATATAGATCCCGTTTTTTGTTTGTAGATTTTATAATCCCATTCGTTATCCAAGATTTTCTTTTTTGTTCATTTCTTTTTAATTTAATTGTTTTGGTAGATTTATCAATGTAAAGTTTCAACTTTTCTGAAAATAGATTTGCCGCTACATTGACGTTGTTGCATGAATAAATGTCTAACCAATTTTCATTTTTCACTTCTTTCTTGAGGATAGCAAAGTCTAGAAAGGATTTAGTTTTTTGTGCAATGTCTTTACTTCTGATAATGGATGGTATAATTTGAGTGATAGTAGAGAAGTGATCAGTAATGAGAGTTTTATAGATTTGTGGTTTGAAAATGATATTTTTTGGTTTATTTTTGATGAATATATGATCCAAACAAGACTTTGAATCGTTCTGAATACGAGTATAGTCATTAATCATTGATTCATAACCTAGTTCCCCCAGAATGTTGAGATAGTCACTAATAGAATTTCCTTCCGCTAGAATATCTATATTAAAATCACCCACCAATATATATAAGTCAAATTTCCTGCTCAATGAATTCAGATAATCTCCATAACTTTCAATAAAATTATCAACACAAAGGGAAGGTGGTCTATAAACAGCAGTTAACAAGACATTTTTGTCGTGGATTTTAACTGAAATTTTTATTACTTTGGCACCAGCTATATTATCGATTAGTTCATAATCGTAAGTTAACGTGTTTCTTAGATATACAACAATCCCATCATTTTGATTATAGACCCCATTGTTATGAAGAACATCATATCCATCAAGTTTGAAGAACGAAGTATCTTGTATCTTCCACGTTTCGGTCAACACAATAATATCAAAGTTGATATGGAGTTCATTAAGTACAATTTTGAATTCATCCCAGTTCTTTGTAATACTTCTGATATTATTGTGGATTAGTTTGATATCGCATTGTTTATTGTTTAAATTGAAATTTTTTCTACAATCCGTAGCATTTGCAGATACTGCTGTTTTTATTTGTTTCACTTTAAAATCTCTAATATGTGAATCCATGCTTTAATAATAAAAAAGTAATAAAATACGACAATAATTCAAATTCACAGAAAAAAATACAATAAAATCAAACTGAAGTAGTGATATGGACAATTTTGACATTAATTGAAGGAAACAGAATGTGGTTTTTAACTATTTCTAGAGTTTGATCGGGTTTTTATAACTGGTTTTTGTTGGCTCGTCGATACTTTCGGCACGGTTTCAATTTTTCTCTGGAATGGTGAAAGGGTATCTTTTTGCTGTTGTGATAGTTTCAGTTCTTTGTGTGTGGCTGGGGTTTTCTGCAGAGAGTTTTCAAGATCCTCAAATGAGTAACTTTCACCATTCACAAAAAGAATATTATTTTTTATATAGGCAGAATTGTGTTTTTCTCTTGCTGCTTTTAGATGTTGATGAAGTACTTTTCTCTTATTATACTCTGTTTGTGAATAGTCGTTCGTAACGAAAATGCCACTCCCTTTCTCCAGATTTCTTGATCTTGATAAGATTTCCGTTTTCAAAGAGTATCTTACCAACTCTGCCACTAGAGGTCGAGCCTTTCCTGTAGTTTCTCTACCAATTCTATATGAATCTCTTATATCACCTTGGTTACAATTCAGTGCAAGTTTTTCGGTTACCAATTTCTCTACTGCCTTGGAATTATCACTTTCGTCTTCTGGGATGCCGTAAATTACTAAATTGTATTTCTTCTGTTTATTTTCCAGTATATTCAGTCTGTTTTTCAAAATTTTGTTTTCTTCCTCCAGTAGGTTATTTTTAGAATACAGTTTATTGATTTCTTCTTTTATTTCAAGAATATTGGGGTTTATTTTCTGTACCTCTTGTTTAATTTCAGAATTTTGAGCAATGAGTGCAGAGTTTTGTGTTGTCAACGTTTGTAATAATTTGAAAATATCTTCATTGGATTTGGACATTTTACGTGAACACTTGCGTTGAATTGCAGAATCGATATACACTCTATCTTTCTAGCTGCAGCACAAAGAGCTTAAATAAATATACATTATTTATGCGTTTACAAAATTCATTAGATACAATGATTATTGACAGTCAAAATATATTATCCCTTTAAATAATATTGAAAATTCTATATTATTTGCTGAACTCAATATAGTTCATATTGCTATATTACCAATCAGTGAACTAGAAAAACTCATTAATATAATGGTCACTTTATATAAAAATGGACTACCAATATTCGAAAATATTCAATCATATTATAAATTAATAAAAACAGAAATTAGATATCATAATGACAGAATTCTGTTTCTTGTCCATTTTCCGGCACTCCAGGAAAACGTTTATGAGACATTCCATCTCTACCCTATTCCTATCAATAATGAAACCATTTTACCCTTGAAACCTTATATTCTCCTGAACTCGACATTTCACCATTATGCTGAAGAAACTTGCATAAAAATAGAAGATAGTTGCATCCAATATGTTGCAAATCAAATTTCAAGCAACGACTGTATTCCTGAGATTCTTATGGGACAACTCACTAGTCAGTGCCAAACGACGGAAATCCAAATTCAACAAGACATCGTTGAACCAATAACAAATGCATACATAATTGCCATTCCATTCAAGCAAATTCATATCGAGAAGATTTGCCACGAAAATGGTTATGAAGAAATAACTCAACCTCAATTAATATACATCCCATATCAATGCAAATTGAAAATTAATGGTGATGTATATAGCAATGACGACCCTACTATTGAAGAAACACCAGTTCAACTACCACAATTGGACACTCTTGAAATTCCTTCAAGAGAAAAGCAACCGCAGCAGATACTAGAGAAAATCCACCTGAACGACCTTAGTCACCTTCAGAAGCTGGCTGAAAAAACGCAATGGGGATTTCCAGTATCTTAAAATATGCACTTTTTTTGACATTACTTAAAGGAGGGCAGTGTATAACACAGTCCTTACTATTTATTTATTCTAAATTTTGTAAAACTGATTTATTATTCAATTTTGAATACGTGATTTCAATATCCATAAATTCAAACGCTCCTCAGCTGTGACGTCAGTGTTGTCTTGTAATATGATTGGCTGAAGTTTGGGATGACGCGGAGAAAGCCGAGAGTGTCGGAGGGATGCCGCGGTTGCCAAGTCTGCAAAATCTCCGATAAATTACGAGTAATAACAAATTATTACTGGCGGCTCTCAAGTTACCTTGAACACGTAAATATTCCAAGATTAGAAAAGATCATTATATGCTGTAATTTTCCAGTCAAGCAGATTCAGCCACATATTCTGTCAGAGAATAAGGCAGATATTTTCATTAGCATCACAAATAAAATCAGAGTAATCATGATATATGTTCATGTGATAATAATTATTACTTATGAAAACATCGTGATCTGAATTTAATCGTCGTTGAAGTTAACATAATACTCTCTCTGAAAATAGAACTGCAGATGTGGCAACCATGTATACAAAACAAAAACATAACCTCATTATAGCCATTATTCATTACCCGACGTATTGTTTGAAAATTTTGTTCGTTTATTGTGAATTTGGGTTTGTGATTTTGACAATGGTCGCCAAAAAATGTTTAGTTCCGATTTGTCGGAATACGACGGATACTCCGAATAAAATATTTGTTCATGTGCCAAGAAATTCAGATGTACAAAATAACTGGAGGATAGCTTTAAAACTTCCAGAAACAATGCATCTTAGTAGTAACTATGTTGCCTGCGAAGACCACTTTGACGTAAGTATTATCAGTAGTAATACCACAAGTGATTGAATTTTCGCGATAAGTCTGTCGATTCATTTCTGAACGAAACTGAATTCCTGCGGACTCGTGGTGTTTTATCGAATCAATTCAGTTGAGATCACAAATGAAAGACAGACTTATGAGATAAATTCAATCACGAGTGGAATTTTATTAGACTATTTCACAAACAGAGTGAAAGATAAAAAATCTGAAATTCGGCAGGATTAGAGGAAATTGGCAAAAAAGTTGACCTGAGAAATCAATAAATTTTAATGAACAGAAAACATTAACATCGAAAGAAATACTTATTCAATTTAACCAACAATAATATGACATACTGAAATATTTTTCAATTATAATTATTATAAATGGTACAGTTATTATATACAATGTTTTGAGCTTGATTATTTGAACACGCGCTTGTACTTGCAATATTTGTTACATCTTGATTGCTATAATTTCTGACATTTGCTATGAGTTTTTCGTGATGTTGTTTACTAAGTTGGATGTAGGGTTTCAGCGAATTAGAGCTCGAATGTCCAGTAATTTTTATGGTTTCCTGTTCTCCTACTCCTCTACATAAAAGTTCACTGACTGCAGTTGCTCGATTTGAATGGTTGGTAATTTTTTGCTTTTTCACATCAAGCCCTATATTCTGAGCTGATGTTTTGGTCCATTTACTGATCGTATTGATCCCTAGAGGCATATTTTTGTACCAAGGAGTGCAATGATCACCAGGCTTCCAATGTCCATTCACGGTGAGAAACAACCTATTAGATCTTACATTATTACCTCGTTTTGAAATCATCTTTTTATAAAGTCTCACGGGGCACATTGTTGGATTTTGCACATTTTCAATCAACCATTTGCTGTTCGCACATCGCTGACCACCTCCTTGGCAAGTTTTTGAAAAAACTGTGTTATATTCGATTCTGCCGGTAGGCGCCCCCTTATTATCTAATTCTTCTTTAAAATAATCTAACAAACAATATGCAGCTTCACCTCCTCTCCAAGCAAGTTCTACTGCTGCGATATGTAAAAATTTCTTTTGGAGTCCTGTGGGTGTATTTTCATCCCATTGTGTACATATTGCTTGATGTTCTTCATGGGTCAACGGTGCCGAACTGATCTTTCGTTTCTGTACGTTACCTTGAAGCAACTTGCTTTTTGTATCTCGCGCATTTCTGGCCGATTGAAAAATAATATCTTTGAATGGGTCGAAACTTCGTCCATATTCATTATAGAATTTTTCTTGTAATAATCTAGCACTCGTATTCCAAATCGTCTTCACAACACATTCCTTGTAACCAGAACCATCGATTTTCCTCATATTGAAGCCCCAGTCCTTCAAAATAATGGCTAGTCTCTCGACAGGCGTTGCTTCATCTAATAGGTATTTTCGTTCATCGCAAAATCTGGTAAATTGCTTCCAAATGTACTCCTTCGATTTCCTCGTATTTTTCGGTACATTTTTATTGATTTTTTCGTTGATTGATTCGATAGAATTCATCCCAAATCTACTCATTTTTAAATGCGTGCACAGCGTAATCACTAATATTTGACGTTTAACTGTCACATGCACTGTAAGGCCGGCCACTCACGTACAGTTTTAACTGTCAGTTTGAACTGTGCAGTTATAACTGTCAGTTACAACGGTACGTGTGTGGCTATTTTAGTCACAGTTCAACTCCAATTTTTCAACTGTACAGTTTAACTGAGAGAAATGAAATTATTCATATTTTTAACTGAAATGACAAACTGAACTGAGTGTGTGTGGCGGTTTGAACTGGCATATTCCACACTTGTCAGTTTAGTTAGTGTCGAGAGCCTGTGCATCAACATGTCGCGTAAACAAAACGAAGTTATTGTTGACTTTATCGAACTATATAGATCGGAACCTTGCTTATGGCAAGTTAAATCTGCTGATTACCATGATCGTGCAAAAAAGGATGCAGCATACAATAAATTGGCAAAGAAGTTGGAGGAATTGGAACCTGGTGCCACAACACAAACTGTTCTTGCCAAAATAAACAGCCTGAGGTCAGCTTTTCGCAAAGAGCGAAAGAAAGTTGAGGCAACAAAGAAGTCTGGAACATCTGCAGACAGCATTTACAAACCGGTGCTTTGGTACTATGACCTGTTTGATTTTCTACATGATCAAGACACCCCAAGAGCGTCAACTTCAAATCTGGACAGTGAAAGTGAAGAGGTAAGAAAAACACGATATCATTATTGTGCATAAGGTATTTATTTGTTTTTTAATATGTGGTTATCTTGCCATGGGAGTTTGCCATCATTCATGAAATAGGTCATGAAATTATTTCTGATTTTTTTTGCCTCATTACCAATATTTCCAGCACGACGATTAAGTGGAATCATGTTCGATTGAGAACTATCGCAACCGATAGAAATAATAGACCCGTCATGACTATTTTCTTGATACATACAGGTTGCAGGGGCGTATGTACTAGATTCATGTTCAATCAAAAAGTTATGTAAAGCACAAGCAGCCATCACTACCTTCTCTACATTCCGTGGTTCTAAATTAATTGCGGACTGAAAGATACGAAACCGTGAGGCAAGTATCCCAAAAGCGTTTTCGACAGTGTGCCTTGCTCGAGATAATCGATAGTTAAAAATCTCTTTTTCGGCGGAATCTGTGAGTCCTTGCCGAAATGGCTTCAAAATATCCGTTCTGAGAGGAAACGCATCGTCCGCAACGAAGACATACGGAACATTCTTGAAATTGTCGGTAACATCGTCAGGCTGGGGAATATTTAAACTCTCGTTCACCAGTCTTTCAAAAAAAGATGTGTTCTGAAGAACACCTCCATCGGAAATTCGTCCATTTGTTCCAAAATCCACCATTATGAATCGGTATTTTGCGTCAACTATTGCTAGAAGTACCATACTATGTTTGCCTTTGTAGTTATAGTAATAAGATCCAGAGTTAGCAGGTGGAATTATATCAATGTGTTTGCCATCCATGGCACCGATGCAGTGTGGGAAATGCCATCTGTCTGCAAACAAAGTTGCAATCTCCTGCCATGTTTCTTCTGACTTAGGACACTGAAACAAGCAGGACACAATAAATTTAATGTTAAAATAGGTGCGTTTTGAGTTTTTTTAGTATTTTAACAATATCGTATTATTTTTTAGGAATCGACTGACACTCCACGTCCAGTTGAACAAGCAGTAAACGATGATGTTGATGGCGCTACATCAGCAACTGAGAATGTTCCAGCAAAACAACAAAGGCCACCACTTTCAAGGCCTGGTTTGAATAAAAAAAGAAAGCTGAATGATGAACTGTCAACAGAAGTGCTGACTACAGTGCGTGACCACTTCAAAGCACCTAGGGAACAATCTGACCGGTATGATCTGCTAGGAAAAACAGTTGCTGTGCGATTGAGAAGTCTAGGAAAACGTCAGGCACTCATTGCGGAAAAAAAAATACTAGACGTGCTATTTGAGACTGAAATGGATTCTCTAATGCCATCGCCAATGGATCATTACAGTTTATCAGGACGGCAACTGCCTAATACCACTCAGACACCGTCCACGGTTATAGGTGCGTCATTCAGAGAAACTCAGAACAACAGAAGTGGTCAATCCCTCTACTCTCACAACTCAGCATCCTCTTATATTAATAATTGTACTCCAAGTACCGCACCGTCACCGTCAAGAGAGACACCTAGCTCATTAACAGCAATTCATTATTCTGAGAACAACTCAGCACCTTCTTATTTAAATAATATGAGTCCAAGTCCCACACTGTCAGAAAGTCATTATTCTCAGAACAGCTCAACATCCTCTTATTTTTCTTCTTTCCGTGATGTATGAAGGAATTAGGCACAAACCATTATTTAACTTTGAATTCTAATTTTAAGTCAATTCTTTGATTCAATTCGATTCCTTTGTACAAATAAAAGCAGTTTTCTAGTAACACATGTTTTAATTATTCTTTCAGAAATTCTAAATGACAAAATCTGTACATACCTGCATATACTCCCTCAACACTTTGTAAAGGGCTGCACATGTGTCTGGGATAATTTGTCCGAGTGCTTGAGGAGATATTCTTGTAGAAAATTTCAGACACTCATACGAACGTCCTGTTGCTAAAAATCTCAAGGTTGCAGTCAATCTTTCGTGTGGATATATTGCTTTTCTCATGACTGTATCTTGCTTCTTAATCAAAGGAGAAACCAAGGAAAGTAATTTTTGGTACACTGTTTCAGTCATGCGTAAATAATTGAGAAAATCTAATGGCTCTTCCCTTAATTCTTTTAATAAATTTATGTGGGAAGATGCATTTCGTTTTTGTAGCCACTTCTTGCACCACTGTTTACGCTTTTTCTTTTTTCTTTTTTGTAATAACATTGCAAACAGTAAACCGACCGCGGCCATATCGTCGTCCCCGTTTGAATCCATGGAGAAAACTGAAGGAATGCACAATTGAACTGCACGTCTGTGTACATATCAGTTCACAGTTAAAACTGTCAGTTTTAACTGCACAGTTTTCACTGACAGTTAAAACTGTACGTGAGTGGCCGGCCTAAACAAATCTGAAAACACCGAACTTGATAGGCCAATCAGAGTCTAGAGTCAAGTTTGGTATTATCGGTAAGCCGAACTTGACTAGAGCTTCTGATTGGTTCATTTCGTAGGGGAGTGAAATAGTCAGAGTATTTCAGTAAGTCAGTTGTGTTCACAATATAATTTACAGCTAGAAAAAGATGCAGCGAATTGGATGTACTACAAAACCATCGGCAAAAAGTTATTTCTGAAACAAGGAGTGGTACCTCATAAATACTTGGAAAGTCCACCACCAACTGAGTTGCCAAGTGGTTTGAGTGAGTCGGCAAAGAAAAGAAAATTGGACACCTTGGTGGATTATTGCCATCAAGGTATGAACCATCCAGTGGCGTCAACTTCGAAGGAAGCTGTTGTGAAAAAACTTTTTGATGAAGAATCACCTGATTTGAAAAAACCCAAGATCGAGCTGACGTACCTTCTCCATCTGGTTCATTTCGAGTGCATCATTCATATGAAAGAATCACATGTTCATTAGGTATTCAAGTAAACTTGAGAAGTAAAGTGAAAGTTCGAAGTGTATCAACAAACACAAAAAAAGTCTGTTTTAAAGCTGAGAATATGGTTGATGAAGCAAGTTCTCCGTTATTCAGAGAAAAACATATAAAATCAAATGTTACCTATTCTCCATCATCAACAAGTTCTAGAAGTACAATATCTACAGTGGAATACATACCTAGTTTCTCAGACAGTATTTCTGCGGATGAAAGTGAGATAAAACAAAAGAGACTCCAAACTACTGTTAGACTTATTGAGATGTACCCGAAATTTTTCATAGATGTACCAAAGAATACGTATAAAATTACTGAAATGATAAGTGAAGAGTGCAAAGTGCCCAAAGAACATGTTTCCATAACATTGAAAAAAATCAGATTCCGTTTGGCATTAGATTTTGGTTTGAGTGTTTCACGTATTCAACAAATTTTTGTACAGACTGTTCCAAAAATTGCTAGTGTATTACAAAATCTAATTTTTTTCCCAAGTTCCCAAACTGTGATGAAACTATTACCAATACCTTTCAGGGCCAGATATGCCAAAGTACAATGTATAATTGATTGTTTTGAAATAGAAATTGAAAAACCCTCCGATGCAGTGGCACAAGCCAGCACCTGGTCTGAATATAAACATTGTAATACAGTGAAATTCTTGATATCTAGTACTCCAAATGGATTCATCAATTTTATATCAGAATGTTTTGCTGGCAGAATAAGTGACAAGGATATTGTATTGCAAAGCAATTTTCTGGATAGGTTACCATCAGAATGTCAGGTTATGGCAGACAGAGGATTAAAGCACATTAGTACATTACTTGAACAAAAGAAATGTAAATTAATTAGACCACAAAGAAAGCAAACAAATCGCTTCATTACGAATACACATTGAACGAGTTATTCGAAGAATAAGAGAATTTCAAAGTTTAAAACCTCATGCTGTTGTTAACAACAAACTCATAAAATTCATACATCCAACAGTGATAATAGCATGTGCACTTAGTAATTTTGAAAAGCCACTGTTAGAATGAATAAACAATGTATTTTCTATTAATACAGTGAGTTCGAAAAGTTTGCACCATATTGCATATAGGTAGTCAGAATTTTTAAAGTTCTAAAAATGAAAAAATCACATTGTTTATGATTGAAGTGATCTTAAAGTTGCAGATTTGTATTATTTAATCGTTTACCAATAATTAATTGATTTAGTCAATAATTTCTATCCTTGAAATCACATTTATAGTTTTTTATGAACTTAAATAGAGAGTAAAATATCAAATTTGCACCAAAAAAAATAGTAAAAATTCGAACAATTTGCAACATACGTCGATATTCTAATACAAATGATAAATTAAAAATTTTGCATTGCAATGTCATTGTCGGAATATGAGGGAGGCGCCTTAGGTGATACTAGTACTCATTATGAGGCTAGAACCATAAAAAATTAAGAAAAAATCATTTTGTTGCGTAGTTGGCTGTGATTCCAAATCTAAATATTGTTTTTGATTCTAAACAACTTTCTTAAATTAACTTTGATGAGATCGAAAATAAACGTAGTATACTCTTGATAATTTTTTTCTTTTTATTTACACCTACTAATTATGAAGTACTTGCACTGCACTATTTGGAACCTTTGGTGTAGTAATGAATACATTAGAGTTTTATCTCAACAGGAAGAATTACAGTTTCATTCTTCCTCCAGAAATTCCAGAAGATGGTGACTGGTTTTGTATTCGGATAAAAATCTAGTGTAATAATTTTGAAGTGCAACAGGAATTAGGACAGACAATTTTCAGTTGTTAGTTTGAAATTTGAATAATTTGTTAAAAGCCAAAAGTATATTTTGTATTGATCTCAGGCAAGTTCTGGTATTTTCATTGGCAATCTTGACATTCAAAGTTTTGATTCAAAATTAATTGAAGTAGATATTTAGAAAACAATTTGAGCAATTTGAATTCACAATATCTTTCCTATGGCTAGTAGTGCACAGGACTCTAGATTAGATGAAAAAACTGAATGTACATCTCAATAAAAACATAAATAATCAAACTGGTAATTATCAATAACAAGGTATTTTATTAAACATGTGCTTATAGGCCCTCAGCTAGTGACATATTTAGGTGCCCCATTTTTGCATACAAGCCTTAAATAGGGTTAAAAAGTATATTGATTTGGAGTAAAATGAAAATATTTTTACGAGTGAGTGGCTCCTGGAGATAACATACCGAGAATTCGATTTTTCAGTACAGTGTTTGTTTCCCTCGTTTTCCTAACTATATTGTACGAAACTACAGAGGGTGTTGATTAAAAGTTTGATTTTGTGGAGGAAATCCAGTTCTTGACATAATTTTTTTGCGCCAGGAAGAACATAAAAGTTACATCAGAAATCGAAAAAATAACGGGTTCGAAAATATCCGAACATATTCTAACATCTGATGGCGATCATATGATGGAATGGAATAATACCAAAATTTTATTGAGAGAATCAAATCAAGAAAAAAGGAAGTTGAAGGAAACTGCGTGCATTCTTTTATCGAACAACTGCTTCTCAACCAATTCCATCGAAATGGACCGCACCTGGTTACCCCTCCTCAGAGATGAAATAAGAACTAATAGAATGGTGATTGATTGATACCGAACACCCTATGTATCAAGATACCAAATGTCAATCAAAAGAATGTATGACAGATTTCATTTGACTCTGTCAAAGAAAGGTCTTATTACCAAAATCGCAATTCAAATTCAGTTTTCTCAGCGTCTTTCTAAGAAGTTTTGATAACGGAGGCAGCCACAGCCTCCGAAACGTCAACAGTTTTCAAAAAAAGAGAAATTGTGGAAGGTGATAAATCCAAAAAATTATGTCAAGTACAGAGGGTGATTCGTTAGGTCGACTACGGAAAAAAGTTCCCATGAACATATTTCCAGAATGGCTTCGTTTCTGAGATACAGGGCGTTTAAAGACAAAATTCAACGCCCTCTGTCTCGGAAAAGAACCAACTCCAGACATAAGTTCATGGGAACTTGTTTTCTTAAACGACCTAACGAATCACCCTCTGCAGTTTCGTACCGTAGTTAGGAACACGAGGGAAACAAATAAACACTACTGAAAAATCGATTTTTCAGTATGTTATCCCCAGGAGCCACTTGTAAAATATCTTCATTTTACTCCAAATCGATATACTTTTCACTAGCTGACGGTCTATTATGAAGGAGAATTTACAGGTATTTCATATAATGACAATAATTTGAATTGATCACAAAAGAGGATATATAGCATTGCTCCAAAAAAGTTTTGCCAGGTCCATTATTTCCGTTACTTTTTCTTCCTCGAGGTGTATTTCAAGTATTTCAACTTTTTTGTCATTTTCAATCTATCTGTACCTCAAAGCCAACTGATATAAAGAAATATTGTCATATTTCACATCATGAAATAATTTGAATAAACTTCCATTGTTGGATGGAAACTGCTTGACAACTCTATTAAGAAATGATGGATTTGGAGAGTCCAATTTCATTATCTGGCCAGGAAGAACAGAACTTATCTTAAAATCCATCCTGCCCACTTTTGACAAAGACGAGCTTTTTTTAATAGCATACTGTGGAAGTTACTGAAGGTTCTTCACTGCGACGGTGGATCCATAATAAAAAAGCCACACCATGTTTACAACCTCCTGAAAACAAACAAAAATATATTAATTTCACTATGAACTAAGATTTTTTAACATCTGTAAAAATAAATGACTTAGTGTAATGTTTTTACCTTGAGAAGCAGGGCAGTCTAAACATTCGTTTGAAATGACTTGTTCCTCTTTTTCATTTATGATTGAGATGACATTGTAGGCTTTCTTGTGAATCTTATGTTCAGGAGTGATTTTTGCTTTCACTGTACAGATTTCACCATTCCTTTTCAACTGAACATATGATATGGCTTTATCACCATAAGTCTACTTGGTTGATCTGAAACAATAAAATAACCTTCAATATCACCTAGAATATTTAGCAAAGTACAGAAACAAGTTTGGTTTCACTACTCTTCTGGTAGTTAACATGAACAACTAACCTTTGCGTTTTCACATTGCGAACTTCAGCACTGACAAAATTAACATTATTTGTAAAAAAATCGTTTACCATAGCACTGTCTACCATTGGCAAATTGTCTGAACTGCTTTTTCGAATCCTTCCTCTATTTTACTCATTTTGAACGAATGTAAAGAAAAACTCGAATAAAATACAACGCATACGTATTATAGCTCACACCTTAATATTCTGTGCATTAATAAAATAATAAACACATAAGCTGTGTATAGGTTATGTCAACATTGCCAACGACATAATTTGAAATATTATACACAGTTGTCACGTTGATAATTAGTCGCACCACTATTTGCACTTTTCACTGGAAATGTTAGTAATTTTCACAAACACAAATCAAAAATAAATAATCCCAAATCATCAAGCTGATATTTCAAGATTTCGAACAGAGAGAGACACTTAGGTAAATATTTATCCATGATATTAATAAGAAGGTGAAAGAGTATATTCTGGCCAATCATATTTTTTTGAGATGTGGCAACGCTGTCAGGCGCATTATGTATTTTATCTGCAAGGAGGACATGACGAGCATAACCAATCAGAATCACTCGCACACTGACGTCACAGCTTCCCGCACTTCTAATCGTTTGAATTCGCTAGTTCATTTTGGCGTTTTCAATAATTTTTATCTCGATAAATTGATGACAAAAAAAATTGAAAACTGCACACGAGTTATGTCAGACTGCACTATACCGAAATATATTTTTTCTGAAAATAACTGGAATCGCCCATTACACAATCTGCAGCGATTAGAAGAAAACAGTTCTTCGCATTATATTCTGTATTCTTTATGTATAATCTTTATTGTTCTATTGTTACTGGTTATTTTCAGACGTTGGATATTTACTTCCAAGACACATAAGCAAAATAAAACTCCATTAGAAACAATTCATTGTTCTGAAAATAACACAGACGTATTATTTTCCTCTTAAGGATTGAGGAGTCATAGATAAGTTATGAATTGTTTATTATAAGCAGTATTGCTGATTCTGCAGTTATGTACCTGTATAAATCAGATGATGCTTTGTTTACGAGTTCTTATGTTTGATACAGCGTGCTCATCTGTAGCAATTGTATTCATTTTAAAAATAAAGAAACTTTTAAAAAACCAAATCGTTGACCAGCAACTCTAACTGTAGAGGTTATATTTTTGTTTACTTTTTCAACATCCATATCTGAAAATCGTAAAATTGAAAATATTGATGTTGTAATATTCCTCAATCTGATTGAGAGCTTTCCTCATCTGTATGATTTAAAAGATAAAAATTATAAAAATTTATCAATGGAAGAAACCAGCTGGAACGAAATTTCAATCGCAGTAGACACTACAGGTATGCGTTTTCGATTATATTCCATCTTTATTTTTCATATGAATTATATATTTTCAGTTGAAGATTGTAAATAAACCGGGAGGCCATAACGGATTTTTTCTGTCTCATTTGTTCACACTCAGCAGAATAAGAACCCCCTCAATTACACCTTCCACTAGCCGATCCTGAGGTCGCCGAATAAAAATCGCGGACCAAAGGGTGGGGGGCGCGAGGGTGAAGTTGTATTAAAAAACCGGGGGTCTCGAATCATTTCTTACTATTCGGCGTATGTCGCAAGTTACTGTTATTGAAAAAAAAGTATGGGCGGACGGCATCGCCGAACGTGTATGGTGGATACGACGCGCAGTGGCGTTGTTTATTGTTGTAAAAAAAAATTCAATAACAGATAATCATTTGTTTATGTTCGGCAGTTTGTTGATTCAACTATTCACTCATTAAAACTCTAGAAAATATGATTGCCGAACATTTTGGTTGGATCAGGGGCCAACCACCCCCACGTATATTTGTCGTCAGGGTGTAGAGTATGCTGTATCATACATTCATCTTTGAAATTTTTATAGCAGCTCATTGCAATGGAAAATATTACGAAATAACCATTGCCGAACAATTTGAATGGATCTACAGGGTGTTAGTTGTCGGCAAAATGCTTATATATCACAATCCGACTGTTCGGCATGCAGTGCATTTTGAAGATATTCATTAAAGTAAGACGTTTGCCAATTTTCATGACAAAATGATGGATACAAAGAAAGTTATGCCAAAAAAATTAAATGCAGTGCTGCTTTTTTTAGTTCCCCCTGGTAACTTCTGAACGGTGCGACGTACAAACATGGGACAAATACAATGTTGAATAGTATCACCGATACAACTTTTTGCAATAATAGACATTGTGATTGCCCTAGAAAGGGGCAATTTAAAAATTACAAATTTCATGTGGAGTCAAATTACACATCTAAATTTTTTTGATTTTCTTTTATACATATTTTCACAATATCGATCTCTATGCCTTTTGAAAATTTTAAGTTGATGTGCCCTCAGCGCCATCTGTCGAGTAATTGCAATGTTTCTGCTCTCAAAAAGTAGTATCGGTAATACAATTCAAAATATTTTTTGTCTTATCGTTCACATCAAACCTTTCAAATTTATCGTGAAAAGGGGAGGTACCATTTATTTTATATCCACTCTTATACTGGATAGGTATTCAGAGTGTATATGGTAAAAAAAATAACGAAATACGAAAAAATATAGATCGTTGGAAAAAAAGAAATGAATTTTTTTTTCAACGATATGTGACATGACCCCATATGCTATTTGAAATTTTTAAATTGATGTGTCCTACCGCTGTCTCTATCAAGCAATAACAATGTCTTCCATTTGAAAAACTAGTATCAGTGATACCATTCAAAACGGTTTTTATCCCATGTTTGTTCGTCGAACCGATCAGAAGTTAACAGGAGGAAAATTCTATAAAAAGCCGCCCTTTATGGAGATGCCATAGCTGTGCCCCAGTCCTTCGCTCATGTATACACGGAGACGTTTATGCTGTGCCCGTTTTTAGTATTTTTGGTACAAAATTGATATATTTTGGGTTCTGTGTCATGATTTCGGTATAATTTTAATATTATTGTAAATTTTGGCAGATGCGAATAAAATGCATTACGTTTCAACCGCATTAATCGTATTCCGCAATATCTGTGTAAGTCATCAAACTGTCACATTTAGGTACTCCATCTACAAATATTGAGGTAGTAGAGCGCCAATAACGCGCAACATCAACGTTAGTGGAATTGTCTTTATCAATCAGGGAATTTTCAGTGTCATCTTGTCAGTTGTGTTTAATTTCTCTGATTCCACCACCGGTATCGCTGTCAGAAGCATTGAGTCAACAGAACTATAAACTATCGTTATGTTTGTCATTCATGTGATTTTTGTCGTTTTATGTTTAAGTCATGAGTCAATCTATTCCTAGTGCCGCTACCAGAATGGAACAAACGAAACGCATCTAATGTAGAACGAGAAAAAAAAAATGAAAATGCTTTTTGTAAATCTAGTAGTGGTATTGTGTCAAACGGAATCGCTTGTTAGCACTCAAACTTCATAATTTTGAAGTAATTGTTGTTTTCTCGTTGTGTTCATTTTGTGCCCCATTGCGTCAGTTGCGTGCATGATGGAACGGCAAGAGGTTGTGCTTTCCGAGGGGAGTTGTGTTTTTTATGTGACAAAGGTGCAGGGTTGTTCAAAAAAGTTAAAGCGTTTGATCATAAAAAATTGGATTTGTGCAACGAGAAATTGAAAATAAGAAGAGAGAATGGTTGGGAATTCAGTGATGTACAATTACCAACAGACATTGAAGGTGTGTATGGAAACCATGTTGAGTGTTACGCAAAATTCATTTTTTTTATCATGTTATTTGTTCTCGTCAATTACCAAAGCAACCAAGTTTTCGTGCAAAATGAAAGTGTGTCCAATAAACTAAAAACCTCTTGTGGTATTACCCTCGAAATTATGTATTCTTGGTAAATTTTACGAGGGCGTTTCCATGAGAAGTGAGACAAATTCGGATTTTTCAGGAATGAAATTTTTTCAGGAAAAATTTGTATCTGTCGTAAGTTCGTGGTCCTGATCATGAATCTGAAAGAATTCGGAGCCTATTTTGCCCCCTAGTATGTTTTACCGTAAAAATGGGTTGTTCCATCACGGGTGGTGGGCAGTGTATATCACTTAGGCCAACCCAATTGAGATGGCAGGTGCATTTTGCGAATTTCACACCTGCCATTCGGCCTAAACTGGCATTATACACCCATAGTTCACAGGAGTGCAAGAGGTTAGATTACACCCTGTATACTTAACATAACTCGAACCCTACAATATAAATGTGAAAACAACATAAATGTGAAAGTCAATTCATATTGCTTATTGACAATTGAGAAACGAGCGGTGATCTACAAGATCGACGCGTTCATTTAAAGTGCCCTTGCGTAACCCTTGCGTTATCACTTTATGCATGAGCGCTTCTGCAAAAATTTGTTGCCGAGGTTCCATTTTCTTCAACTTGACCGCAAAGGCTGTGCAGATATTATCAAACTCGTTCGTTTGCGCCGGTGTAGTTAAAGTTTGCGTGCATGCTGTCATAAACTCGCGTACTTCCGGGTCTTGCTCAGTTTTTAGTTTTTTTTTTGTTTTGGCAAAGGCTGCTTGAAAACCTGCAACAAAATACATGATGATGCAATATTACTGAGGTTCATTAAATGTATGAGAATGTACAGTCAAATAAGAAATATATCTGTGCCACAATATCACTAATTTGCGATAATTCCCAAATTGTTCTCGTTCCAAAGCACTGATGATGTAATCGAAACGTCAGACATAAAACATCAATGTGTTAAACTATCAACACTCGTAGGAAAATAATACCCCTACATAAAACTTGGTTTGAAACCACATCTACATGAAAATACATATTTCTTTCTTAAGCGGGCCAATCACATACGGATATAAAGAGGCAATCATCGCACGCGCCACTGACTGAAGGCAAATTACTCCACACATACACTGGTTCTGACTTGTCGATCGTAGATCTGAACGTAATAACTGCATGTATGTGGTGAAACGGCAGGCGATTATCGATGTGCTTATCGAAGGGTTTTTGATCGGATGATCCCATCGACTGAAGGCCCAATTCACTACATACAGACAGTCTTGTAAAACAAGCAATAACCCTGAGTTTTTGAGGAAGTTTATCGAAATTTACTAGTTACATCCATCGTTATGGAAAGTTGAAGATAAATGTTACGCCAATAGAGATTTAAGGCAGAAAGGATATCAGGAGTTACTGGCGTATTATAAGAGAATAGATCCTTCCGCGAATCAGGAAACCATTAGAAGCAAAATAAATAATCTCAGAAGCGCTTTCCGAAAAGAATTAAAGAAGGTGAAAAAATGTGCCATTACCATCCATGTCTTTCATACATGTATGACATTCATTCATGACACACATGTACCCCAGTTTGTGGCTGCCCCTTGAGAGTGGACGACTTTCAGGAAGATAAAAAAATATCTTTTTTTACAGCTTTTGGACTTAGAGTGGAAAATACGTGTTTAGTCGAATGCTCTGTCAAATTTTGTGAAAAGGAAGATGAACAGTACATAATTTAACATAAAACCTTATGAAATTGAATAAATATTTCGAACGAAATGAGTATATTCATGGTTTTACTACAAAATAATCCGTGTGAGACAGTTACTTGGTTAAGATTGGCACAGGCAAATCTACCAGGAATAATTTTGTTCAATAAACGAAGGGGTGGGGAAATGTCACGCATGACGATCTCCCAGTAGGCATCAAACCCAAATTAGTCTAAGGAATCGACCCAAGAACTCCAAGAGACTTTAACCCCTTTGGAAAGAGGGCTTGCACGTAAGAGAAGTACCCTGTTTACTCAGAGAAGAAATGGTTGCAGCCATAAATATTCTTATTTTGACTAGGAGTTCGGTAGGTGTTAACGCACATAAAGCGGAGAACACACATACGCGATCGCGATCACGATCACGATAGCGAGCGCGTTGGAAAGCAAACACATATATGCGATAGCGACCTACAATCGACGCATTTAAAAATGTGTGACTTGGAAGAAGAAGCACTGCTTCTTGCAATATTATTGGATGAAGATGATAATAATAGACAACGGTAAGCAAAAATTGGTTAAATATTATGTAGGCTATTAATAACTAGTATTTAATGTGCATTTTAAGTCGGAAAAGGCGGAATGTTTGGGTGCACTGTTACGTTATAAATTGGCATTAGAATCAAACTAGCCCCACCTGAGCCATCAGAACACAGTACCTTACTTTTGAACATTTATTTGGTTGAACTCAATAACATTATGTACCTAATTAGAAAAAGGTTTCAGTCTTATATCATCGCAGTAATGAAAACTCTTCCATTTCTTGGCAAGCCATACCTGAAAGACACAAAACATCTCTTAGCCCCTGTACTAAATAATGTTGTGATTACGTACCACACTTCATTCAGCCTGTCGCTGTGAACTGTCTGAGACTCCCGGCTAGGTTGAAATCAGCCTTGTATCGTGTTCTCAACTCTGTCACCTTCTAGATTTTATCAGCTCGCTATCGCTTGGGTACTGCCAAAAATATCTCGTAAATTTGTATTCACATCCTTCAGAGGGTCCGCTGGCATATTTATCGGGTCTAGTCACCTGAAAAGAAATAATATTTAGCTCTAGATGTTTACGAATTTATGTATGTTTTTAGTTAAGTATTTCGCATTGGAATATTGAGTATTCTGAATAAAAAGAAAATCCATGACGACTTACCTCATTTCGGTGTGCATTCCCAGTCATCGTCGATAAAAGTTCTGAATTTAATTATAATTAAAATATTTGTAAACAATACATTCCATAACCAATGAAGCAGTCAGCTGTTTGACAGGCATCAGTTCTGCCATATAGTGGTTCCGATTACTACACTGAACTGTTCCCGACCTGCCGTAGAGGGGTTTGGTATTTCTACACTGAAGTGTTCTTGATCTGCCGTAGAGGGCTTCCGACTTCGTGCGCTGGAACTGTTCTAGAATCACTAGTCGTAGAGGCACAGAACAGTCCCTGAATTTGTAAATTTTTGTTAAACTATGATATTGTTGTAACAATGTATCGTAACTAGATATAGATTGTGTTAGTTGAGTTATTTTAAGTTTTCTGTAATGGGATTGACAGATAAAATAATACTGTAACGCCCTCTGGTGTTAAGAGGATTAATTTCCCAGGTGTCATACTTGAACGCCTCTATCTGGCATTTCCGTTCTCACCTTCGTTGAACACTGGTCACGGCTGATTTTTGATAAAGACCACTTGTGGATTTATAGAATCTATGATTATTCTGATCATCCTTAATTGGGAACGCTTCTATAAATTCGAATTATATAGTGACAGATTGATTAGTCATTTTGAAGTGTATATTTGCAATCTGAAACTAAAAACTCTCTAGAGGATTTTTGGTGGTTATGAAATTGATTGTGCTGAGTGTCAGGATTTCCGAACATCAGGTATGTTTCAATGGACCATTGAATCATCTCGTCTATTTTCTTAGTCATGGTATTATCTCTGTCAATCCTAAAACCTATATTATTATTACTAGATTCGTGAGAGATAAGAAGGCCCATAGTCACTCATCAAGTCCCATTGAGACTTCCACGCTGAATACCATCGCTGCGTACGAATTAATAACAAAAACCCCTTGGCCAGGGTAAGATTTCACTCATATTTTATATAGTTATATAAAATGTTACCAGAGAATTCTCACCTGCATTTAATATTTCGAATTAGGAGAACAAAAAGCTACTGATTGTGGCAGCCGGTAAGAATTTTCATTTGCATAAATATATTTTCGTATTTTGTTGTACCGGATGTCCCACGATAGGTACATCCACCTCAAATTGCCTAATTTTGAGAGATTTTGGATTTTACCGATAATTTCAATTTGATACTTATTGAAAGAGGGTTTTCCAAATTCACAAATTTTTCTTGTCAATTAATGGGTTGTATTAAAATTCGTTAATGTTACTTTATTAATATTTCTTGCTTATAGTTAATGTGGTAATGATTATATCGAATTTCATAATCATCTTTGTATATGGCTATACCGGGGTATAGAAAATGGGATATACTTGTTCCCATATACTAGGGTACCACCCAAACCTATTTTTCTCTATTCTTTTTCTGTTGTTTCTGTTGGGTTAAATATACAGGGCTACCGAAATTAGTCAAATAATATTAATTGGGTTGGGGTGAATATCATTTCAGTTTATTTGATCCTGATGAAGTATTTCCTCCTTAGGGTTTTTTTTTTATGGTAATTGCATAGGATGTCCCATGTCGAGAAGTCATACCCAGTTATTTCTTTAACACGGAAATCAAGCTGAACGACGGGTTTTACCAACCTTGTCCATCTCTAGGATAATTGTACAGGATGTCCCATGTGAAGAAGCTGTAGTAAGGAGTACATGTATCGCCGTTGGAAGCACGCAAGTCTTGAAGCTCACTGTTCATCATTTCTATTATTATCACTGTTTATGCTTTCTCTAATGATCATCGTCTCAATTCTTTGGTATTTATGGTTGTGAGGCGGAAATTAAATGGTACTCATTGAATGGTATGCGCATGCGCCAGAGCTCTCGCGACGCTAATTTTTGCCACTTTCACTTCGCACTTTAATTTTTGCGGGTTAGTTAGCTTATCATACTGAGTGGTTAAGATAACCTATAGTTGGTGATGGTATTTATATATGCTTATTGCGTAAGCATCCAATAATTTTTCTACGACTACTTTATAGACGATACTTGTTTATTTCGCTTATTATTTGCTTCGCTTACGCCTAGCATTTTATCCTATGTGTTAATTTGTATTTATATTTTGAAAGTATTCAATATTTTGATATTGATATTACTAGTTGGTATTGATTAATTCGGTTAGTGCTTATTGTTTTGCAACTGACTTCGTAACGATTTGTTATTTTTTTTTATGTTAACGGCTTACGTAATTCTTAGCCTCACATTATGATTACGCTTACATAATATTTATGCTTACATATTGCTTATGCTTACGGTATGGTTATGCTGACATCGCGTTTATGCTTACATAATGCTGACATAATGTTTATGCTTACATAAGGCTCATGCTTACATAATATTTATGCTTACTCCGTTTTATGTTTACATCATACTTATGCTTACATAATGCTCATGCTTACCCAATGCTTATGCTTACAATACGTTCATTCTTACGTATAGTTTATGCTTACATGATTTTTATGCTTACCTTATGCTTATGCTTATATGCTTATGCTTACCTAATGCTAATTCTTATCCAATGCTTATGCTTATAATACGTTCATGCTCACGTAGTGTTTATGCTTACATAACATTTATGCTTACATGATGCTCAGGCTTACATTATGCTCATGATTACTTACTTTTTTATGCTGCTAAATATTCAATGATGCTGAACTCGTTTATTGCTATCAATTGCTTGAGCAAGATTCAATTAATCAATTGTTTATAGGATCTAGGAAGACGTTGTTACTGTTGCAATTTTTATATTTAATTCTTTGTTCTCTCAAGACCATTGAATAAATCATTTTGGGTACTTTATCTTTTATTTCAACATTAGTTGGTAAGTTAGTAATGTTGCTAGTCACTTAGGGTATTTGCAGGATAGAATTTACCTGGCGCCCATTAAGATCTTTTGAATTTGCTAATTTGGTTAACCCACCCCATCTCCACTGTTTAGCTTAGTCGCGCAAATGCCCATCTGTCTTTGATTTTAGTCGACAGATGATTTAGTGCCCTCGTGTGTTATTTGAGGTCCCAGTTGGGTTTCCAATATTATTCAATCTTTTTCCCAAGAGAGTCCTTTGGATCAATTACTTCATTTATTAACAGCTGAATTGAACAAATGAAATATCATTTCAAATGGAAAATTCACCACCATACTCATTTATTTGTATTTGAGATGTAATTACGCTTATTATATAAAAGTCAAATTATACTAGTCAATTTTAGTTAATGTCTTGTCCAGTTACCAAATATATAAAAATATATAAATATACACGTTATTCTGATTTCCTATTGTTTCATTTAAGAGAATAAATACCTACACAGAGATATATAGATTTTAATTGTCTTGAAATCATCAGTATGAAAGATATCATGGTGGAAGAGAGATGTCCAAAGCTATTGATAAATTCGGCCGTAGACGAAAATGGGGTACTGTCAAAGTTCGAGTTCTTCAAGGTTCCCAAGGTCCTCAAGGTATAGGATTCAAACTTTCACCTGATGACCAATATGATATGCAAGGTAAAAGACTGAAAAATGCTGGTGAACCGATAGACGAGAGTGATTGTGTAACTCAATTATATCTCAATGAACAAATCACGGAGACGAACGCGCTTGTCCTTAAAGCCTTGCAGGCTGCCATACATGCCACAATGGCTAAGATTGTACCTGAAGCCCGTCAAGCATTCAATGAAAAAGTAGAGGAGGTGACTGATGATTTAGATCGCAAATACAAAAATCTAAAAAGTGATGTGGATATCAAAGTATGGGATGCTACAACCACAATGACACGAAAAATATCAGAGTTGACAACTGAACTCGATCACAACAGCAAAAATCTGAAAAATGATTTGGATGCCAATGCATTGAATGTCACATCTGCAGTGATGCTGAAATATAATGATTTGGAAAGAAGGTTAGCTGAATTGGAGAATAAACATCCTGACGTTTGGCTCACACATAGACCAAAACTGTGGGCTCCAGGTAGTGATCCAGAACCCGCTGTTTGAAAAATAAATTTGTATTATCATGAAAATATTACAAATAAAATGTTCTAAGTCAATGTTAAAATTTTTCAGTTCTTACTCACCAAATATATTATAGAATTTGGTAGTGGGTGAGTTCTTTTTGAAAAGTATCAATTCAAGTTATGGAAACTTTGTACATTTTTGCCATTGAGTGGCGCAGATGCGTGTGTTTATGTTCTTTGTGTGGCCCTGAAAAGGGCCGATTGGGTGCTCCGAAGAGCTGGGTGTCATCCCGCATATTTATGCGGGACGACCACGGGGGGGGGAGGGTGAGGACTTAGATGACATCGTCATCCTCGTCATCCGATGACACCAAGATGATGGTGTCATCATCGGAGTCGTCCTCTACGGGGAACTCGTTCGGGTCGAGGTCCATATTTATGTCCTCGACACGGATATGGACCACTTGGCCATCATCCTCGAACTCATTCTCCGAGGAGCTATCGAAGTCGTCGACGCGTTGATCCATATCTTCATCGTCCGAAGTCGACGGAGATGGATAGTTCCACACATCTGTGGAGTCCGACAACTCATTCACGTGAATCGGACCCCGTGGATCTCGATGGTAATATGGATCCTGCCTCTCACCCTGGTATACCTGCTGGACCTGTAAGGCAGAGACGATCTGATATCTTGCTATCATCGCTTCCCGTTCCAAATCATCTTCGAATTCGGCACAATGTCTCGGAGACGAGGTGGAGTCTGGAAGAGGCATCTTGGAAGACTGATACTATAATCTGAGCTGGCATTGAATTTATACTAGTTCGGGGTTGGCAGTGTAGGGTGGGAGGAGATAGTGGGGGTTTGAAGGCTGAGAGAAATCAGGAGATGGGAGAAATACACATCATATTATTTTATTATATAAAATATGTAAAAACATAATTCAGATGAATTGAAAAACAATGCCCCATCCTCCGCATTGTTCAATGTGCACCAGACCATTAAATGTGCACTCCTATTTCACTTCATCTTTTTTTCTATTTTTATTCTAAATCTACATATACAAAACTTATATCTACTTACAAATAACTTAACCTTAACCTTAACCTTGATATATCTAAAAATTAAAATTAGCAAATTGCTCCAGGTTGCTTCGGAGCCGTGCCACCAAAGCCGCCCCCTGCGCCTTGGCGTCTTCCAGCCCGGTGACTAGCTGGACCTCCCGGAGACTTTGCTACCGATCGCGGGCCATCAGCTCTGCCTGCTGGCGCTCAAGCTCTTCCAGCTGGCGGTTGAGTTCTGCCCGCGCCAGCTGACTGTCGTCATAGTCCCGCTGGGCCTCCTCTATCCCACGCTTTGCCCGTTGCACACTCATCTCCAGCTCAGGTACGATAGGGGCTGAGGGGTGGACTTCTTCAGCAGTGGGTTGTGGAGGGACAACTTCAACGACAGGTGGTAAAGGTATGTCTATAACCGGTGTCACAACAGTTGAGGATGTCTTCTTGGACACCCTTCTTCTGCTGTTGTGTGCGTGCTTCCTCGATGATGATTTCTTCGGTGGTTTTGGAGGCAGGAAATCATCATCGCTGTCAGCAATTTGGATTATAGGCAAACCTTCCATCGACGAATTTGCTCCTGCGTCACGAGATCTCTTGGAAGCAACTCCGTCAATGAACCCACCTTGCCGTCTGCGTTGGTCCATCATCTGCCGTCTGCGTTGGTCCATCATCAGCGACTGCATTTCGGGGGCCTCTCTCCTGATGACATCCATAACGTCGTTGAACTGCTCTTCGTCTGGCATTTGAGGTGCGGCGCCATCCACCCTGATGTTACTCAGGATCGTTATTGCTGCAAGACCAGTTAATGCGGGAGAATCCATAGCTAAACATACAAAAAAAAATTAAACGGGTTCATGATTACAAGATTATTAACTTACTTTCAAATTATTATAGCTTGCTATAGTCTGCTAATTCAGTTGGCTGGTGGTTGATCTGACGGGTGATCTTGTGGATGATGTGGTAGCTGATGACAGTTCAGAAGAGTGACTGAAGATTATTCGGAGGAAGTTCTTGTTTTAAACACTCAGACCTCCACCCCACTACTCTTCTTCTTCTCCGACCTCCTACTCCAATCCCCACTTCGACCACCTACTCCGACCTTTTACTTCAATCCCCACTATGTCTTAAGCCACACCTCTTTCTTTAGCCAGTATCCCTCAGACCAGACAACCCCACCCCATCATAACCCCACCCCTATTTCAGCTCTGTTATTTGTTACAATGTACACATCCACCTACGGGACAGAGCAGATATAGGGGTGAGTGACAAGAATAACAATTATGAGTGGGAACATTTGCATACTCGAGTGTATCATGTGAATTAACATGCTGATACCACTCACCATTATTATTCATGCCGCAATACCGTACAAAACAAATATCACATAGGAAGCGTTTTCCATTATCACAAGTTTTGATAGTAACAAATGAAAAGCTGCAACAGTACAAATTAGTTGCAACGTCTTCTAACACCTCTGTCATATTTATCTGATGGGCATTGCTCACGATCGTTTCGGGGACATCCTCACAGTCTGGTACAATTCCATCGTCTACTTTTGGTTCTTCTCCGTCATCTTCTAGGAACTCTTCTTCGACGAAGTCATCCCCAGCGGGTATGTCTTGGCGGCCATCTTCAACATCTACCAGGTCATGGTCACCATTCTCACCCACTACAACTTCATCTTCTTGTTCCCAAACAAACTCGTCACCTTCCAACACATCAACTTGATTGTTGGCATCTAATTGGGAGAGGGCTTCCAATGCAAAACCAACTTGATCAACCATAATTGCTATACAAACACAGGTTCTAACAGAAAATACAAAAGTCGAATGAAATGTTAGGATTTTGGACCGATTTTATATGTTACAATCGTGAGTGGGGGTTACCACCTCCACTAAACCCACACTTCATCTCCTGAGAATAGCAATTCATCCATTAACCTAGATTTCCTCATCATCTAATTAGTGACGCAACTGCAAACAACGAGGATACAAAAATATTGAAGATATTTAGGAAAAAATATTTGATTTTCGAATTAAACCGCAGAAACATGACAAAAAAATATCTTCAAATTTTTTTCTAGTAGAATCCACCCATTCAAATCTTTTATAAAGTATGACATATTTCGATAAAATCCATTATAACGTGGATACAAAAATCTTAGAGATTATTAGGAAAAAATATTTTATTTTCGAATGAAACCGCAGAATCATGACATAAATATATTTTCAAATTTTTTTCTATTAGAATTCATCCTTTCAAATCTTTTATCAAGTATGACATTTTTCGATAAAATCCATTATAACGTGGATACAAAAATATTAGAGATTTTAAAAAGAAATGTTTGATTTTCGAATTAAACTGCAGAAACATGACAAAAAAATATTTTCAAATATTTTTTCTAGTTGAATTTACTCTTTCAAATCTTTTATCAAGTATGACAAATTTCGATAAAATCCATTATATCGCGGATACAATACATTACAACAATTCCAATATGCACTGATTCAACCCCGCATGGAAACGCCAATGATACCTGCCGTCTACAATAGATTTAATATTTTAGTAACTGACCGGTGAGGGTGAATTTTACCTGAGATGACCTTAAATTCATTTTGTGTTTGATCTGTAATGGCGTTAGTGACAAAATCTCAATCAGAAAGTGAAGCGGCGGTTAAGGCACTGTTGGACATGGAAAATATAGTGCCGACTATCATATCACCCATTAGAGAAGACGAAATTGTGGAACAATCGCCTGTGAAAAGTGCAAGGAAGCGTAGTAGGCCGGTATCGAAAATAGACAAATTCAAAGAAATCGTCAAAAAAGCTAGCCCATACGCCCGGAATGCATGGAGAAAACCGAACTTTTCATTACAACCGAGTGTTAGGGAAGAATATAGAGTGGAGGACTTTAGCGACGACGACGAACCAACAGAACAACAGACAACAAACCAAAAGACACAAAAAACACTACGGACTCAGGGAGTTCTTCTACAGACACAGATACTTCATCTACAGATACAGACACAAAACAGACAGACAACAAACAACAAAGGTCTACAGAAACGGAGAATTTTGTCAAGGAAAGCAAGCGTATGTTTGCTTTACTGGAGAAACTTGATTTATCGACTGATACAGACAATGAAAATTTGAAAAAACTGAACAGTACATGTGATAGGTATGAAAATAAATTTCGGGAAGCTCAGATACAACGTGACCAACTGAAAAATAAGATAGGAAAGCGTGAAGAAGCAATAGAATTCAGGAAGCAGATGATGGAAAACTATGCAATTTTTTTTTCACGAATTGAATAATATGCAAATTTTTTTTCAGGAAATGATTAGTTGATGAAAGTTCTGAAAGGAGTGCATATATATTAATTGGTCGATGTACACAGTGAAGGGCGATGTAGAGGGGCCCTTCACGGACTTTCATTGATTAATTATTTGAAATAAAAAATCTATTTTAAGCTGGGATCGGAACAAAATTCTAGAAATGAAAAATAAAAAATGGAAATATTCATTGATTAATTATTTGAAATAAAAAATCTAATTTAAGCTGGGATCCGAAATGCAAAAAAAAATTATAATCGAATAGAAAAGAGAGGTTCATTGATTAAAAAACGAGGAATAAAAAAAACTATTTTAGGCTGGGATTCGAACCTGTACAGCGCAAAATTCTAGATATGAAAAATAAAAATAGAAATATGCAAAAAAAAATATAATCGAACAGAAAAGATAGGTAGTTTTTGATGGGCGAGTTCAAGGTCACAAAACCAAAAAAAGCCCGAGAAATAAATCTCTTAATATCACCCTCCACCCACCTCCTAGGTGATATAGAGACATTTCTTTCTCGGGGCACACTGCAAACTCACCACTGAGCTACGCAGCCTCCGAAAGAATTAGTCAAATTTCTTCTATATGAATATTTTAAATCAAACCCCTGAAATGTATGCGACTAAATATACATGCTCCTACAATTCCGTAAAACTGAAGAGTTGGTCCATCTAGTGCCAAATAGCACAACACATATAAACTATACCAACTGAGCTAATGCGATCTCCGAAGGAATTCGTTATAGCTACCTCTAAAGGCCGATTTTAACCCCTCATGATAAATTCCCCCAAAGAAAATATGACTTTTTGTGATAGAAGTGCAAGTAAAAGGAACGTATGTGAAATATCTTGCAGTTTACAGGCTTGTAAATTGTACATGCTTCAAAAACTCTGCATGGGCAATTTACAAGCATAATATATTTTTGACCCTTGCTTGTGTTTATAAACTGCTAACAGTTCACATACGTTCCTATTCAAAAGTGATATTTTCTTTAGTTCAGAAGTATTAACTTTGTTAATACTGGAGGAATTTAACATGAAGGGTCAAAAACCCTGGGTGGGCACCCATGTATCTGAATCTTGGCGTATCCAACAGCCATTGAAGTGCAGAATGTTTTGATTAGGGGCAATGCATTGAACCGCTTTTCAGATATTTTGCTGCGATTTTTTTTATATATTTTTTTGGAAATATATGATCATTGCGAAAGTTTTTCATCATAGAACTTTTTTGAAATTCCCACTTATGAGTGAGATATGATTTTTTTAAATATTGAAATCGAGATTTTGTTGTAAAATTTATTTAAAGTATAACCTACAATTTTATATTTTTTCTTGGAAGATATGATCATTTTTAATGTTTTTGACCAACAAACTTTTTCTTTATTATCATTCATGAGTGAGATATAATTTTCAAAAATAAGTAGGAGTAGGAGATCTGAGCCGGTTCTGGACCTACCCCCACCATCATAACTTTCAACCAGCAAATTATTTCGCGGTTAGATTCGCGGCCGCGAATTTAATCGCAGTTCGATTCGCGGCCGCGAATTTAATCGCGTTTTGATTCGCGCTCGCGCTCGCGAATCAAAACAGCGGTCAAGGTTTCGAATCCGCGGATTCGTCCGTAGGTCTATTATTTTGAATTTTTCACTTTCTTGATGTCCAACACTTCTTTTTCCTATGAAATTTGTGAAGGTAACTCCTGGGAGGGAGGGATATCTACCCCCTCTCCTTCTATGGTGGTTTGTTGTCATGTTCATTGTTCGCATGTGCCAGTCGACTTGTTTGAATAAAACTTGGAGTCGCATTAACATCAGCACCATTTCTGTCCACATCCCATTGATATCACACATTCCTACGAGCTAAATATGAACTCATTACCAAATTTGTCTGCTGAAGAAGATGCAATGCCATGTATTGCAACAAATGATGACTTTGGTTTTGAAGATATTCCGGTATATCACTTGTCATCCCAAGAAGGTTTCATCGATGAATATAACAATGATGATTATCTGAAGATGGGAGATATACCGGAACCTTCAGAAAGTGTTGATCCAACCCTTTCACAATTGTCCCTACCAAAATGCCCGTCACTTCTCTCTCCTCTTAGTGTCGATAAGAAAGCGAAACCATCTAGGAGAAAGTGTGCATCTACTGCTTCAAATCCCAAGAAAATAAGTAAGGGTGTACGGAAACCCCGTAAGAAGAAAGTAGATGACACCTTCAAGAATGTGATGGGTGATTTGGAAGATGTATCGCTTCATTCTTTTGGTCCACTGCAGCGTTGTGGAGACATGCTTAAGAAAGCGAAATGCAGCATCGTAAAATCGAGAGCTATCATCGTCAAATGCGATGACTATGTTCAAAGAGGTAGCATGGACGACGAGGTGGTTCTTCAGAAGCTCGATGCAAAGATTGTATCATCGAAGGCTGAACTGATCAAAATGTGTGAAGATGCAGATAAACTCCGTTTCAAAATCACACAGAAAAATCAGTCCGCCCTTTGTTTGAAAATGCAAGCTGAGATTGAGCTTCAGGAGTCCACTAAACTTTTTGATATGGTAGCATCTGTACGTGATAAGTGGCGAAAAGAGTTTGATCACGCATTCCAATCTGATAGTGATTAGCTCTGAGGATTATGAAATGTTATCAATGTTGTGAGTTGAAATGAAAGACTTTTTCAAAAATCTATGAAGTGGGGAGGAGTATGCAGATTATTTCGGTTTTGGCATACACTGGGCGTTGCGTTTGGTTGGGGCAACGTTCACCACTTCATGACTTATTCATTTTGAAAAAAAACTCAAAAATAGTTCTATGTTTTCTATAGTTTATTAATAATCTTACAGCTTAGTGAGAATAATAAGTAATACAATTTCATTCAAATATTAAACCATAGCACTTTTGTGTAACCATGAAATCTTTCCGCTTGGAAGGCCTAACCACTCAATGTATAGTTTATTTCCTTTCCTCCTCAACACTTTTTCAACTAGGTATACGTCAGGATTTTGCGTTTTCAATAATTCTTCTCCATAAAATCATCCTCTAATCGGGCTCCCATCCATGTCTTCAAGAATATAAGTTATGGGGTATGTTTGGTTAATTTTAACAATTTTGAATAGTTCTGATGTGTAATTGGCAGTGTAACCCTTTTCGAAAATATTCTTGTACTTGCTTATACGTACAATATCATTCATTCGAAATTTGGGAATACTTTGTTTTCTTCGAGGGATTACTTTGGAACTTTTGAATTTTAGTTTTGTTGCTGGCATAACATCGATTGGTTTCATACCAATCGTACGATGCACCTTATTGTTATATTTGCTTGTTATGATTGGAAGAATATTCAACCATTTGTTGTGTCCTATCGCTGAAAATTCTCTATAAAGCCACGTCTTTATTGTTCGAATTACTCCTTCAGCTATGGCCGCCTTCATGGTGCTGAATGTTGAATAATGGTTGATCTTATATTTTCGCATCAAAAATGAAAAAGAACTATTGAAAAATTCTGATCCTTGATCGCTTTGTAGATGTTTCGGGGAATAGTTGGCTTCTTTCAGCACATCTTCCATTGCATTGGTTACAGCACTACCTGTTTTATTTTTAATCGGCTTCGTCCATAGATATTTCGAGTAGCAATCAATGACCACAAGAACATATCGATATCCTTTGTTATGTTTAGCATAAGGTTGTAATTCGGCAAGATCTATTTGCCACAGATCTGCAAAACCTTTGACGGTGGTGGTTCTTCTGATGAAATTACGTCTTGCCGGCTTATGTAACTCATTGACAACTTGTCGTTTGACATCACTTATTTCATTATCCATCTCCTCGCAATCACTTTGTAGTGTTTTAATTTGTTTTCATTCAGACAAACAATTTGACAATGTTACGGCATCATATAATGAGAACAAACTGATCATTTTTGCTGATGTATTAGATTATTATACCTTCCTCACGTAATTCTTCAATTATGGAATTTATTTCATTATCATGTCCAGTGTGTCCAGCTGACTTTGAAGATATCAATAGCCGCAAACGAGCGACTAACTCCTTGGGTGAATTCCAGTAAACATAATTCGCAGGTTTGGGATCATACATTTTCTGCATTTTCATTCGATGGAACCCTTCACCTTTTTTTGTCCTACTTCTGGTTGTCTGATAATGTGATAAATTTAGTATAGGTTTAATAATTTCACGGAATTTTTTAGATTTCGGGTGTTTGAAACCATTTCGCAGTAGATGTTGTTTGTAAGGTGCATTTGTTAGCCTCAATATTTTAGCATATGTATGACGAACTTCATCATCATCATCAACTTCAGGTGGGTTTTTCAAAAAAATCATGTTGTATAACTCCAGACTACTTGGGAATTGATGTGTTCGTGTTTTATTTTTGTTCCAAAATAATATATTTCCATCACTGAAACGTACATTGTGACTCCCCATTTTCAGTTTTTGTGTAGTAGGATCTAACCGTATGCCAAATATTCTGTCATAAGCTGCATTCTTAGTTTTGACATTTTCCAAATGTCTTTTCAAAACATCTCCAGTATTGTCTTCAAAATTATCAAATACGGACTTTTCATCTTTTCTGAATTCTTTGATGGTATCTGTCTCACTGTCAACAGATGATAATTCACTACCATATGATGAATTATTTCCCACTGAAGTACTCCTAACTTTTATTGGAGTAGACTGAGAATTCACTTGCTTCATCGAAAACGTCGGCTGTGGTGGTTGTGGTTTCGTGGTAGCAGCAGCTGAAGAAAGAACATTTAATGGCTTCATTATGGGATCATAGAGTTTTTCAAGCGCCATTCGATTTTCAATAAGTCCACTCTTGATAGAGTTAAATTTCTGCCGTACAGCTTCTGTTGTCTCAACAAGTTGGCGTTTCAAATTCAATTCATTGTTTTTATCTTCAACTACTTTATCATTTTTTGTCTTCATTTTGCTTCACAAGAGAGAGAATACACTGAAGTAACCTCTATGCAATTCAGCGATCGATTGAATGCGTATTGTATTATCATGGATATATAAAACTATCGAACCCCATGCGATATCTACCTTCATGCATTTTTCTATCCTTATCAATGACCAGAAATCCATATTGATCCTCCCAACATTTAACACACATCAATTGGAATTGCTTGAATGTTACATCGGGTGACACGTGATCGGAATAAATATGGTGTAGATTCGTTTCATCTTGCTTGAATATTACGATAAAGTTGGTATTATCTCGAACTCACTGTTTGGGCACTCGTGAATATGTTTGAGCAAGATAAAAACAGTCAACATCTTTATGACGTCCCATACAGAAATATGATCTTATAATATCCTGTTTTTCACATATATAATATGAAAACAGAATTTGGTTTGGCATCGGATGGTTCCACTATTTCTGCATTATTACTGAACGTATAAAATCCCAACCCTTTTATGGGTTCCAATACATTTCGTAGGAATTGATATTTGGGTTGATTGAGTGATTTTGAATAGAGATAAACATTTGTGAATCGCAGTCCTTGTGGATGTGTTAAAAGAGAGATCATGGCATTCGTCTTTCCACAATTCGATGGTGCGATAATGAGTCCTCGAACAGATGATGGAAGTAGTGGACCATGCCGCAACACTTTCTGTCCATTCAATCCACAACCGAATTTTTCATCTAGATTATCTACAGCAAACTTTTCTTTCTGCTTCACAATGCGCATCGTACCGTGGTTGGAGACTATGTAAGCGATGATATGCTGTGAACATTTCATTTAAATGAGTACCATTAAACGATACGGATGTGTTCGTAGTGGATGCAGAAAAAGCGGTCTTGGATTCGTTAATAATTTAATAAACAAATTGCCGTTCGAATTACATTTACCCGGAGGATATCAGTATTGTGGACCCGGTACAAAATTGGAAAAACGTTTAGCCCGCAAAGATCCTGGAATCAATAAATTGGATATTGCATGCACGATATTCAATATTTGAATCATCTAACTGATCTCACAGCGAGACATAGAGCAGACAAAGAACTCGAATACGAAGCTTGGAACAGAGTTAAATCGAAGGACGCTGGTATTAAGGAAAGAATAGCTGCCCTACTCGTTACCAACATTATGAAATCAAAGAGACGTTTCGGTATGGGTTGTAGTAGTACTACTGTGAAGGCAAAGAAGAGGAATCAACCGAAGAAAAAGAAGAGAAATCAACCGAAGAAGAAGAAAAATAATCTCATAAAAATCGCCTTTGGTTCCGGGGTGGTTCATAAAGTGCGGAATGTACTGAAAAAAGCTGGTGGTGAGCAATTTGTGACGATTAATTTGAAAAAAGCCACCGTAGTGGCATTGCATGCAGCACGTAAATACCTAAAAAATGCCGGTGGAAAGAAAACAATCCGCACGCCTCGCATAATTCCAATTCCTAAAGTCGGAGGGATTCTACCATTGATACCAATTTTTGCCGGATTGTCTGCGCTCGGAAGTTTAGCTGGTGCTGTTGCAGGCATCACCAGAGCTGTGAATTCAGCAAAAGCAAGCAGAACCGCCTTGATCGAAGCGAATCGTCATAATAGGAAAATGGAAAGTGTGGCATTGGGTAAAAGTGGTAGTGGTATATACCTTAAACCTTATCGTAAAGGACTCGGACTCTATTTGAAACCATACAATCCAAAAAACTAGTTGATTCCCTACCTCGAAAACCTCGCACCGACATCGATCTCACTTATTATGCCAAGAAAATGAAAATTCCATACTTTCGCGGTATTTTCATGCGTGATACATTACCCACTAGAGGTCCACGACACCGCGAGACCGCCATTGTCAATTTAGATGGAATAAGAGGATCGGGAACACATTGGGTGGCATACAGCAAATGTGGGAAAGACATTACATACTTTGATAGTTTTGGAAATCTACCCCCACCAATAGAGTTGATTCAATACTTCCAAAAATTTTCGAAAGTGAAAATTCTATATAACTATGATCGCCAGCAGAAGTTCAACACAGTTTTCTGCGGTCACAAGTTTCTCTCTGAATTATTATAGAATGGATACAACTCCAGCAATGACTCGAGAGGCTATTAGGACGATGGGATTATCTCTCAAAATGTATTCGGACCTTGACAAGAATGGATCGAGTGATGCTTGCAAATATGCCGAAGGAAGTGATACTCGCATGCGCTGCACATGAGATTGCTTCTGTTTGGGAAAAGTTACCTAAAAGTCTACAAGATGATGTCGACATAATGAAATATAGATATTGCAATGACCACCACAATCTTGACGGCGAAAGCATTTCAGATTCTGATGTGAATGATGGTCCTATACCTCGAAAAATATTCTGCTGTTATTGCAATATAAAGGATATGAATATTGGTGCTAATAAAAATGAAATGGATATTGATGAACCATCTCCGAAAAAGCGTAGGTTGTCCCGAGTGTGTTGTAGACAACAATAAATTGAAGTGAAATCCATAAAATGTATCAGTCATGTCACGGAAGTTCGAACTACAAGCTGTCGGGACGAGTGTCTTGAGTGCAGACTTTTTCCCACCCATTGAATTGGATAGAAACAGTCGTTATGGACTGGGACTTTTAGGATTCTATGGATGCAACACAGTAAATAATATAACTGAAAAAAACAATGTGATCAGTTTTAGAATCAGTAGGTTGTCCCGAGTGTGTTGTAGACAACAATAAATTGAAGTGAAATCCATAAAATGTATCAGTCATGTCACGGAAGTTCGAACTACAAGCTGTCGGGACGAGTGTCTTGAGTGCAGACTTTTTCCCACCCATTGAATTGGATAGAAACAGTCGTTATGGATTGGGACTTTTAGGATTCTATGGATGCAACACAGTAAATAATATAACTGAAAAAAACAATGTGAAAAGTTTTAGAATCAGTGATATAATTTCACCAATACTTCAGAAGTACACAATTGAAATTCCATGTGGTGCCTATGAAATAGATGAGATCAATGCAGTTATTCAGAAACATATCATGTTTCGATTGTTTCATGGGAAAAATCAAAACGATACCAATGCAGATGATATATTCTACCTACATGCCAATAATAATACTTTCAAATGTTAGATGCGATCAAAATATGAAATTGATCTAACTCATCCGAATTCCATAGCAAAGATGATGGGTTTTAATTTTGATAGATTTCAACCGAATCAGATACACGAATCCTCACATCCGATAAATATAACAACTGTGAGACTAATCCGCTTAGATTGCAACATTATATCTGGTTCATACACAAACAATGAAGAATCCCACATTCTTTTTTCATTCGATATCGATGTGGAGCCTGGATTCAATCTCACAAAAGAACCACACAAGATTATATATATGCCCATCAGTCCAGAAGGTCGTCAGTTGATTCACAACATCACAGTGCGTATTTTGGTTCATAATAATAATCTCATTGATTTTGGAAGTGCAGAAGAGATTGTTATAATTTTGGAATTGAAAAAAATCTAATAACTATTATGGGTTTTTGTTATAATAGACAGAATCGACAAGGATTTGAAAACATTCCACAAATAGCTAAAAAGGAAGGTTCGAATAGAAAAAGGCTCATTCCAAAAGTGTACGCTAAACAGTTAGCACACCACACTGCTCTCTCGCTGAGAGATCTCAAATTTTTTAAATCAATTGGACTGAAAGTAAGGAACAATGGTGCTCGAAACAAATAGTGAAAAGTTGAATATATTTGACGAGCCGATGCTCGATCATTCCCTCACAAGTTTACATGAGCATACATATAAACCATATGGATCACCATTGTTTAGGAATTCAGATGAAATTCGAATTGCAATCAATAATCAAGACGTTATACTTGACATTGCTGAGAGTTTCATTTATATAGAAGGTAAATTCACACCTAAAGATGAAACAAAATTATGTTATCTCTCGAATAATGCAATCGCCTTCTTTTTTGATGAAATTCGCTACCAAATGGGTGGTGAACAAGTTGCTGTGGTCAGGAAGCCGGGGATAACATCTACAATGAAGAATATGATTTCATTTGGACAATCGCATGCTAACACTTTATTAACAACTGGATGGGGACTTTCGGAAACCAAACAGGATATCTTGGATACAACTAGTCACGTATTCAGTGGTAAATTACCACTGAAATATTTGATGGGTTTCGCTGAAGATTACAACAAAAGTATCTTGAATGCCAAACAAGAAATGATTTTAATAATCGCTCGATCCTTCAAGAACTCATATATTGGTGAGGTTGATGCTGATTTGGAAATCAATAAAATTGAGTGGAAAATAAGACACATAGTGCCAGAAGATAAGCACAAGCTCAAACTTCTAAATAGAATCAACAAAAGCGGTCTGAATGCTAAAATCAAGTTGGCTTATCGCATGTGGGATCTCTATGAACTTCCATCACTACGTGGCACGTCTTCAGACATATGGGCTATCAAGACAACCAACGCCCTTGAAACACCTCGTTACATCATCATTGGATTCCAAAGCACTACCACTTCTGAAGACAGGACAAAGGACATCACTAAATTCACAACTGCTGATATCAATAACATTCGTGTGTACTTGAACCCATATGAACGTTGGAATTTGGATTTCGATAAAAAACTCGATACTTCGGCTTATTATGCCTATGAGAACTTTCAACGAAGTTATTATGATAAAGATATGAGTGAACCTCTCATGGACATTGGTCAATTTCGACAAAATCCACTATTCATCATTGATTGTTCACATCAGCCGAATGCCACAAAATCATCAACTATTGATATTAAGCTCGAGTTTGAAACTAGGAAAGTCAACTTCCCAGCCAACACCAAAGTATATGCACTCATTCTGCATGATACATTTTTGACATACAATGCATTGGATGGTTTAGTTCACTGCAGATATTGATGAAGACACACACACACACATTTTTTTTGATTATTATGTATTTCATTTTTCTTTCTTTATTCATGTAAAAGAGAAATAGGTAAATAAAAATTGTTTATGTTTTTTTATTCAAATATCATTAGCTTAGAATTCAAATAGTCTTAGGTATGTACAAACAATCTAATATAATTTCTTCTTCATCTTCATCATAATTTTCTCCTTCTTCGATTTCACTATCATCATCATCCAGTTGGTACTTTTTGATGATGTCTTCAGGTAGGTATGGTAGGAGGCGGTGGAGAAATCTTTTCAGCTCACATTCAATCATTGCGTCGCAGAGGTGATGTAGATCGAAAGAACCATCTGTATATTTCTCGCAGAGATCCACACCCTTTTTGTAGTTATCGTAATCACGCATACAGTGTTGGATCCTTTCTTCATCATAGCATACGCTCAGGTCATAAATGGTGGCGTGGTGAGCATCCTCGCTCAAAGCACGCAACTCAGAAGTTAACCTTTCAACAGCTGAAGAGATGTCTATGGCTTCGGTCCAGTGTTGACTTGCATACATCATCCACATTTTTCAAAAATGAAGCTATGATCAAAGAGAAATTATTGAAATAAGAATGCTACAAAATTAATCAGTACTACTCACAATAGACTTTTGATGATGTCTCACCGAAGAGTGTGTTTAACAATGTATGAAAAGTTTTTATATTTTCCTTACAATTATTGTTAGGTGGCACTGGTTGCACAACCAAAGATGGTATTGTGAGGTTGGCAACAGTGGCTCGTTCTGCCATTCTGTCATTTTCCTGTGACGTCGGTCACCATTGTCCATTATCGATATAGTGAAATAGATGTTACTGGGGAAGGTCGTCTTTCATTTCAATTTCAAGTAATGAACTAAATAGCACATAACTTTCAACTTCATACTATGTAGTCAAACCTACATTACAATTATCACCTATAATATAAAAGAATCAGAATTAGCCTATGACAAGTGGAAATTATATATTACAATTATTCAGTGAGATCAAATTTGACCAACGATCTCGTTTTCATGCCGGCAAAGCTTTGTGGACTCTGACCCAAATAGCTACTGTATATTTACCACCTGATGAATTGATGCATGCTACATCATCATCGGTAAATTGTTCTGAAACGCGTTTTGGCAGCCATGTTTTGAATAATGTATCATTGCTTACATCAAGTAGTATCAATAAAATGGATTTACCAAACCGGGTAGAACAAACTGACATCGTCTTAATTGGGTAAGCTTCATTCAGTGGCAAAGATGATATTACTTTTTGCTCTAACACTTCCATCTCTTGTTTAATTATAGAATTGATTTTTTGAAACTGACATGATGATAATATATATGGAAAATATAAATAATTTTCAATAGAAAAACACACTCACTGATCTATCTCTGTGTAGGCACTGAATAACTTCACTACTCTTGCTGACTGCTCGACTGCTAGGTATACAACTTCTGATTTCATATCACCATACCAACTTCTTTTATAATAGATAGTGAAACACCCCCCACCACAGACTTATGAAACATGTATGATACAAAGCCCCCACCATGCGCGAGTTTGCATCGCATCGATAGAGGGCGGAGAGTAAATAGTAGTCGATGAGTCACCGCAGCGTATGGGTGTGTGACGTCAGCGCGGATCCACCCCACCCTATCGAGAGCGAGGGCGGATGCGCATAGCGTCACGCGACCCCTCCTCCCACCACCATCGCAAGGTATACATCACTGGAGAGTAATCAGAGTTCACATATCTGACTGGATCTCCGTGGTGTGCAGACGTGTTGTACCCTTTCTATACTTCGGTATAGATTTGTATGTGTACTCCACACATAAGGGTCATACACAATGGCAGAGTAAGTATACATGAAGGACATGCAAGACATTGAGGTAAGAAAAATATATTAAGTACTTGGAAAAAGTACTTGTCCGTGTATGAAAAAAAAATCCAAGTCATTATAATCTCAATGTCAAACACAAACCCTGAACACCTCCCAACAATATACATCATGGTCAAGGCTAAGGGCAAGCCCAAGTCCTAGGTCGAGGTCATAGGTTGAGGTCATAGGTCAAGGTCATAGGTCGAGGTCATAGGTCGAGGTCAAAGGTCATAGGTCAAGGTCACTTATGACGTCATAGTGGTGGGGGGAGGCCCAGAACCGGCTCAAATCTCCTACTATCGCCCAGGTCTGAAAGCAAGATCGCTAGTGTAGCGTTCTTCGAATCTTGTATTGTCTGGCCTGTAGACACGAATTTGTCCATTATATGTTGACTGAAAAACCTTTTCATCAGTGAACACTACCGTATTCCAAAACTGATGGTCGCGGTAGGTATAATTTAGGGCGAAAAGTAAACGAGACTGTTTCCGTTCTTCTGTGAGCATCATTTTTTTCGCAGCTACGCGGTTTTTTAAGTCAGATTCTTTGACTCTTCGGCTAGCGGTAGGTTGAGACCCAGGAAATCCTGTGTCAATGACAGCATTTCTTGCAGTTTCAAAAGGATTTGCCCTTAGATATCCCAGAAATGCATCATCTTGTTCAGGGACGGAAATGCGTGCCGGACCAGTACCAACTTTTCTTTTCAAAGACCCCTCTTGAATCCAACGTTGCTTAATTCTTAAAATAGTGTTTTTGCTTCTTCCGGTAAAATCTGCTAATGCACGTATTGACCACCCATCTACGATTCTAGCTATTATTTGAGCTTTTTCAATTTCAGTTAAATGACGAGGCATTTTGAAACGTTTTAGCACTGACAGGCTTGTCAATGTCAACCATACATTATTTTTAATTCAAATTCAATCAAACCCGATTTACACTATAACAATTTTAGTGTACCCATTTTCTATGAATAAAACTGTACATTCCATCCCTCGGAGCTGTGACCGCCACCCCTAAATTTTTAAATGGCAACATATGGCAAGTGGTACCTCATTTGAAAGGTATTTTCCTTCTTAATATCAAACAACAAAAATAAATTAATTCTATCGATTCGTTTCCGAGATATAGGAACTTGAAGTTGGAAAATCACTTTTTTTCACTCAATCAATAAAAATAATATCTAACAATGCAACTGTTTAAAGATAATTATCATTGTCAAGGAATTAAATGATCTAACTGTTTACCAACAAATAACATGCAATTCCGTTTCAAATTCTTATTTCATCTTCAATTACTTGATCGAAAAAATGTTAAAGTTCTTGAGAATCGATAAAAAGACGTTTTCTCGAATTCGACTCCAATGCGAGTACAACAAAAACATGTATGCGATAATTTTTTTTGCCAAATCGCAATTTTGGACGTCTGGCAATGTCAAACTGATCGTTGATTGAACGACATTAGAGTGAATTACAGCTGCTGAATATTTCCTCAATAATGGTGTATACGATCGCGGAAAGAGTTGAAATATAACAATTTTTTTCAAGAATGATGAGTGCGGTAACCGTACAGCTAATTTGTTCAATGAAACGCATCCAGATAAACTTGTTGCTAGAAAATACGTTTTAGAATTAGTGCAAAAGTTTCCTCAAACTGGATCAGTAGCCAACAAGAAACGAGACCCAGAACGTGAATTTCCTGTGAGAAATGAACCTGTTGAAGTTGCACTTTTAGGACAAGTTCATGCAGACCCAACATTGAGCACAAGGAAATTGGCAAGTGTTACCAATATTAGTAGAACCAGTATGCGCCGAATCCTGAAACATCATAACTTCACCCCTACAAAATACATTTGGTACACCAATTGAATGAAGATGATTTTGATAGGCGACAGGAATTTTGTGAAATTATGACTACGAAAATAGATGCTGATGATAATTTTCTTTTCAACATCTGCTTTTCTGATGAGTCTACATTCTTTTTGAATTCGACCGTGAATCGTCATAATTTTCGTTATTGGTCAGATGCCAATCCGCATGTTTTCCACGAAGTCCATTCTCAAACTCCCTAAAAACTCAATGTCTGGGCCGGTATTTTTGGGGACCGTTTGATTGGACCAGTATTTCTCGACGATAACCTGACAGGAGAAACTTATTTGGAATTATTGAATGAATTTGTTTATCCACAATTAGTAGACATCATTGAAAATGACAATCGTTACCATGAAGACCACTTGAAATTTCAACAAGACGGGACACCTCCACATTATGACAGCCTGTTAGGGCGTTTTTGGATAGAATGTTTCCTGGAAGTTGGATTGGAAGAAGAGGCGCTATAGAGTGGCCAGCCAGATCTCCAGATTTAACCCCACTCGACTTTTTCCTGTGGGGTCACTTGAAAAACAAAATCTATGCAACCGAACCAGAATCTCTGGAAGAATTACGACGTAGAATTATTGAAGAATGCCGTCGAATAACGCCGGAAATGCTACGAAATGTGAGGTCTCATTTTGAGCAGAACTTGTACTATTGTATGGAAATGGAAATGGGGGCAATAATTATTGCGACAGTTGCTTTATCAGATATTGTTTTTATTGATTGAGTGAATAAAAAGTGATTTCCCAACTTCAAGTTCCTATATCTCGAAAACGAATCGATGGAATTGATTTATTTTTGTTGTTTGATATTAAGAAGGAAAATACCTTTCAAATGAGGTATCACTTGCCATGTTGCCATTTAAAAATTTAGGGGTGGCAGTCACAGCCGAGGGATGGAATGTATTTCGGGTGAATTTCATCGCGAACGATGTCCCCCTCGAAAATGTGGTTGACGTGTCCGAGCGTTTTTATATAACTCGGTTCTGTCGACCTATTAAGTGTGTTTTTTTGATATATTTAAATGTTTATCTATGTTTATTAACTTTTTTTATGGTTACCTACCATATCCACATCCACAACAAAAGTTGATTTTTAATGCAAAAATTAATCTCTCTCTTCATTTTTCATTGATTTTGAGTGATATTTCCATCGAGAAATAAAACTCGTAAAAATTCGGTCATGGAGTATATCCAGACGAAAATTTCCGTTAGGCCCCGCCCACTCCTATCAGCGAGTCGGGTTCGGGTTTCGTGCCACTGCCAGAGTGTAGATGACACATATAAATATAAGCCAACTCGGCATTTTAGTTAGTACTCTCCTGACATTTGAGGAGTGCGTATCCTGTTGAAGTACTCTCCTGGCATTTGAGGAGTGCGTATTCTGCTGTAGTTTGCAAATAAGAAAACTTGTTCACTGTTTGAAATTTTCTGAATAAATTCAGTGTTGTGAATATCTAGCAACTAAACCGCTAGTATACCTGTAAAAATCGGGATTTTGAAATTCTTTTTTAACTTTCTGGGGATTCTCACAAGTGTTCTACTGGCGTAGCTGGCAGAAACTACTTTTAGGTTCAATTACTGTTAGTTTCGGATTTTTCTGGAATTTAAATTGCAGGAAATAAATATGGAACTATTTTAAAAATAAGGAAGGAAACATTTTTTAAATAATTTTTTTTTTACTTCAATAAAATTTTAAATAATTCTTTTTGAGAAACTAATCTTATTTAAAAAAATGTAAATAAGATTCTTTTAACTCACAGGTCTCAGTTTTGTCAAAGATTTATGTTCTAAACATGGATCGGCGATATACGCGTCAGGCTATGGCCACCGAACCTAGAGCTAGCCGAGTAACCGAAGCGGAAGTTTCCGAATATTTTTTTAATCCTAGCCAACAGCCGAGACGACAATTTGATTTTCGACAAGAAAATGTATGTTTTTCAGTTCGAGGATTAAAAGTAAGTATGTATTGGTTTTCAGGGATTATTATTCATAGAGCTAACCATTTATTGGTAGGTTATAACATAACTTATAGTAGACTGATCTGAAGAGTATTTTAGTTGGTTGTCAATGGATTGGGGATTGTAAATTTAATATCTTCAGAGGGTGTGTAGGTATAAATTTGACATATTCTTCTATCAAATTATTATGCCACCCCTTTACATACCACATAAAATAGTAGTTTACCTACAGATAATGAAAAATGTTCATATAGGTGTAAAGTGTTAAATGAAGGGGTGACAATCTGACATTACTTCGCATCTGCAACCAGTTACCAATAAATTAATTTAATAACTCAACACTATTTTGCATTCAGAATTTTTCTAGAAGCCATATTAAGCCATATTCAACTCAGTCAAAATTTTTCAACAAGTTCTTATCACTAATTTTCATAAACATTATTTTCAGTGACAGTGTACGCAAAGTTTTCCAGTACGTTTTGATCATATCGGATATTAATAAAAACAAATAATAATAATATAAATATGCGTAATTCACAGAATGGTAGAGAACGTGAAAATGAATTCGTGTTTCTCACGTCCTGTCAAATATTCTGAATAAATTTACCAAACTACACAATCCCATTTTTAAAACTAAACTGTGCTTTGCTCCAGACATCATTGTTTGACAATTTATAAGTAATAATAATGATTATCTGTGAAAAAGTCAATTATATTTCTCTCACTCATCGCTATACAACGTTTTTATCAAATTTCAGACTGTAGCTGATATTGAAGCTATCCTCACATACAGAAGAAACAAATACCAGGTATTGAAGATGATGATGCAACCTGTCCCAATAGAGCATTGACAACATTCTGTGGGAAGTTGAGTCGCCACTAAAAGCGTTTGACATATGTTTCAAGGCATACCAAACATTCGATGCCAAATATCCACCAGAAGCAGAAATAGCTTGGTTATTTATTCAACAAAGTATATATGATATAAAGACATCTCACGACAACGATACTACAACTTTTAAAAATATTTCAATGTGATATATAACTGAGTATTCTTACATTTCTACTATTACAAAAATTTTGTTTTTGTTAATAATTTATATGATGTTTTATATTCGAGAGAATAATTGTTTTTATCTAAAAATATTTTCAAAAAAGTATTCATATCACTATTTTTTTAGTTTTGATCTCAATAAGTGTAATGCTTGGTTTAAGCTGTAGAGGTTTTTCGATCACGAAATTAAGGACGCAAGTGGCCCAATTTTTATTAGATATTTCGTTAATGAAAACTCCAGGTTTCGCCCCGGCAAAATCGCTTTGATGAATTTTTTATACAAGAAACAGTGAAAAAATTACAATTTTTTTGGTTTTTGCAAATATAGGTATGATAAAAGTACCTATTGAAGGAATCGTTTTACAGGCAATAAAACTTATGTAGAGATTTATAAAACCTACAAAATAGTTTTTTGTACGACTGGATCGGTGCATTTTCTACTGAAAAAAACCGGAAAAACCTCGGAAAACTGAGTATTTTTCTAAAATTCATAAATTTTATAAATCTGAATAAACAATATTGCAGAAACTGAGTGATGTTATTGGTTTATCTGGTGCGCAAGATGTTTTCTCTCCGATGTGTAGTTTTTGCAAAATCGAGTTTTTTGGAATATACGCGGATTTAAGGAAAATCGTCGTATTCAAATTCTGTGAACGGCATGTAGAAGTAGAGATCAATATCTACAACGTGTGTATTTTGGATTTCCACCTGAGGGGTGGGAAATTTGTTGAAAATGTCACTGAAAGTTGCTCTCGAAGTTGCACTGGAGTCAACTTCAACAAGTTAATTTCATCGATTTTGGGAGAAGTTTGTAGGGTTTGGAACAACTTTCAGTGACATTTTCAACACATTTCCCCCCTCTCAGGTGGAAATCCAAAAAATACACCTTGTGTATACCGATCTCTACTTCCATATGCTTTTCACAGAATTTCAATACGACGATTTTGCAAAAACTACACATCGGACAGAAACCATCTTGCGCATAGTTAAACTACATATTATTATATCTATCAGTTTTCTCAGTATTGTTTTTCCAGCTTCAGATTTATAAAAATAATGATTCTTCTTTAAAATGGTCTCTTTTTCGAGGTTTTCCCCAACTTTTTCAGTGGAAAAGTGCACCGATTTGGTCGCATAAAAAACTATTTGGTAGGTTTGTAATTATTTACAAAAGTTCTATTGACTGTAAAACGATTCCTTCAATACTCTTCTATAAGTATATTTTGGAAAAAACAAAAAAGTTGTCAGTTTTTTCACTCTTTCTATGTTCGAAGAATTCCACAAAGCGATATTGCTGGGGCGAAAACCGGGCTTTTCATTAACGAACCATCTTATAAAAATTAGTATGGGTCATTTGTGTTTTTTATTTTGTGTGAAAGGAGCCTCTTATTTTTTAAGAATATACTTAGTTTTTTATTTTGTTAAGATAGTGTACCTGATATTTTATTACAATAACTCATAATAAATGATAATATAGGTATAATGCAGCGTTTTTTCCCACATTCTCAATCATTTCAAAATTCGGTGAACGAAAGCTATAATAACCAAAAATAACAATTATATTTACTATTTTCATCAAAGTTATTGCAATTCTGAATACGAAGATGAAGACTAACACAGCTTCTCAGTAATTAGACCAACGTTGAAAAGTACTACAATATTCGACAAATTCAATAAAAAAAAACAACTAAAAATGAATAGTTTATATGAACATTTGCTAAGTAAAAATCATCATTCAAAACTATTTCATGGCACGATTGGCAATATTCAAAAATGCTCCGAATTCCGTGGTAAACCTGGTTGAGATAAAGTTTGCCTTCTGAGAATATCAGATATTGACAGTATGGAATGATTATCACAGTGCCACGAGTCGTGTTGAATTTTACCACGTACAATAATATGGTTTAACTGTACTACGATTATCAGAGTGCCATGAGTCGTGGTAAATTTCACCATCAGTTATAATACGTTTTTACTTTACTATATGTGTAACGGTACATGCGACACTATTCACCTTTTGGTTTGGTTTAGAGGACTTTCCGTGAATCTGTTACAATCATCAATAATTCCTAGTAGAATCAATCACGAAAGAATGCCTGGCGCTATACGCACCATTCTGTGTGGTTGATTTGATTGCGATTCCAGTTAAAATTACCGTCAATTTCTCTGCGTGCGAGAAAGATGAAAAGCGGAGATGGTACAGTTGACCGTTATAAAACTAAATGGGAGTTTTACAGCGCTTTACAAGTTATGTTTCAACACAGTTCAACAAATGAAAGAATTGATTCCATGGTAAGAATACAAATTTGTTGGGTTTCATAGCACTATATTTACGTTTTTATAAAAAATATTGATATATGTTTTACATATTTATCTTTTGAATATTCAATCTGACTTACTATCATGCAGTATTTTATAATGAAAGCTTCAATATGTTTTCAAAACTGAGAAATATGAAACATAGCACTTTTTAGTGATTCTATAAAATTTTGAATGTTCGTGGTTACATATAGTAGTAGTATAGACCCCTTTGTTGTTCTTAAAACTTTTAAATGCTAATTTAATATTGATGCATTTTTTATTTTGCTATATTTAAATGTAATTTACTTGCCATGGAACTTCTCCTTCCCTACAAAAATAAGCTATGTTATGCTGCTTAAGTTAGTGACTCCGATAATTGAGAAGCAGGACACAACACTGAGGAACGCCATAACCCCTCATGAATGACAGACAGACGCTCCGCTATTTAGCAACTGGAAGGAACTACGAAGATTTTAAGTTCAGTACACTAATTTCGCCTGTGGCGTTGGGAAAAATAATTCCGGAGACCTGTACAGCTATATTTGAACTATCAAAGAATGACTACATGAAGGTAAGAAAATAACTTTAATTATAAATTCACATATACCTATGTGTTCCAAAAATAAAACAGAGATTTTGTTATAACAAAAATAAAAAAACCGAAACTTAAAGTAGGTATCTCCCGACAACATAACGATGGTGTACGTATAGGTATGGACATTGTTTAAATATAAGGAGGATAGTTGGTCAACCTTATGGGATTAATATTGGATTCAAATGGAGGCGACATGTAGATGGCGTCAGTGGTGTTCGCATCCAAGTCATGTCGCAACTTGAATGGCAGAATACGTAATTTGGCAGTCACGTTGAATTTCCGTAAAGTAGATGGCGGATCATGTGATGAATTGTAAATAGAGTAGGTAGGTGGCACCAATGACTGCAGTAAAATTAGAAATATGGTTCAATTCAAGAAATTATTTCTTCTCATGTTTCATGGACCGCATCGGCTATAATTAGGGTCACACCGTAAAGTAGGTAGGTATATTTGGGGTGTGGTGATTTAGTTGTTAGTTTGAAATGTGGATTCAGTGGATGTGTTAGTATTTATTCTGTTGTGTCATATTGTGTTTTGGATTTTAAAAAGTGATTTAAATATACCTATAACTGATAATTAAAAGCAATTTGGACATCGGTAAATGGTGGCAGGAATATATAAATGTCACTTTTGACTTTTTAGTTTAGTTATTAGGTGGAACTTGATTTAAATCATTTTTTCTAATAGCGTGCGGGAAAATCCACTTTTCCGCACTCATTTTAGTTTTGAAAGAGTCATTTTTCCGCACTTTTTTGAGTGCGGAAAAGTAGATTTGTTTGTAAACACCTTTTCATGCCATTTTAAACAGCTTTCTCAGATTATATATTTCGGTGTATTCAGAAAAAATACTTCATATTATTATTCATGAGTCATTTTTACATAAAACGAACCTCCTCCGTATGAAATAGGAAATAATAAATTTGTTACTTAATTATTTTTTAAGGCATTGCCTACTTAATTATAATAATTTCTTTTTCAAGTTATCAATATTAAAAAATCTCTCATGAGTGACTCTTCTTTGGATCCTTGCCTGAGTGGTAATACATTTGCAGTAACTCATCCAGAAGCATATTTACAAAAGCTACTTTGCTTGCGTTATTGCTCGCGGCTACCAGTTTAGTTATGCGAATCTGTGAATTCCAATCCCTTATATGACCAGCGCGATTTCTTCAAAGATCTACAGTTGTATTCACTGAAAATGGGTACAAGTCTTATGACTAGATTTTGCCATATTTGCGTAAATCAGGCTTTTCTTATCGACGACGATAGACAAATCAAAAACATATAAAATGTGATAAATGATTTTAATGTATTAGAATATTTCTACAACGCAAAGTTTTAAACACAACATAACCAATAACAATAATAAAAACAGAAAACTATGTATAAATGATGTTTAATTATAATGTAATATATAATTTGTAATTGAATTATAAAAATTCAATATTTGGTCATATGACCATTTTTTTCGACTATTTGAACCAATCTGACTGGAACTGAGTTAATTAAATTCCCTATAACATTTGCATCCAGCTCTTCCCAGCACTCGTGGATAACTTCCCATAATTCATTAGAATTGTTTGGTCTAAAATTTCTTTTATATATTTGTTTTACGATTATACCCCAAACATTCTCCATGGGATTAATATCGGGGCTGTAAGCGGGCCATGGCAAGACTTCAATATTATTATGTTGAAACCATTCCCTTACAGCATTTGCGGTATGGACCGGGCAGTTATCCTGCTGAAAGACGAATGAGTTATTTGGATATATTTGTCCAACAGATGGGAGCATTATATCTTCCAGAACAGACACATAATGTTCGGCGTTAAACCTTCCCTCCAATCGCCAGCAGATACCAAGTCCATAAGCACTTATCCAACCCCATACGTTTACTGAAAATCGCCCAGGTCTGAAAGCAAGATCGCTAGTGTAGCGTTCTTCGAATCTTGTATTGTCTGGCCTGTAGACACGAATTTGTCCATTATATGTTGACTGAAAAACCTTTTCATCAGTGTTCCAAAACTGATGGTCGCGGTAGGTATAATTTAGGGCGAAAAGTAAACGAGACTGTTTCCGTTCTTCTGTGAGCATCATTTTTTTCGCAGCTACGCGGTTTTTTAAGTCAGATTCTTTGACTCTTCGGCTAGCGGTAGGTTGAGACCTAGGAAATCCTGTGTCAATGACAGCATTTCTTGCAGTTTCAAAAGGATTTGCCCTTAGATATCCCAGAAATGCATCATCTTGTTCAGGGACGGAAATGCGTGCCGGACCAGTACCAACTTTTCTTTTCAAAGACCCCTCATGAATCCAACGTTGCTTAATTCTTAAAATAGTGTTTTTGCTTCTTCCGGTAAAATCTGCTAATGCACGTATTGACCACCCATCTACGATTCTGGCTATTATTTGAGCTTTTTCAATTTCAGTTAAATGACGAGGCATTTTGAAACGTTTTGGCACTGACAGGCTTGTCAATGTCAACCATACATTATTTTTAAGTCAAATTCAATCAAACCCGATTTACACTATAACAATTTTAGTGTACCCATTTTCTATGAATACAACTGTACTTGGCTACGCTAACATCGCAGTACCCTGTGTGATGACCAGGTTAGGTTTGTGTGTAGCTTATCCGTGTTAAGGTTCTTTTGCAAAAAGAACTGTGTAAGTACAAAAATAGTCACTCAATCCTGAAATATACTGTACTTTCAATAATCAACGGAGACAATTTGCTCGACTAAAAAATATCCAATAAAAAGTTCAAACAAAATAGCTCTTAAAACTTCTTCATGATCATTAGGCAAGTCCAACTCTGCTTCCAAAATATGTATGAAGATGTGTTGAAATTGCAAAGAAGGAAACTTTAGGAAGTGTTTTGTTTACTTGTAGAAACCTTCTACAATATTTTTGTAGTTCCTCTCAATGTCCACATTTCTTATAGTGGGCGCATCAGTAAAGCACTAAAATGACGTCACATATTCATGTTAGCAAATAATTACGCTAGATGGCACTCGCGTTTGGCAATGGTATGGATATAATATTCATGAAAGTAAACTACATTTTTGTTGGGGATCAGATGAAACTTGCTTTGCAATTGTACCACTGTGTACTTGATAAATATGCGACCGTGGTTGTAGTTGTTTTAGGTGATAAGGTAGTGAACCATTTGATAATTGAAGATAATCATTGTGTTGGACAGAAGTATGGTATTGACTGGGCTGATTACCACCAGTAGTATTTGTGGTACTGAACTGAAAACTTTCAGTATTGTGATGTCTAGGTCCATCCGAAGACGTAACAATACTTGTGTTTGTATTGATATTGCCCATTTGAGCAGCGAACAACAAGTCGTTCATAAGTTTTCCAGTATAAAGCCTAGTTTCTCTTGGCACTGTTCTTAATTTCGCTGCAACATTTTTTTCAAAAATATTGCATTGATCATCGTTACTAGTTGCATTAGTACGTAGCCTATCTCCGACCATAGTTGAAACATCGTCCACTTGCTGGTCAACATTATTTTTCTTTTTTTTTATATGACTTTTGACTGGCAGTTGATGATGTAGCGCCCCCACCTATTGTTGTGGAATTGTCATTGATTCGCGATCTCGATCCATGACATCTTCCGAAGCTGCCGCATCCTGTATAATATTTACTCTCGGTGGGTTTTCAACTCTCGACCTCAGTGTTGCATGCCAGGTGAACTTTACCATTACGCCACGGGACCATATATTTGTGAATTGACAAATAAATAATGACAGATAGTACTAACACTAACCAATATAAAATTTATGTTGGGTTGCATATAATCAAATCGTTGATTAATAGAAAATCATTCATTAACAGGGGTCATTAATCAACGATTTTGAGTGCGTTAAAATACATCATAAATGAACGGTCGACGGAAATGTATATTTAATAATAAATGTTCTTTATGTTAACTTTTGGGTGTTTTTTCCGCTAGTAGAAAAAGTAGTGTACCTAACACGAGCGTTTCTGGCCGAACTCTGCAATCGCGCGCGGAAAAGTATCACTTTCCGCACTTGTTAGGTAAACTACTATTTCCAACCGATTTTTAGTTTTAAGTTTGACATTGCAATTATGTTAAATTCCAGTAACAGTAACTAAGTATCAAAATCCTAGCTGGACTACATTGATAGAAAGATAATTTTTGACACATTGAAAATTGAATTGTAAATTTCTCAAAAAGTGTCAGTTTCAGAGACTATATCATGTTATCCAAATTTGTAGGGATGAAATAGTTCCAAAAAATGGTGACATAACATATTGGGTGTTTCATTTAAAAAAATCAAGTTTTTGATATTCGAAGTTTGTCAAGTTAATGGCTCTGTATAAATATAATGGAACATCACCAACGGTAATCATTATTCATAAGTATGCATGCATCTTCTACAGGCTGAAGAGGAAAGCTATAGTAGAGTTGAGTGTCATCGGCATGAAGGTGAATTTTAGAAGATTCGACACAACGTAAAATGTTCGATGAATAAAAGCACGTCTGAAATCGGGTAGCATGAGTAAAGAACAAAGACCATAATATGTAGCCCTGATAATGTCATCAACGAAATAGTTTGCTCATTTTCTATTGCCCGGCAGTGTATCCTGACTTGTTTTTTCATTTCATGATTTTTTAATGCAGTTTATACAAAATACTTCATATGAAAATAATATTCCATCCATACTGATACTATCCATATATCGGAAAAATGGAGAGTATTTGCTATATTTTCGTTAAGAAAGTGTTAATGTTCTGTGTGCGATATAGAGCTGGCCACATTACGACTGATATTTTTCATCAAAGTGAGCACAGCTGACCTTTCCCAATGAATCGTATTCCATGATTATTGAGTAGGTCAGTTCTACATAGTCCGACATTGACGAATCCTTCCAGCTCTCTTGCTCTGCGAGAATTAGACCGCTATTTATTTGAAATAAATTATTTTTTACTTTTTTGAACCATTTAAAAATAAAATTACCATCATGATCACAAACAACCAATCATTTCAAATACTGGATATGCTCTGCTGACTTGTTGAAGCTTGATAACGCCCGCATAATAAAATATTAGTTGTTGCATATGCTCCGGTTTACGTTCCCAACTGCCAGTAGCATCAATGTGTATATAATAATAATAATAATAATAATAATAATAATCGAATTTATTGATAGGTAAGCAATAACAATAAAGTACAAAATAATGAGAAAATCATCAGTCCTATCAAATGTCGGGATTCAATTTCTGACTGGGTCACAAGTGACTCAGCCAGATCTTGCTCTTCCATCCAACCAAAAATAAAAAAAAAATTGTTTAAACACACATATATAGTGCATATGTACACAGAATAATTCACCCCTTAAATTCACAATATATATAGATATATATATATATATATACACATACATATAGATAATAAGTGAGTGGCAGAGAAAACAGAATGAAAAATATAGAAACAATCAAAGATGCAAACAGTACATTATACAAATAATATGAATCACTTTTGCAGATCAAAACTCAGAGGAAGGCAGCCATTCTGTAGAAATGGTTAACACCTGAAAGGAGAGAATAGAGTAGGTATTCTATTAGTTAGTAAAAGATTCCTCAAGGTGTATTTGAATTTGATGGGGTCCAAACCCTTGAGAGTATTCGGGAGCCTATTGTATAGCCAGGTAATGAAATAAGAGAAGGAGCCACGAAAGTGCGAAGTTCTATGTTGGGGAGGTGTGAGATGATTTCTGAACCTAAGGTTCAGATTGTGTACATCTGTGCGAAATCTTATTTTTTGGTAGAGGTACGTTGGTTTATTTGAAGTTATTATTTTATGAAATAACGTGCACGCATGGAACACACGCCTCGTTTCCATGTTTAACCATCCGACTTCTTTCAGATGATGTGAGACATGCTCGCGTAGGCGCGTTCCTGTGATTATCCTAAGACATGAATTTTGTAAAAGCTGTAGTCTTTTTCTGTCCTTTTGTGTTAAATTAGGCCCATACACCACATCAGCATAGTTCGCATGTGACAGAACGACAGCTTCACAGAGAATTTTTTTTGTTTTCAAATTCAGAATACCTCGGTTGGAATATATTGCTTTGAGATTGGAATATCCACGCTTTAGAATCAGCGAGGTGTGGGAGGTGAATTTGAGTGAATAATCAATTATCAAGCCCAGGTTTTTTGTTTGATCAACACAAGGTAGGAGCGAATTTTCGAGAAATATTTGAACTTCATTCAAACAACGCTTCCTAGTGACGGTACGACCAAATAGCATCACAAAAGATTTGGCTGTATTCACTGAGAGGCAATATTTCTTCGAAAGTTCGACAAGCGAATTGAGATCTTCATTGATAAGTTGACAAGCTTCGTATTGATGTTTTTCTTCAAATTCCATATAAATTTGGGTGTCGTCAGCATAACTGTGTATATTAGTGTGGTGGAGGCAGAGAGGAAACTGTGAGGTATAAATGACAAATAATAAAGGTCCCAAAATTGAGCCTTGTGGTACAACATTCAGTATGCCTAGAAAATTTGATTTATTGCCGTTTAGGGATGTGCATTGAAGACGACCTAGCAAATAATTCTTTATTAGAGTCACAGCTTTAATGGAGAAACCAAGATATGTCAATAAATTCAATAGTAGTTGGTGGCTGATTCTGTCGAATGCTTTGGAATAATCGATAAGCACTAAGACGCTGAGTTTATTATCATCTATTTATGTATGGATGTCATCTACAACCTTGAGAAGCGCGGTAGTGCAGCTATGGCTCGATCGAAAACCAGACTGCGTTGGTGGAAGTATCTCTTGATTATCTAGATGAGTTCTCATTTGAGTGTTAACGATTTTTTCAAATGCTTTGGATACTGCACATAGAATGCTAATAGGTCGTAAATCGTTGAGACTTTGCGGGGTAGCTATTTTTGCCAAAGGAACACCATTTGATTTTTTCCAAATAATTGGGAATACAGAATCTTGGATGCATGTATTGAAGATATGCGTGATGAACGGGATAATGCGTGGACAGCAGTGCAGTAACATTTTAATACTTATATTGTCGGGGCCGACGGCGTTGGACTTTATGGAAAGTATAGTATTGTACACTTCTTCATCAGTAGTCGGATGAAAAGAGAAGCTGACATGTTCATGAAGTGTACTGTTTGAGAAGTGTGATAAAACGTTTGCGTCGGGAGTAGAACCATGTGAAGAGAAGTCACAAAAAAATCTATTGATGTCATCTACATTACTTAGCTGTTCTGGAATTGTTTTATGAGGTTTCTTGTGAATATCTAAAGAAGCTAGTTCCTTCCACATATGCTTTGTATTATTTCTGAGTCTGAATTCAACGTACGCTTTTTTCTCTAGTATAATAGTGCGATTCGTGAGATTTCTGAGTTGTTTATAGTAGTTCCAGTGGTTTGTGAATCTACTTTTCCTAAATTTACTAAGGGCTCCGTCTCGTAATTTCATCATAGTCTTCAGATTGTCTGTAAGCCATGGAGCTTTATTCTTTGAAATGCGCACTGTTTTTTTCGGTGCATGGAGATCAAAAATTTTCAAAATCAAAGAGTTCAGCAAATTCACTTTTTCATCTATGGTTTTTAGACGATAAATAGCTTCAAATTCTAAACTTGATAATTCACTTGAAAAATCCACCGGATTAAAATTTTTGAAATCCCTGTATGTATACATGAAGTCTTTATTTAAGTGAGTAGTCGGGCCTATTTTACACGAAACTAAAAAATGTTCTGTGAAAGAACTGCAGTCAACCGTAGTACGGTCGGTGACATTTAGTGCTTCATGGCAGATTATAATATCTAAAAGTTTACTGGAAGTGGCGCTGTAACGAGTAGGTTCATCGACGATTTGGACCAGTTCATGTGAGCTAAGGGTTTCATTTAGTTGGGTAAGAATTTGATTGAGCGGGTCAAGGAAATCGATGTTGAGATCTCCAGCACAAATGATGTAATCATATTTTGGGGCTAGTATAGACAGAACCTCATCGAATTGCTCGATAAACTCATTTGGTAAGAGATTGGGTGGTCTATATAGGGAACCTATAACATACTTTGATTTGCTCAACGTGAAAGATATCCAAAGTTGTTCAATTGTTTCTATTATATTCAAATTTAGTTTGTGTGCTCGTAAGATGCTGCGGATGTATACTGCCACGCCTCCTCCGCGACCCTGTCCACGATCGCGACGAAATAGAGTGTAGCCCGGAAGATAAATCATATGATCGTTTATATCGGTGGTTAACCAAGTCTCCGAGATGGTGATAATATCATATTTTTCAAATACTTTGAGTTTGAATTCCGCAAAGTGATTCAATAATGACCTGCTATTTATATGGCATATTGAGAAAGACATAATGAAATTAGTAAATGTAAGTAACGAACATGAACGAAAAAAGAAAATATACAAAAATATATATTATTCTTGATTTCTTGCTACTCGTGACGGAATAGGTCTCAATGTTTTCTTTGGTGGTTGGTGGTTTGGAGGTTGTTCACTTGTTCACTTGTTGTTATCAGATGTTCGTTCAGGAAAATTACATTTAATTGCGCTTATTGATAATCTGTTTAATGGAAGGTTCAGAAATCAGAAAAGGTCAAAATATCCTGTAATTTTACTAAAGAGGGTTTATTTTGTTTTACTCTCTTCTCTAATAACCGTCTTTTCATTTCCCGGACAGGCCTATTCAAGGGGGGGCTAGAGAGTGACAGCAGTTCAACCCTATACTGTAAACCCCCGATTACCAGGTTTGATCAACAGTTAGAAGCACTTGCACACTATGCTACAATGCTATAATCGAATGAAAGGCCCACTATTCATTAATTTCATAAAAATTGACAAATGTTGTTAACATCTTTGAATTTCTTGAATAGTACTTATATTATTATATACATTCGACTTTATTTGTCCGTTATTCCATACCATAATATTGAAACAAAAATTTCACCTCGAAAAAAGTACATTATGTAGCTGAAAATGAAGTAGATACTCTTATGGAGGCTATCGAAAGCAATCTTTGACAAAGTTTTTTCATATATTTTTTATCTTTTCTCGTGTTTTTTTTTACCAAGCTCTACACAAAAATTCGCTAACACATAATTCTTGGGACAATATGATTGTGCTCTCACAGTATCCATTTCCATTCCAAATTTGTTCAGAGCGCCTATTATGAGCTCATTTTCTTCTCATAAAAATTTTCAGTGTCGGTTTAACAGTCCTCCATAATTTCCTTTGATGATATAAATATTTATTTTTATAAAATGAATAACATCGATTCGACTGTCGTAGTCTACTTTGAAGCTATACACTTTATCAGCACCATCATTCAAATTTATTATTTCACATTGTGATTTAATGTCACATGTCAATAAGAAATTCTTTGTCTATGTACTTTGCTATATCGATGACTTTTTATAAAAATTCGTTACAGTTCCCTATTACTTCCGTGAGGGAAACTTCTTTTCGCTCAAACCTTGAATATTCATCCAAAACGACTTTAGCTTACTCAATTTTCGTGCTTCTGTGCGATAATGTATTTTCTTCAAAATAAACTACTAGGCTTCTATCTCATTTTCGAGGGTTTCGTTCCACCCAAAAAAAAAACATGGTTTTACAAAAAATAAAAATGAACTTCTTTAGTCCAAACAAAAACGAAAACTCAAAATTCTTCTCTTAAAAAAACGTAGACCGGCGGATAATACGCTTACCGTCGAACTACATGCAGCATTCAGGGAGGTTGTTTGTCCCTTCTTGGCCTCTAATCCTGTCGGCGTCTCTTCTCTTTACGGCGTTTAGCCTTCGGATGGAGTTCTGGCGTCGGCACTCCATGTGGTTGGGGTAGTTTTCGGTGTACGAGGACGTCTCTCAGCACCCCTTTTGGAAGGACGGGCTCCTCAGTGGATTCCCGGGTTATGCGGAGATGGTCTGGGTCCACCAAGCCCTCTTTGAGTTTCCGCAGTATCTGCGCCATCCCTAGGACTAGCACGGATTCAGACACTTCGGGGAGTACTACCTCCACAGTCTCACTCTCCACGTCAGATGACCAACGGTTCAATACCTAGAATTCTTCGTCGGAGGATAGTTCGATGATTTCTCTTTCAGGAATACGGTCGGTTCGGAGCCTGTCTTCCGTTCGCATTCCACTTCCGGTCGGCCTTCCAGCACCACTATATTTTGTAGGATGTTTATTTTGACAGGGTATAGTTCCCTACGTCTCTTCACGGCGTCCATCTTCATCTAACTCCATGTACTCTTCGCCTACTTGTTCTTAGGCATCTCACCATATGAAACCAGTTGTAGTCCATCCTGTCGAACGTTAGAGACTGAATATAAATCATTAGCGTGTTTCTACAAGTATAGTCTACTGTCCCCCACTCCGATTCGTGTCAACCTTTCGTCCCACTCAAACCCCACTCTTGTCGTCCCTCCTTTCGCCAGGGTGTTTATCACCGGTACCACTGTGGGTATTTTACCGGTGACGTGTGACCTGTTGGTCAGTGAGCCGGTTTGAGGTCCTGAGCAGTAATGAGACGACCCCCTTTCACAGGTCTTAGCCGAAAAACTACAGGGGAATCGACTCTTATTACTTGATATGACACGAAAAATTTTGGTGCCAGTTTTGCAGCAAAATGTTTCGTACCATCTGCTAAGCGAGCTGTTTCCGTCCTAGGTTTCTTTCGACCGCATTTAAATCTACTGACAATCTTGACTGCGTCGTCTTCTAAGGAAGATCTTTCTGCTCCTCTGTCCAATAGAGCTTCCACAAAAGTGGCCCCTAGTAGAACAGAAAAACGAGGCCGACCGTCTCCTGGTCCACCACTGAGAGGTCGATACTTGGGTAGACACCGAATTCGGCCCAAAATTTCTAATTAGCATCGGTCGGGGACCGTTATATCGCTAGGTACTCGAACAGGTTCACTATATAGGTTTGGTCATATTTCCTTTCATTTATATATTAACTTGTTTAATTGATTTAATAGCAGGTATAGCATCAATTGATTTATATCGTTTCTGATGGCTCTAAAAATTATGAAATGTTGCTTGCTAATCACTGTAATTCTTTAGATTTTCTCGAAAATATGGCGGAAAGAATATGATTTCCATTGGATACTAATTTGAAAATCCATTTTATACAGTCGAAGCCACAGAAGAAATACATCAGAGATTAAAAGATGGTAAGACAAGTGACGATTCATTTATCTGGCAGTATACGGACTAACTTTTATAAGTTGCCTAACGAAGTGTTGTACAAGTTGTATCATTAGCGCATGTGATTTTTGGAAGAAGAAGAAAATATATTCAAGTGGACGGAGCCAACTACACGGAGAGAAAGGAACTTTTTCGTAATCCAAAACTAAAAAAACGGCTCTCTGGGTTTCAATAAAAGAAATCTTCGTCAAAAATGGAGATTTCATAACTGAACAGGATCTTGATAGGAATTGGAGAAATTTAAAGAAAACGTACACCACACTTGTGGACAATAAAAAATCAACTGGGCGTGGCAGAATTTGTTGGCAGTTCTTTGAGGATTTTAAAGAAATATATGATGAAGATTAATCTGTGAATCTTCAAATTACCATTTCCTCATTGACAAAACCTGATATCACCCCTGTTGCTCATCCTCGCTCTTCTCATGCAAGTACTATTGATACTTCCTCAACATCTTTCTGTTCAAACATACCTGAACAGAAAAATCCTACCACTCTGTCTCAAAATACACCAACTTCCACAAAGGGGAAAATATTTTTTTTTTGAAAGAAGAAGAAAACGAAAATAAAAAAGTTAGAAACAAACATTTATATACTTTCAGAAAGCATATCGTCGAAGTGGAAGATAAAAGAGTTGACGAACTAAAACTTATTCGGCTTGCTATTGAAGAAAGCAATAAACTTAATACGAGCAGAATCTCATTCAAAATAAGCGGAATGCGATTTCAAAAAACAGGGGGCAGAAGGAATAATCTTTCTTACTTAAATGGTTATCGTTATAATGTTTGTAATAAAAACTTCAGTAAATATAAATTTAGTTTAGTTAGCTTGGCTTTTTTTGTCAATACCATTGCTAATACTTATAAAACCAACATCGGGATTTAAAATGTCTTCTAGGTATTTCAATCTCCGGAATTTGCGTTTCAGGCGACCAAAGACTCGTTCAATTACAGCTCTTGTTGAACTGTATCTAATATATAAATTATTTTGTTGTTGAAATGACCGTTATCTCTAAAGGGATATTGATAACTCAAATGTGAGATGGATGAACCTCAGGTTGTGTAATGGAATTTGTGATAGGCGGCCTTCATTACAGAAATAAAAGTAATGAGAAAACCACTGAACAATCTCACCTAAGCCAATCGAAGAGGACTCCTAGGAGATCGTCAGCCTGGTCTGGAGTTGGTTTCGTGATAATTGGGGCGCCCCTTGTTCATCCAGGCATCCCTGAAAGTTGGGCACACGGCAAAAAGGAATCACCACACTTAATATGAAATATGTAATTGTTCCAAACACACTTAGGCGAAGCACCGCAATTCTTGATGCACAAGAAAATAGTGTTGAAGGAAAGCTCATTACGAGGAACTGGTCGGCACTGCTTTATTTGTTTTTGGTCGACGTCTTCTTTCCGGAGGAAATTAAAAAAATTACTGTTCAGTGATTTACATATTTTGGATTGACGTGGCCGTTACTTGATGGAAATTCATAATTATGACACTAAGGTAAAACACGATTAAAATTTCCACAAAATTTATTGTCGTTGCGACATGTTTCGATACAAAGTATCTTTTTCAAGCGAATGTAGTACATTAAATTTTTCTTCATTGAAATTACTTAAATACCTTTCTTAACCATTAACATAATTAGGGACTACCTATAATTATCGCTAATACCTAGACTCATACAACTTATAAAATTGACATAACAATGAACCTACCTGGAAATCTCAAAACATAGCTATTACTTAATTGAATAAATTTAACAAAGGAGAACTGTTCAGGTCCAGTTGATCATTTAATAAACAAAATGAATTTTTCAATTTATTAATTTCCAAGAATTCTAAATAATTAAGCCTAATGCCCTAATTTTCCACATGAAGAATTTCGAAGTCTTCATCGAAGTCATGGCCTTCCTCCAAAATATGATTGGCATATGATGAGTGTGTTTTATTGTTTACATAATTCATACGGTGTTCACGTATGCGGCTTTTAAATGGTCTACCTGTCTGGTCGATATACAGTGCCTTCATTTCAAAACTTCCCACCCCTATTACGTCTTGTTGCAGGGAGAATTTGTCGTAGACAAAAAACACGTCAATGTAGATATCGAGGGGGAAGTTTAAAACCAGTGCCAGTGGTATATTAGGTTTCACCCCCTCACCCCTAGCTACCCCCACTTAATAATTTTAAATGGCACCCCCACACTTGTAATACATCATTTTAAAGATCTTAAAAATCCTCACTCAACCCCGTTTAGAAAACTGAAATTGGTTGATCCGTTCTCGTAAAAAGGGCAAAAAGAAAATTAATTATTATAACAAATAAAATAATAGCTATTGCAATTAAATAAATGTACTTTACTTTATTAGGTGTTCAAAATGTTCACCATTGTTAGCTAAGCAAAAGTACAATCGATTCTCGAATTCCTGTCGGACTTTTGTAAATGTTTCCTTATTAATTTGTCTGCATGTGTCAGTAATCCTGTGTCTTAGATCCTGAATGTCCTGCGGGGGAGTTTTGTATACCATTGTCTTCAAATAACCCCAGAGAAAGAAATCCAATGGAGTTAAATCCGGAGATCTTGCCGGCCATTCCAGAGCGCCTCTTCTGCCAATCCATTTGTCAGGATACCGTTGATCGAGCCACTGTCGGACATGCAATGCGTAGTGTGGCGGTGCGCCGTCCTGTTGAAAATGTAAATGTTGTTCATCCAAGAGCGGGTTGTCGTCTTCGTCAATTTGGCTTTCTAAGGACTGTGTTATCAGTGGATCGATTACATTTTCCAATAAGTTTAAATACAATTGACCAGTTAAATTTTCTTCAATAAAAATAGGGCCAATTATTTCGTTTCCCAGAATTCCAGCCCAGACGTTAAGTTTTTGTGGATATTGCGTATGATCCTCTCGAAACAAGTGTGGATTTTCATTATCCCAGTATCTACAGTTATGCTTATTTACAAAGCCATTAAGAAAAAAAGTTGATTCATCACTGAAGCAAATATTTTGTAGTAAATTCGGGTCATTTTGAATTCTCGCAGTCATTATTTCACAAAATTCAATTCTCCTATCATAGTCATCCTCACTGAGTTGCTGAAGAATACTCATTTTGTAAGGAAAGAACTTGTTTAGTTTTAAAACTTTGTGTATAGAACCAACTGAAATATTTACTACCTTAGCGACTTTCGAAATTGAAGTAGTAGGCTCAATGGCAAATTGGCCTAAAATCTCAATCTGTGCGGCTTCAGTAAGAACTCTCGGCTGCTTTACTGCTTTGTTGCACACAGAACCGGTCTCTTCAAATTTTTGAACAAGGTCTAGAACATATCGGTGACTCACATTTTGGCCTGCATGCCTTTCATTAAAAACCCGGGCTGTCCTACGAGCACACCTATTTTCAGCACCATAAATAAAAATAATTTCAGTTCTTTCTTGTAAAGTGTACACCATTACGATTTGTATTACTGTCAGTGCAACTGACACCACTTGACAAACAGTTTAAAATCAGGAATCACTAATTCTGATAAATGTTTTCACCATTTAATTTTAACTGACCCCAAGAAGAAACTGTGAGACCTTATCTCACTTTTAGCTAAACCAAAAAACTCTGTGTAAAAAATGAACAAACATACCGTTATTGAGTCAGTGGTAGCGGTTCCATAAATTCATTAATTTGTTTTGCATTTTGTTATAATTTATTTTCTTTTTGCCCTATTTTACGAGAACGGATCAACCAATTTCAGTTTTCTAAACGGGGTTGAGTGAGGATTTTTAAGATCTTTAAAATGATGTATTACAAGTGTGGGAGTGCCATTTAAAATTATTAAGTGGGGGTAGCTAGGGGTGAGGGGGTGACACCTAATATACCACTGGCACTGGTTTTAAACTTCCCCCTCGATATCTAAATTGACGTGTTTTTTCCCCACAGGAAATTTTCCCTGCTAAAAGAAATAATAGGGGTGGGAAGTTTTGAAATGAAGGCACTGTATACTTTGGAGTAAGATCCACAATTCAATTTATAAACTCCTGATTTTTTAGATTTTTGCGTTTTATCTTTATTATTCTTGATAAACCTTAGGTTTACAGATACTGATTTTCATAAAGTATATGTACACAATCTTGATATAGAATTTGACGGATTATTAGGAGCAGACTTTTTAGAACATTATGAATTGTAGATATTAAACATAAAATTTTGAAAACAAATTTCAAAATTGTCCCTCTTTTCAAAGTTGAATTGAAAAAGCCAGAACAAACAGGTCCAAAACAAAATGAAATCTCTCAAATAAAAATTGACTTTCTATCAAACCTCGAACAGAACAAGTATTTAAATTAAAAACAAATTTAACTAACGTTGATGCTATACTGTTAGCTCAAGAAAAAGACAAAGTTCGTCTTCCCAATGCCCTTATACGAATAAATAACGAGAGAGAATTTTTCAGAACAATTGCTAATGTGAATAATATTCCAAAAAACAGTAAATTTTTCAGACTTGATACTAGAACCTATAATTGATACAGAATCAATTATGAATTTCACCTTATGAAATGACTTTCAACCTGACATACATCAGCAAACACTTTTACATTGTTTTATTGTTTATTTTGCCATTTCATGTAGCTGGGGATGAATTTGTTTATGATTTGAGGAAGAAGTTCCCCAAAATTCCCTAAAATCGGTACTTATAGGTATACTCTTTATAAAAGTATCTTGTAGTGGGATATAGTGTTAAATCCCTTGAATTATTTTACAAGTAACTACAAGCCTATTCTTTTGCAGATGTCTGGAAACAAGTGTGTCTACCATAAATGTGGGACTTCCAGTAGAGAAAATCCCTCAATAAGAACATTCAGATTTCTGTGAAACATTCAGATTTCTGTGAAAAATCCACCTATCTGTCGTCAGTGGATTCTACATTCTGGTATATACCTATCTACTATTTTCATTCTTAAATTACCAATATTAATGTATACCTACTGCAACTCATTCTCGAAGCCAATATTAGAACCTTAATGAAATGCATGGTTCGCCAGTATTTATTAGAATTGGTTCATATAACCTCCTCACACCCAAGGTCCAGGGTAAATAATATTTATTCCGCAAACCTACTTTTTTATTGAATAACACCATATGGTTGAGAAAAAAAATTATTTCTTTTTTTTTGAAAAAAAAAAATAAGGTATCTTATATGATACGTTGGGTCTAGAGGCATACAAAAACAACAGATCTATAAAAACATTTTATTGATGAAAAAGCGCGAAACAATTTCTGTCAACGGTACAACAAAGATAAATATTGCATGAGTTACATTTGGCAAACGTTAATTTACCACATTTTGGAAATCGACATTTTGATCTTGTTTTTTGTTCTTGCTTCGTAAATACTGGTAGGTGGATGTTACCAACGGTCCTGACTCTTCTATCTAGAACAGGTTGCACCTTCCTTTGTTTCAGAGGTGGTGTCTCTTCTTCATCACATTCACTTTGTTCAGAAGGTTTTTTAGTAAAAATCAAATATTGAGCAACGGATAATTTGAAATCAAGACAGTCCAAAGTGTCTTTTCTCCTCAAGCCTTCTGTACTGGCATTTTGACGATATTCGAGCCAACTTGCAGCCACTGCGAAATCGAAAAAGTGGTAGATTGCACGTACTGTCCATTTTTTGGTACGTCCACGCATTGCATATTTTCCAATCACCCTGTCTAGTAAATCAACACCTTCCATTTTAGCATTGTAATCGGCTACAATTAATGGTTGTTTGATTGTAATGTACTTATTTTCAGTCTTAGACCATCTAATACAACTACCTAAAGGTTCAATGCCAGAGGAAGAGGAAGCAAAATGCACTGGCCTAGAATCGAACCATTTCGTTAGAATAATCTTTCCATCTTCTCTAACTAACCCATCATGTGAACCACGACCTGATTTTTTCAATTGATTATCATTTAAAAATGCTGCATTTTTTGGAATCCTAGAAGCCATAATTGTACCAGCTAGAGTTATTTGTCTCGAGGAGAGTAACTCGATCAACGAAATTGAGGTAAAGTATCGGTCGGTGTAGACTGAAACTCCGATTGGCAGGGTCTCTGTGAGTTTCAGTACCATTCTACCACCTACATCAAGTTTTTCGGGCATTTTCACCAAGAACGAGTCCACAGACGATCCCTTTCCTTCGTAAACATAAAAGTCTAATGGGACCCCTTTTGGCGTTGTCATGACGAAATTCTTCAATCCTACGGGATTGGGTTTGCCTCTAACAAATTGACGCATTTTAACTTGCCCATGAAATGGTATCATCTGTTCATCTATTGATACATATCGAGTCCTTTTATTATTGCGGCATCCTTTTTGCACCGTGTCTAACATTGGCCTTCTTTTCCAAAACTTGTCCAAGTTCCTTTCTTCTTTGGAAATTTTCTGATCTTCCACAAGTTTTAGGCGCGATCGGAGTTTGAAATACCGATTTCTGGATATGTTGTCTGAAATAATAGGTACTCTTGTGTTTCGCGCCCAATACATCCTAATCCTCGGTAGACCATAAATTCCAATCAACATGGAAGCTCCAAAAAATATTCGCATTTCATATTCGGATGTTTCAAGGGAACGACCTTCATCAGCAACTTCGCGCATGTTTGTGAAAAGGGCAACGTCTTCGAAAAACGTATCCGAAATATATTTATTTAGGTGGGCAATTGGTTGTTTTAACTCAGTGTCTATGTTTTCTTCTTGAAAATTGAAATAACTTGGTTCAAACTGACGAGTACGTGACCATTTTTTCTGGTAACCTGGTAAGTAGTGGGCAAGAGGCTCCTCATCCGATGAATCGCTCATGTTGTCTGCGATCTCTATATCATCTGGATCGGGAACCACATTTTCCAAACCTAAATCAACCTCATCCTCATCATCGTCCGAAGAAAGATCATCGAGGTCCGACTGTTCGAGGTCTAAGTTGAGAGCTATCTCTTCGAGCTCCAACGCGGTCAAAGGCCCTAAAAAAAATAATATTTCAAATAAAAAGTAAACTATATTTGTTTCCTCGTTAAAATCCCCAAAATCTGATTTTTACATTGAAATTAAATTTTGTAGTCAGTGAGACCCAAGGTATCACCCATGATACGTTAACCGAATCCCCCCATTGCGAAATATTTGTAATATTTAAAACAGAACCCATATTTTCCATATGTTCTGTAGTACACATTCAACAAATATATATCAATAAAACACCAAAAAACAATTACTTACTTTTATTTCGCGGTAGAGGCATCATCTCAGCACGTGCACTTGTAAACATAAACAATCGACTGACTTTTCTTGCCGCCGTACGCAACCAACATCGCATCAAAAAATTAGGCGCATATTTAGCAGGGTATCCTATATGATACCATCGAGTACGTGCGGCTAAATGTAGCTGGAGGCCGAGAATAAAATATAAACCTGAGGTATCATATATGATACCTGGGGTCTGAGGAGGATAATTCAGAAATATGAGACCACAAATGCATTTATTGTGTAAGACACTGATTCCATTTTACAGCAAAGTTTTTCTTCAGACATTTATGCTTGAGAAATTAAATTAAATCATTATGATAATCATTATTAATGACTTATCTTAATAATTCTTATTATTGTACCTATGTTTGCACATTATTAATCTTCAACGATCAGAAAAAAAAAACATTGGTCTTGAGTTATCTAGTACTGGGTGTGCCAGCAAAGAGTACAATGTTCTTTTATAAATATTATCACATATAACTTTTGTGGAATATATATTATTTGAAGGAAGTAGTCCATACTCAAAGTGGAGTTTCGATGTCAAAGAAGTTAAGTAAAACTCAAAGTCGTCTCCACAATATATATTTCAGCCCAATGTTGAGGGGAAGTATGTAAACGCAAGTTTCACAAGAAACTTATCCAAGGGTTTGCATTACATGAAAGTCAAAAACATGTTTTCGAGCATAGTAATGCTCATCTTCAGTTGAAGTAATACAGGGGTTAAACTGAAACCAGTAAAGAACAATAATTATAATTACAATTTTTGAAAAAGTATGAACTAGCAAAACGGTAAAACTTGGAATCAAAATGCGTACTCACAATTGAAGTGTAAAACGTTAAAATAAATGTAAAATGTGTGGCGCAAATTAGGGCCAACACATTATTATTAAGGGGGAATGGTAGGAGACAATTCTAACACTGGAACCAACCTTCAATAACATTAGTAATGATTTAAACAATTTGTTGATTATCAAACACCAATTTCATGTGGCGTAGAATCAAGAAGAAAGAACAAGCTTGAAAAGGTCGATAATAAAGAAATGATTTGAACCGTGGCGTCATCTATCGGAGAATAGAAGAAGCTGTTGAAATGCAATAATATCAAATTAATTTAGTATAGGTAACTAACTGACTAAGAAACAGAATCGGTAAGAGAAAACACAAAAGTTGGGATAGAAAACTGCAATATAAAATAGATAACTACTTGATTAATGGTAAAATTGTAAAGCATTGAAGAAGGAAATACCATCAAAATTAATTTGTTCATTCAAAGATTCTGAATGAGGGTCCTTATTAATTCTATTAATTTCAAAAATCTCCAAAATATTAAGGTTAGGGCCTTTATTGCAAACATGTAAATTTTTTAAATCTGAATCAATACAAAATTGATGTATGTACATACATTGGTCAGACTGGTCGTAAATTTTCCCAGAGAATTCATGAACATAACAGAATCATAGATAGGTATCTCCATTCTGATTTGATTGATGAAATTAATTCTTCTAGTTCCTTTTCAAATCATATTGTTAATAATAAACATCAATTTGATATTGATTCAGGTTTAAAATTTTTACATGTTTGCAATAAAGGCCCTAAACTTAATATTTTGGAGATTTTTGAAATTAATAGAATTAATAAGGACCCTCATTCAGAATCTTTGAATGAACAAATTAATTTTGATTGTATTTCCTTCTTCAATGCTTTACAATTTTACCATTAATCAAGTAGTTATCTATTTTATATTGCAGTTTTCTATCCCAACTTTTGTGTTTTCTCTTACCGATTCTGTTTCTTAGTCAGTTAGTTACCTATACTAAATTAATTTGATATTATTGCATTTCAACAGCTTCTTCTATTCTCCGCCACGGTTCAAATCATTTCTTTATTATCGATCTTTTCAAGCTTGTTCTTTCTTCTTGATTCTACGCCACATGAAATTGGTGTTTGATAATCAACAAATTGTTTAAATCATTACTAATGTTATTTATTGAAGGTTGGTTCCAGTGTTAGAATGGTCTCCTACCATTCCCCCTTAATAATAATGTGTTGGCCCTAATTTGCGCCACACATTTTACATTTATTTTAACGTTTTACACTTCAATTCTCCATGCCATGTGAGTACCCATTTTTATTCCAAGTTTTACCTTTTTGCTAATTATAATTATTGTTCTTTACTGGTTTCAGTTTAACCCCTGTATTACTTCAACTGAAGATGATCATTACTATGCTCGAAAACATGTTTTTGACTTTCATGTAATGCAAACCCTTGGATAAGTTTCTTGTGAAACTTGCGTTTACATACCTCCCCTCAACATTGGGCTGAAATATATATTGTGGAGACGACTTTGAGTTTTACTTAACTTCTTTGAATATATATTAGATTTTATTATCTCGAAAAATGACAACTTTCAAAAGCTAATCTTAATATCATTCTAAATATTTTTTTATAAAAATCGAAAGAAACAAACGTAACCAAAAAATATAAATACAAAGGAAAGCAATCGCTACTGCCACAGTTCGAAAAATGACAACTTTCAAAATATAATCTTAATGTCATTCTAGTAGTTATTTATGATACAAGTGGCATTTTATTTTGTGAGTGGGGAATATAAGGGTTAGCGAGTGGAGCAAACCCACGAGCAAAATAAAATCACTTTTAACAAATGTATCAATTTTTTTGTAGAACAGGTACTGCTACTAAAAAAAAAAAATGGATTTGCTGAGTTTGGCCGAAGCTAGCAGAGCCACAGATTTTTCTATGGAGGAAAAGAGTAAACAAATTTTAAATAGGGTAATAAATTAGCCTAAAATTGGCTATATCAAATCACTTTTTTAAAGAAGGAGGAGAGAAAAAAAATTCGGTAATAAGGTAATAAATTATGTAACTCACCCCGAGTCGAAATTCGTGTGTGGCTTTGCTAGCTTCTTTAGAATCTTTCTAGAATTTGTTTGTAGCCCACCTATGGAAAAAATTACATTCAGTTTTTCGTTTCAAAATTCTCGGTGACTAACGTATTTTATGGACTCCTTGATTGATATCGTTTTTTTAGAAGTGGAATGTTAGTGTACCCCAAAGTTGATTTAGTCCAACCCAAAAAATGAGCATATACTATTATAATACATATTTTTTTTTTTAAGGTAACATCACCCTTGCTGACCTCAGTCCGAAGTCTTTGAGAAAGAAGTTCATTTGTAGCAGACATTTCAGCAGCATATATTTAAATTCTAGAAAATTACCGCCCACTGCCTTACCAGAGAAATATACTGAATCTGAGGATGAAGAAAGTGGAAAAGAGAATATGGCTGCTAATGAGCAAATGCTCAAAATTCGTCATGTTGACGCAACTTATTCCAGTATCCCTTCAACATTCAAATCTCAAAATATATATGATGGAAATAGTTCCTCAAATGACAGTGAAAGTTCTTGGTTAGGACAGCTGATACAACTTCCTTTATCTACCAAGATGAACAAAAAAAAACAAAGTGTTGAAGAAGAAAACAAGAATTTGAAACAAAAATTGAGGCTTGCTCAGAAGAAAATCAATATTCTGAAAACTCAAACTCTAAAATACAAGAAGACGCTGATGAAAGTTAAACTTCAAGCATCTCATCAATTCAGTGACAGTAGACTTCTTGCAGACTTCTCTAAGACATTAGTCCATATGCAGTTACGCCATAGGAAAAAAAGTATGTGGTTACCAAAAGAAAAAAAAATTGCCCTAGCACTATTCTACAAGGGTCCTGCTTTCTACAAATATTTGAGAAGGAAGGGGTTAGTATTACCTGCTGTCTCTACAGTAAAGAGTTGGATTGGGAATTTTACATGCAATCCTGGATTCAATAATAAAATATTTGCAAATTTATCACTTAAACGTGAAACAATGATACCAAGGGAGAAAAAATGTATAATAATGTTTGATGAGATGGCTCTGAAAAAAACTTTAGAGTATAATATAAGATTAGACATCATTGAAGGCTTTGAAGATCTTGGAATTAGGAAGAAAGGCTGTACCAGCAAAACAGGCCTTGGTCTTGATGATGAGAGGAATTTTTTCAAAACGGAAAATTCCAATAGCTCAGAAGAAGGCGTTCTGGCAGATTCCATGATAAACATTATCAGAACTTGTTTACTGAATTTGAGGAACTGTGGCTTTGAACCCATAGGTATAGTTTGTGACCTGTCAAGAACAAACCAAAAAGTAAACAAGAAGTTGGGTGTTACCAAAGATACCCCATATTTTTTCAATGAAAATGAAAAATACTTCGCTTTTTTTGTCAAATGTTCGAAATAACTTCATCGAAAATCATTAGACAAAAAAAGTAAGACAGGACGGTCTTTGCTAAAATTGACTGAAAAACATTTGTATCCAAATGCATTTGAAAAAATGAGTGCCAAGTTGGCAACACAGTTGTTGAGCCATAGTGTAGCAGCAGCAATAAAAACTGCCTCTCGAACTGGTCAACTTGTATCAACCACTTCAGAAAATACTGCTTTTTTTGTTGAATCAATGAATAATCTATTTAATGCACTGAATAGCACCAAAATTCATTCAATGAAATCAGCAACCGGGTTCTGCATGACCAAAACACTGAAGTCATCAATGCCATTAATACTGGGTACGAACTTTTGGAAAATTTGTACAAACAAAATGCCAAAGGAGCTTTGACTAGGCCGGGCTGTTTTGATTGTTTCCTAATAACAATAAGGGCTGTAAAAATGTTTGCTTCTGAAGAGAAGAGAATTGGATTCAATTACATATTCACAGGGCGACTGATTTTAAAGTGAATATTGTGACAAATTTAATGCGACCACCAACCAATGCAAATGCAGGTTCTAAGACACAAACATTTTTGATAGCGAAGTTCAAAATGACTCTCTCAAATTACTGAATGTTCCTGAACCAGACGATGATACTCCAATTGTTCATGCAGAGTTATCCAGTGACTCGTCCATTTCAAATGATAGTGTTTCTTTAGAAGACTGCAACAGTTTATTTTGCTGGATATCTTTTGAAGAAATGTTTAGATTTTTACTAGTGCAAGGAATGTAGAAATTATTTAGAGACTGAGGAGGACTTGAATGAACCCAATGAACTATTGATTTTTTTATAAAAATTATGATTTAGCTAATGTAAGTAGTCTCAAGACTCCTTCAGATGTTATGAAAAATTTCACCAAAATTGCTTTGAAATGTTTTTCTAAAAATATTGATAAATATAAGTTGCTGCGGCCTGATTAATACTCGATAATTGTCAGAATCTTCTCATATTTAGATATTAACTAATTTTTGCCAATTCTTGAGTGAAAAAAATCTATATTGTTTGCGACATCTAAAGATTCCAAGACAATTTCAAGCAATTTGATAATTCAATGCACTTCTCAAGATTAACCTTCAGTTTGTCCTACTACAATATAATAATAGATTTTCATATCTTTTTAGCTTTGTGGAATCATGACCAAAAACGTATGGCACACATAACAAATCCACAAAAAACATTCAAGCAATTTATATATTGTAGAGCATTTGAAGTGGAGAAAAAAGTCGTAATGAACTAGATTGTCTGTGATATTTTCGGTGTAAATGATTTCATTTCACACGGGTTTAACACACACTGCTATGAGGCCAAAATTGTAATAGGTACCTTTGATTCCATATGTAAGTCTGAATCCCGTTTTTGGACAGATTCTCTAAATATATATTTTGTTTTCCCAGCCTATTTCAAATTTTTGAACCAAACTTGTTCACACTTTTTTCAGTATTAACAAATCGGAATTAGGTTTCACATAGACACATCTAGGATTGTCACTTAAGTAGCTATATCTGCCTCCTTTGCGACGTTAGTCATTGCCTTGTAATCACAAGTTTTTCCAATGGAGGCCACTTATGTGTTGATGGCTTTATCCAAGTGTTACACCTCTTCGTACTACTAGGCTACACCGTTCTGATAATGACCAACAAGCCTGAAATACATGTATGGTTGCTTCACAATCTGAGGGTTGTACCCATTATCCGCAGTCACAAATGGCTTTACAAAATTAGCAAACGTTGAGTTTCAAATCATGATCTTAATAACTTTTATCTTTCTTTTCACTTGGTTCAACCATACTCTATTATAACTAACGAGTCGTCTTTTATTTACTAATATTACTATGAGCATTTCAATGTTCAATCCACTTAGCTGGAGTAATGAACCATTTACGGTTTTCTTTCTTTTTTTCTTATATATAGATGTTATAATGAACAACCAATTCACAAGATTAAACATGACCATGATGGCTTGGAAGTTTGTAAGTTCTCAGTTACAAATTTTATTATTAATTGTATAATGATTAATTGTCACATATTTTATCAGTTCTCCTTCATTGGCAACAAAAGCCATTTTCATTTCCAGTAGATCTTAAATAACGTAGAATTACCATGTTTATACTTTATTTCATAATTCCGTTTCAGAAGAATTCAGATAAATATCAACAAAAATATAAATCTTATTTGTTGAAAAAAACGGAACACTGTATGAATGCAAAATAACCTCAATGAATTTTATCGATAATATTCTCCATATTCACTGTATCCGTATCCAACTTTTCATATAGTAAGGAGAAAATATGTTTCCCCTAATACATAAGGTTTTACATTTCTAGATGTGCATTTTGATAGTTCTATCAGTAAGATAAAGATAACTTGGTTATCGATATGCGTATCTAGCATTGTAAAAATGTGTGTGGTAAAGGCAGGAATAGTCTTTTACATGCTAGCACAGTAAAAGGATTTTTACTGCCGCACAGAAGGATATGATCTTGTGTAGTCGGTAAAACCAGTTACCCTGTGTGTATTGTTGAATATTTTATTTCTTCATTACTTTTGGTAATATCTATTATTGTACTCATTTAAATTCATCCAGTACTTTTGGAATTCAGTACAGATAACAATTTAATTGGTAAACATATTCAATCTTTTCATTCAATAATGGTTATCTTTATAACACTGAATCCTGTTCTGCCTTCTGACAGCATATTTGAAGCCCCATTTCTAAGAAATAAATTGAGTTTGCATAAATGAGCACAGGTTTAAAATTATAAACACTAGTTACCTAAGTGATATTTTCAAGATGAATACAGAGACTTAATAATCTGATGATTACAAACATATTTGTTCCATTGTGTGACACCACCTTTTAACTAGTGAAGTGGGCGACACAAATGTCTCTATAGTCGCCCAAGGATTCGTTGTTATCCTTCCATCACTTCAATGAGATGAAGAAGACCATAATCCAAAGTACGCATTGTTGCAATATCATGAATGTTTTTTCTCACGCTGATCTGCTGTTACTAGATTCGGTGGATGGAATAATCTCGCCTTATATTTAAACTGATGGCAGTCAGGATTTATTAAGTGTTGATTCAGATGAAGACTTCGATATACACAAATCCAAAAGGAAATCATTGTTATCCTTCCATCACTTCAATGAGATGAAGAAGACCATAATCCAAAGTACGCATTGTTGCAATATCATGAATGTTTTTTCTCACGCTGATCTGCTGTTACTAGATTCGGTGGATGGAATAATCTCGCCTTATATTTAAACTGATGGCAGTCAGGATTTATTAAGTGTTGATTCAGATGAAGACTTCGATATACACAAATCCAAAAGGAAATCATTGTTATCCTTCCATCACTTCAATGAGATGAAGAAGACCATAATCCAAAGTACGCATTGTTGCAATATCATGAATGTTTTTTCTCACGCTGATCTGCTGTTACTAGATTCGGTGGATGGAATAATCTCGCCTTATATTTAAACTGATGGCAGTCAGGATTTATTAAGTGTTGATTCAGATGAAGACTTCGATATACACAAATCCAAAAGGAAATCATTGTTATCCTTCCATCACTTCAATGAGATGAAGAAGACCATAATCCAAAGTACGCATTGTTCCAATATCATGAATGTTTTTTCTCACGCTGATCTGCTGTTACTAGATTCGGGGATGGAATAATTCTCGCCTTATATTCAAACTGATGGCAGTCAGGATTTATTAAGTGTTGATTCAGATGAAGACTTCGATACACACAAATCCAAAAGGAAATCATTGTTATCCTTCCATCACTTCAATGAGATGAAGAATACCATAATCCAAAGTACGCATTGTTCCAATATCATGTTTTTTCTCCTGCTGATCTGCTGTTGACATCTCTAGATTTCGTTTGAGTAGGGACAATAAGGAGCCAGTGGAGAATTACTTCAAGATTGACAAACATGATGTCCTCAATGGTCAAGAAAGGATTCCCCGCGATACAGTTAATTGAACCATTTCTGCATGCCAGATTGAAGAAAAGAGCAGTATCACAGCCGACTTAATCTCCTGAGCCGTGGTGAGAAAATCGGCAACACCGCGTGGAAATCAATTGGACGCCCTATTCATTAATTCTTTAATGTGAATTTCTTGGGTTATTCGGAAAACTAGGAAAAAACATAAGAAAATTTATTTTTAGAGAAAAGAACGACGACTAATATGGTGATTCAATTTTTTTCACCAACTGGAATAGCAATATATTCAATTGAATCTGTCAAGTTTGGTTTTTCCTCGTCCTCTGAACACCATTATCTGATTTTTCTTGATTTACAATATTCTGTTTCTCATATCGTGCAAGTTTCTCCTTATCGAAAATTGTTTTGGGAATAACAGATCTGTCACAAGGATAAACACCAGTTTTTCGGAATCCATTTAGGATGGCAGTGTGTTTTATAGAATACCATACTTCTCCAAGAATATTGGCAAATACAGTACAAATAGATTTAGAAATCTTTTCACCAATGTGTCGTCTTTGGCAATCAGCCAAACGTAGATTCCAAGTAGATTTCACTCCTTTGAAAACTGATACATCAAGTGGTTGTAAAAGTGCAGATGTATGAGGAGGAAGTTTTAGAATTATTATGTTTTCTGACATGGCCAACTCAATTAATGCTTGAGATACATGCGATAAATGCCCATCATATATTAAGATAGCCGGGCGGTCTTTACAATGGGCTAAAAAAACTTGTTCGAACCACTTGCAAAATACCTGCTCCGTCATCCATCGGTTATCTCTAACATAATATCCTGGGTAGGCCTGATCTCCTAACATATTGTCCCATAACCTCTTACCCTTGTGCAGGACTAAGGGAGGCATTTTTGCACCAACCGAATTTACACAAGCTAGTACAGTGGTCATGTCGCGACCCGACCACGCACTTTGCCTTTGTGCCACCTCTCCAACTCTAACAACAACCTTAATTCCTTTTGGATCATGACTAAATCCAGTTTCGTCTGCGTTCCAGATGCAATGGACGAGTTCAGCCCACTGTTGCCAACCTTGAAAATAGTCAAAAATACTCTACCACTGGAAACGCATTTTTTCTGCATTCTGTTTATGCCTTTCGGTTTCTTTATTCATTTTACAGTCCTAGGAGTATCCCCGGTTTTTAATTCCAAGTAATTTGGTAGAAAATTGATGTTAAGTGAATTTGAGGTTAGTTCAGTTAAAATGTTGGCCACCTGACACACTTTCTCATGTTTTGTGACAGTAACATTTCATGTTATCACCATGCGCAGTCGCAGTAGCAATATTTCCAGCACAGAACACCTTTCCTACGACCCCTACGGGTGTTCTGTGCTGCTGCTGCGCTTGCTTTTGTTGTTATAACTGTTATAAGTGTTTGCTGAATGTATTCAAGGAAATTAAACAAATTGTTTAAATGTATTTTGTATTTGTCTATTTGTGTTTGTTGTTTTCGTAATTTCGTATATGGTTGTTAAGTCAGTTAAGTGGTACTATTCCAGATTTTGTTATCTGCTGTTCTCTGTAGGGTAGTGATTTTATTGTGTGGAAAGTTGATATTATAAATAATTCGAAATGACGAGATGTTCCTACAGGAACTGTAGAAGTGATTCTAGAAAAAATAAGAAGATAAAATTCATCCCATTCCCCAAAAGAAGAAATCAATTAAGGAAATGTTTGAAATGGATTGAGTTTTGTGGCAATGACAAGCTGTGCCCAGATAATATTACACGAAATACTTATGTTTGTGATAAGCACTTTACTGGTCCCATAAGTGAAAACTCTAATCCTATTCCATATTCAGCACCGCCAGATTCACCTGAAGTAGTGGTTGAATTAGAAGCAGATGTTACTGAGAATGAGAATGTAGAACTGACTTTATCACATGATGTTTTACTTTCAGAACATGACTATTTCCAGTCTCCAAAGAAACACTCTGACATGTCAACTCAGACTGACAGTGATCTGTCGTCAACGTCAACAAACAAGTTTAGTTTTGAAAAGTTATCAACACAAGAAAAATATTCCAGTTTTTTACAGGATTGAAAATTTCACATTTTGAGGCACTTTATTGTTTTTTAGATCCAGTGGCGATGATCCACTTGAAATATCCATTTAGGAACTATCAAAGAAATAAGAAGAAACCAATTACACATTCACTTATTTCGAACCAAGATAAGTTATGCATGACACTAGTAAGGTTGAGGCGTGGTTTTACCCTTGATGAACTCTCCCATTTTTGTAATATTTCAAAAACTTTGATATCTGTTATTTTTTACACATGGGTTCAGTTCATGTATCACCAGACAATTGGAATAAGAGGAGACATGTTCCGTGGCAGCAGAAATTTGAAAAAGGTACCATTTTGTTTTCGACATTTTACAATATTACAGTGGTGATTGATGGAACTGAAATATTCATACAAATGCCTTCAAATTTCCATCAACAGGGAAACACTTTTTCCAGCTACAAGCATTCCAACACTGTCAAGTTTTTAGTTGGAATAAGCCAGAGTGGCGCCATCATTTATGCCAGTGAAGGATATGAAGGAGCAGTTTCTGACAGAGAACTGTTTGAACAATGTGATTTGAAAAACCTCTTGCAGGAAAATGATGCAGTTATGGCCGATCGAGGATTCACTATAAGAGATTTATTGGATGAAATGAATGTGAAATTTTATACACCACCCCTTTTGATGAAAAGAAAACGATTGACGTCGGAAGAAGAAATTTTAACGAAGAGAATTGCCAAGTCTAGAGTACATGTCGAAAGGGTAATTCGTAAAATAAACTCATATAAAATTTTATCAAGAAGATGCCCAATTCTGTTAGTACCTATATTATCCAGTATGTTTAATGTTGTATGTTTTTTAGTGAATTTTGATGATTGTATGGTAGCATAGTGTAGTATAGCTACTGCTAATTGGCTTTTGTAAACTAATGATAATTAGTTTATTTGGAAAGAAATTAAAATATCTGAGAAACATGAATTATATGTTGATGATTTTCATTTGGCAAAGATACAAACCTGAAATAAATATTGCAAAATAAAATCATCTTGTTTTTATTGAAATAGTAAAATTTTCAGTTTATTAAAAAAACTAGGTAATTTTATATAATGTAGAGAATACAAATGTAAAATAACAAGGATAAACTAATTTCGATCTCCAACGTCTTTGTTGAAAATGAACCAATTTTTTCATGGTGAAAAGTATTGAAAGGAAATTCAAGGCATTCTAAAGAACTATATTGGTGTTTTGGGTTCAATCTTGGCCAGTGGTCCTTTGTTTTTTTTCTCTCAAACATGAGTTATTTTTTTCTCTTGTTAGAGGTGTGAATTATTGGACATTTATATAGCTTATACATTTATGATAGATATTTATGTGTGAAGTATTTCGAGCACAAAATATACTTCTCGTTGTTGAGTGGCAACCTTTAACTTTGCACTCTTTTAATTGACAAAGCTTTATGAATTTAATGAAATCATCATTAATAATCAAGGAGCCATTCATGTTTGCCACTCCAGCCTAACTCCTCCAAGAATAATTTCTTCATATTGATCTAATTATTGAATTAGAGTAATCACATGAATCAGAGAAAAGAGTGAATTTTTCATTTCAAGATATTTCTATAAAATGAAGAATAACACCATCTGAACTACATGGTTTTTATGAAAATATTCCTTTGGAAATACCTATAAACACCTGAAGTAAACACCACAACATAAAATAAACTTCTTTTTTATTGAAACAGTAAGATCATTACAAAAACTGGGTACTTTTCCATAATGTAAAAATTCTAATGTCCTGAAATAACAAACTAATTTGATCTAGATTTATCGGTGGTAGATCTCTTACTGTTCTCATTGCAAACATTTCAGGAACATAAATGTTGTGATAAAATAAAGCAGCTCTAGTCCTTATTTCTTCTACTATGTCCAAATGATTTTTTTACATACTGGTACAACAAGTAGACTCTTTGGAGACCATACAACAAGATGGGAGGTCTCTGCTTCCAGAATAAATAGAGAACTTATAATTTGGTATAAGTATGGATGGTTGTCTCTGATGAAGATTTTCCCATTTTTTTTCACCAAGAAAAAATTACCCAACTGGGATTTTGATAAAACATCATCAAATGCAGATAGCTCTTGACACTTTTCCAGTACTTTAGGACATTTAATTTCAATAATATGATGAATATCAGCTCCTTCCATCACAATGCCATCCAAACTTGTTGCTAAATGAGGGGTTCTTTTATTAACAACAAGACCAACCTCAATCATCCTTTTATTATCTTGTAGAAACTTTGCTGCATACTGATTCCTTGCCTTGGATTCATTTTATTTTCCATAACGCATGGCTATTGTTTCGAATCCTTTATTCTGTAACCATAGGTTTAAAAAAAAAAAAAATTTGTTGCATTTTCAGAATGTGATTGGTTGACAACAAATTTCACATTTGACCAATCAGCAGTTTCCTGAGGAGAGGTACCAGGTATTTCAAAAAGAATTGATTCATGCTGATTTGCTAACTTTTTCATGTTTGCTAAAAACTGTTCAATTTGTAATTTGAGAATGGCTACTTCTTCATTTGAATACTCAAAGTCTTCATATTCCAAGTGTAAAACTGACTGAAACATTGATTTATCTCCTGTCTTTTGTAAGTCTCCAATGAAATTGTTGATATTAATATTTCTGACATAATCCTCAGGTAGTGGGTTAAACAGTGCTCTTCTTATTGGTCTGTATCTCTTAATTGGATATTCTGCTGATAAAACAGACTTAGGGTTGCGTTTTCTAGATCCCAAACCCCACTGTCGGGGAAGACTAGTAGGTGCTAAACGACAATGTCCATACTTTTCGGTATACTCCCATATGAATAATAAGAGTGCTGTAACATGGCTACACTTTCCCATCGCTGACTGCTTACATTCACAACTGCCTGTGATTACTGCACCTGATGGTATTGATGGTCACCGAAACATTATATTTAACGGCCTTCTGAAATGATGACAGGCAATTACTTTTGCAAAAGTATACTTTTCCTTGTATGCCATCTTGGACATCACTGATGTGATCACTTGATACAAACTGACTCCCTTTCTTGAAGGGTTTAACTGTTGTGGTATTTTGAAGATTAATTTCAGTTGTCTCAGGATCTTCATCATCAAACTTTGCTCCTACAATATATGTGTAAATGTGACCTTTATTGTACCATCGAGGTATATCACAAGAAGGAACACTTCCCCACACCAATGTTTTTGCCTGACCATTGCTGTTGCTACTTGTTTTGGCCTGACTATCGCTGCTGCTACTTGGTTTGGCCTGACTATCGCTGCTGTTGCTACTTGTTGTTGGAAGATGTATTGAATTGTGTTTCAAATCGTACCACTTTCCTCCATCAATACCAGGAAATATTTTATTTTCGTTTCCTGCCTTGATACAATTTTTTATCCTAAAAAACAATGCAATGATAATTTCACAAACAACAGTAAAAAACAACGATTTAATCAATGTCATATTAAGACCTTATATCCAGATTTGTTTATTCTGTAATAAGGTTGGAATGAAAACCATCTAATGGCAAAATTGATTTTGGAAGTGTTATATTCTACAACGGCCATGGAGAAAGTTTTATGCAGAAGTAAGCTTGAAACTTCAAAAGAATATACAGTCAATTACATACCTGGTTATTAGTTGTTCCTTGCTCCCAGTCTTCTTATACCCTCTACACTCCAACCATCTACGAAGTTCAAAAACAGAGTGGTCCTCAATAGAAATATTTCTGAGCATTGCTCCAGGTACATCCTTTGTTTGCAGAGTACTCATGACAACAATATCAAACCTGGAAGATAAAAAAAATATACATTAAAGTTAGGCAAACAGAAATAATCAGCAAAGCAAAAATTTTATTAGTTTGCAACAAAAACTGATTGAAAAATAGAATGAACCATGTGTATATTTCCCTTGTAAAGATAAGAGAAGTTGAAATTAAATAATGAACTCACCACAGCACACAGGAAATTAACGATAATCCTTTTCAACACCAGAAAATACTAAACACAAAGTCACAAAATGAAAACAAATAAACTGTAACAGCCAGAAACTGATTACTGATTAGTGAATTTTACATTTACAACCTATATTTATACTCGAATGTTATTCTTCTTCTTCTTCAATTTAAAAATGTATCAGGCGGCTAACATTTTAACCGAACTAACCTCAAAATCATTTAACATCAATTTTCTACCAAATTACTTGGAATTGAAAACCGGGGATACTCCTGTAAAATGAATAAAGAAACCGAAAGGCATAAACAGAATGCAGAAAAAATGCGTTTTCAGTGGTAGAGTATTTTTGACTATTTTCAAGGTTGGCAACAGTGGGCTGAACTCGTCCATTGGGCTTGTTCATCACATGATTTTCGATTTCAATACTTTCCAGCTTATCAAAAAAGTCATAGATTATGAATGGATCTTGATGTTGTTTAGCACGAGAAGCTTCTAACAATTCAGCTTTTTTCAATGACAGCCTGTGCCTCTTGATTGTACATACTGTTGCACTGTATATAACAGTTCTTTTTTCGTCAGACCAAAACCCCATCTATTCATTGTTTTAATATTTTCTGCTAACTTGATCTCAACGTCTATTGGAAAAACACGTGGTTTACCAGAAGGACTTTTACCTTTAGGTTGTCTGTTTGTCCAACCTCTGACACGAAGCTGCCTAGTAGAACGTGGCACAAGAAACAATTCTGCAGCCCTGGAACATTTCTCACTGCATCGATTGCACAATTCAAATTTTCCAAAGAATATTTTTGGCCTACGCCACGTTTACATTTCCTTTTATAATTCCGGACCATACTTTTTCTCATCAAAACAGTACACCACTGAAACTCAGCTAACCTCAATTGTCAAAAAAGCCATGCCACATTTGCCCCTAGGCGGGATTCCACACTAGCCCCATCTATTGAATTTACCGGGATTATTGTGGTAGTGGATCTAATTATCTAAATCTGGTGAATATATTGTTACAATAATAATTTATAATTCATTTATATTTATTATTATTATATATACCTATATTTTTTTTATGTAGCAATTTTTTTTATTACTATGAATATTTTTGTAGAAAATTTGTTGTATTGAAAATGGAATTGTTTTTTTTATATTGCGCAGGCTAGATACTTACTACCTTTTCTTTGCAGTTGATGTAACAGCTCAGCTCAATCGGTGCGCCAGCATGAAGTACTCTCTCAAACAGGGAGAGTTCTAGGAGTAGTGTATTTTTCAAAAGTGTCAAATTTTGAATAGCAATATGTTTTGATTCAAATAAATAAATTTTTTTAAATTCAGAATTATTAATTTTTTTATTATTATTTTTTTAATTTCAGCTGGTTGGTGAACAAATAAAATAAAAATGTGATAAATTTTTAATTAAAAAATTCTCTCATATCATAACCTTTCCTATCTTACTCAAAATATCTTATTTTAATAATTTTCCTTTTCTCCTGTTTAAATGAATACTCACGGATGTTTGTTTTGCTGTATCTTCTAATAAATTCACGGTGCCGGGCTGTTAAGCAGAGCTTAAACAAATACCATGAATATTCATTCAAATGTGGTGTGAATATAGCTTAATTCCAGTCCAGTTGTGACAGTCTGATATAACCTCACTTTATTTTGGAGTATCAAAAGGATAAAACAAGTAGCAAATTAATTATTATAATTAATTAAAGGCTAGTAAGTGTTCATGGAAAATTTCAGAGTGCACTAATATAGTTTGTACCTTGTAGAAGTTTTTACTGTTGTGAAATTGTAAGTTTGAAAATAGTTGTACTGTTGTAACTTGTAACGTTGAACATGCAGTTTGTTACAACTTTACTAAAGGATACTTCTGGATAAATACCTTTTATTACGAAGAAGTCTCTTCAGATATGTGGTTGGAACCAGAAACCCACCCAGCTTGCAAAAAAATCGAGTTATTCTGCTTTATTATTGATGGATCACTGTTCTCCTTCCTGTTTCGGCTTGGAACCTGTATAATTCTCTTGATTATTCGGATCCCACTCTGGAAACCTGCCAAACTCGCAAAAACGGTGAGTTGCTCTGCTTTATTTTGTTGAATCAATGTTACTCCTGTGGTTTTAGCTTGCAATTTGTATCATTTTCCTGTTCAGTCGGAACTTTCTCAAAAAATTTCTTCAGCTTTCATCAATGGCAGTCTCTATCCACAAAAACTCTTCAAATTTTTCTGTAACTATACTTTTTGCCTTCTTTTAATAGGATTTTAATTAAAAAAATCTATTCCATTTACTCACTACTAGTTGTCATAAGCACAATCGAACGAGAGAAATACCGGAATCTGATTTTATATTGTAAATTGCATGTCTCCGTGCAGAATTGGACATCGTTAAAGATTTACAGTGCTGCTATTTGAATTACTAAAATATGTATATACTTCGATGGTTTCTATTCACATTTGAATAGGGAGTTAGTAAATGATATAACTACACTGTGCACTAGGAATATTCCACAAATTCGAACTTTCGAAAATGTAGACTGTTGCCACAATAACCCCAAATCACAATTAACCCACACCACCCTACTTGTGATCCATTTTGCCGCAAATAAAGCTGGAACCTTTATCTCTTCTAGGCTTGGTGCACTCTCTAATTCTGTGGCCTTCACGGTTACAGTTATAGCCACTTGGTGTGGATTTGCTCGTACTTGGTTCACTGCAGGAAGTTGTAGTGCTCTTCTGCAAAATTGGGGGTCCTCTTGAAGTAGACGCTGGTGAGTCTCGATCATCTCTCACAACATTATTCATGATATTAAATAAATCTTCCAGAGTATGGATCTGGTTCACAAACATACGTGCCTGGTTCTGTAGGTTTTGATAACGTAATGTATTATTTCGGAATCAGGTACCTCAGCGTTATTCCCCAATAACACTTTATCGTGGAAGTAGATGGAGAACTTTTCATGTTTACGCCACCTCCTTCTTTCCATTATCTTTCTCAAATTCACAAAGTCTGTGCCCGCCCCATACATTTGCTTCATCTCACCCTTTAACGTGTCCCACTCCATAGCGATGAAGTCGACTTTTGATTGATACCACTCTCTTGCATGTGAAGACAGTTTCCCAACAGCTATTATTATTATATTGGGATAATGCCAACTGGTTTGTTGTACACTCTTTGGATCGAATCAATTCGCTCCAACCAAACATTAACATTTTGACCTATTCCTTGAAATTCAGGAAGAAGCTGGTTAGGTCCGAAACAACTGAGGATCTTTTTATCTTTGAGATTTCTTGTTACTGGTCATTACCAGCGTGTTATGTACCGATTCCCCGTACTATGCAGATAGCCAAGGCCGTACTCCAGAGTGCATTTACATCGGAGATCTCACGCTGAACACCGAAATTCCGCTGGAAGCTGCATTTTTATTCGAGATATCATGAACTTATAAATAATTGCTCTTTACTATTTTTCTCAGTTATAATTGTACCTTTGGCTTTAACATTGCTAATGAATAAACGTTGTAACTCGTAATTTTCAGTTTTCGAGTTTTTGAAAGTAATTTTTGTTTTTTAAAAATTAAGTTCGGAGGCTCCCAAACTTAACTGGCGCAGTCGTTTAAGGATTAGCACCGGCCCTTCGCGATCTAATATCGACGCGTACCCAGTGCTACTTCACGAACCGGAAGATTTCGAACAAAATCGTCGGAGTTATTTCCAACTATACATAAGAACTATCGAACTTTTATTGAACTATAGACATTATTGGATTATCAGTGCCAAATAATTGGATTATCAGTGCCAAATAATTGGATTATCAGTGCCAAATTATTGGATTATCAGTGCCAAACTATTGGACTACCAGTACCAAGCAAAGGATTACCTGCCCATTTGGATCAATGAGGATCATATTTATTTTAATGTAAGTGATTGCTCATTTCCTAATTTTCCTATTATCATTACTCCCACCATCTCTACAAAATATTTATGTCTGATATTGATCAACTTACCGCTCGCATTTCAAATTTAATTCTTGGAAACAACACAAGTGAAAATAATTCAGAAGAGGAAATCAACGAAATGGCCGCATTTAAAACTAGCTACCTGGATGCCATTCCAAAATTCGAAGGCGAACCTGCGGAACTTGCTGACTTCATCGAAGCATGTGACCTTATAGTCAATCAATTCTCCCAACCGGCAGAACCAACCGCATTCATCAACAAATTTTTGGTAACCTGCATCAAGAACAAGCTTACAGGGAGAGCCAAAACTATCACAGGATCAAGAGAAGTCAAGTCATGGCAAGAACTTCGAGATTTACTTCATAGAAACTTCGCTGATCAACGCGACGAAAATTCACTACTCAGAGATCTCATGCTTCTGAGACAAGAAATGAACGAATCACCCCAACAATTTGGATCCAGATGTCAAAATGTTAGAAGCCTACTTCTTTCGAACCTCGCATGCAACGAACAAGTCGCACAAGTGAGAGCTGTCAAGATCACCTTATACGACAACCTTACATTGAAATCCTTCCTCACCGGACTGAAAGAACCACTTGGATCGATAATTCGTTCAAGAGGACCAGCAAATATTGAAACTGCACTTTCTCAAGTTTTATGCGAAGAAAATATTTCATACGCTAGAAACAGAACGAACAATCTGATTCAGCAACAGAGAAGAGAACCTAGAACACCCCCACCAAATTTCAGCAATTTTCAAACAAGAAATCAACCATTCAGACCCATTCAAGGATTTTCACAAAATCGTCAAAATTTTGTGCCTAGACCATCAAGACCATTCGCTCCTTCAAACCAGGCAACATTTCAGAGACCACCTTCAAGGCAACCTAATTGGAATTCCACCCAACCTCAAGGCAGCCAACAATTCCGACCACCTCAAAGGAATGTTTTCCAGTCCAATCAATATCGACCACTCTATAGACCAACCCCTATGGACACATCTTCGGGAAATTTTTCAAAAAATACCCAGACGAAACCTAAACCCAATTTCGTAGCAGAAGAACTATTTTGGCAAGAAGATGGAGACCAATCGGCGGAATATCAAGATTTTCAGTACGATCAATATTATCCAGCTGATCAGGTAGAAGAAAACTACTATCCAGAATATACCAATGAAACAGCACCATCTCAATATGAAAACGAATTACATGAAGATCAAAATTTTCAGATTACCCCGTCGAACAGTCAAACAACATAGTGATTATCAATGCAACAACAATTTCCAAACTTCCATATATCATCATACCAGAAACTAACACGAAATTCATGATCGATACAGGATCCACAAAAACACTAATCAGCCCAAATGTTGCAAAAACTTTCTACCCTCACCACATCGAAGAAGATCATTTTCAAATACAGTCTGCACACAACATCTCTACACACAAATATAGTATCACTATACCATTACCGAAAATTTTCAAGAGACAAGATATTCTCCAGAAATTTTATATGTTCGACTTCAACCCCAAATATGATGGACTCATTGGAATAGATTTACTCCGGAATATTGGAGCAACTGTTGATCTGAGCAAGAACGCACTGGTCACGAAGGAAGCATTCATCCCACTCAATTTCGACAAGGATCAAGCTAGCCCAAAGCGAACAATGCAATCAAGAAATTCCATATTCCATCTTGAATTATTGCCAAGAACAGAACACATCGTGGAAATACCTGTCGACAAAACTGTCAATGAAGGAGTGATACAATTCAGAAAATTCCAAGAACTGGAGATGCCAGCAGCGTACGTGTTGGTGAAAAATCAGAAGGCTTTTACGACATTAATCAATCCAACAAATCAGAAACTCTCTTTCGATCTATTCGAACCTATCGAAATTGATCCGATAGAAGCCTTCGAGATCAATAATTTCGATGAACCAGAAATACCACTAAGTGAAAATGACTATGAGAACCTTCAAAACGAAAACTTGAAGAACTTACGATTAGAACACATGAATCATGAAGAAAAACTAGCGATTCAACAACTCTGCTTCGAATATAAGGACATATTTCACTGCGAACAAGTACCTCTCACCTTCAATAACCAAATCAAACACAACATAAAATTGACAGATGATACCCCAATATTTACCAAATCTTACAGATACCCTCAAGTGCACCAACAAGAAGTCAGATCCCAAATTCAGTCGATGCTACAGCAAGGAATTATACGACCATCTACGTCTTGGAGCTCACCTATATGGGTAGTGCCCAAGAAAATGGACGCTTCTGGAAAAAAGAAATGGAGACTGGTAATAGATTATAGGAAGCTCAACCAGAAAACGGTGGATGACAAATATCCGCTTCCTAACATCACGGATATATTGGATAAACTTGGGAGAAGCCAATATTTCACCACTCTTGATCTCGCTTCAGGCTTCCACCAAGTTCAAATGGAAGAACGTGACATAGAGAAGACGGCCTTCAGTACGGAAAACGGTCACTATGAGTACCAACGCATGCCATTCGGATTGAAGAATGCGCCAGCGACGTTTCAACGCGTAATGGACAACATCTTACGAGGCATACAGAATGAAAAGTGTTTGGTTTATCTCGATGACATTGTAATTTTTTCAACATCCTTACAAGAACATCTAGAGCGTCTGAGAGAAGTCTTCGAAAGATTGAGGCAATCAAACTTCAAGATTCAACTAGATAAAAGTGAATTTCTGAGGAAAGAGGTCGCCTATCTCGGGCATATCATCACGCCAGAAGGGGTCAAGCCAAACCCGGAGAAAGTGAAAGCCGTCCAACATTTTCCTATACCAAAGACACAAAAAGAAATAAAGGGATTCCTGGGCTTACTTGGCTACTATCGAAGATTTATAAAAGACTTCGCTAAACTCACGAAGCCATTGACCAAATGCCTAAAGAAAAATGCCAAGGTCATTCATTCATCAGAATTCATTGAAAGCTTCGAAAATTGCAAGAAAATTCTATTGAATGATCCAATATTACAATTTCCTGATTTCTCAAGGCCATTCATATTAACTACGGATGCCAGTAACGTTGCCCTCGGAGCCGTATTGTCACAAGGTAAAGTTGGAGAAGACAAACCAGTTGCATACGCATCGAGAACACTAAATGACACCGAACAGAAATATTCAACGATTGAGAAAGAGCTATTGGCCATTATATGGGCTACGAAGACCTTTCGCCCTTATTTATACGGAAGGAAGTACACCATCTACACTGACCATCGCCCACTTCAATGGCTTTTCTCTCTAAAAGAACCTAATATGAAATTAGCCAGATGGAGACTACGCCTTGAAGAGTATGACTATAATGTGATATACAAAAAGGGCAAATATAATACAAATGCCGATGCCCTTTCCAGAATACAACTTAATCCCATGGATATCGATGCCACATCGACACAGGTTGAAGTAGACTCCGAACTAGACCAACTGCTCGACGAATTAGTGAGCAGGGAATTAGAACAACGTAGCCAACTGAACACTCCAGTACCAATGGATCTCGATAATCAAGAAACAATTCATCAGTTACCTGATTCACCACCTGAACTCTCAGAAGAAATTGAATTTACAAATCCAGTACCACCAGAACCCACACCAGAAAATACAGAAATCACTGTGAACTCCAGACAAGATTCAGACCCACCAGACAGCATATCGATCATTCAAGATGCAATCGATAAAAAGGAAAAACAGTTTATCATCACCACAGTTTTCAACAACCCTGTGCAACCCAAAATCATTCGACGAGGAAAACAAGTCATTATCCATGCCCAAATATCACAAGACAACAACGAAGATGAAATCAAAACTTTTCTGATTCAATACTGTGAACCACGGAAAAAATACTTCTGTTATTTCGACAAGGAGAAAATGTACAGAGATTTTTGTAAGACGTTCTGTATAACATTCAATAAAGACCACCCAATTTTGATAAGGTGCATGAATAGGACGATCACCATAGAAGACCCTGCGGAGCAAGAAGAATTGATCAAAAATTACCATGAAGGAAAAACTAACCATCGCGGTATAAATGAAACTTACAAAAATATTAATAGAAAATACTTTTGGCCTAACATGAAAAAATCAATTGAAAATTTCATCAATTCTTGTTTGGTATGCAAGAAAACCAAATACGAAAGACATCGACCAATAATACCTCTCAGAATTACGGAAACCGCAACAAAACCTTTCGAGAAATTGAACTCCGATCTATTCACAATCGAAGGTCAAACATTTTTCACCATAGTGGATGAATTCTCTAAGTTTGGTCAAGCGTACCCTGTCCAAAGCAAGAACGCTATAGAAATAGCAGATAAACTGTTGGAATATTTTCGAAACTTTGGAGTACCAGAATCTATAACGTTCGACTCCGGAACAGAGTTCGAAAACGAAACTGTTTCATCACTTTTAAAATTGCACAAGGTTAATGTACATTTTACCACACCACAACATCCTCAATCCAACGGATTAATTGAAAGACTACATGGGACTCTAACAGAACATTACCGAATCGTGAAAGAACATTCTACAGATACACCGACAAGACTCATGGCGTACGCCGTAATTGGCTACAACAACTCGATCCATTCAGCAACAGGATACACCCCTTTGGAACTTTTATATGGGCATACCGCTTCAAGGAATCCATATGATATATTCTACGATCACCAATACTACGGACAGTACGTGGAAGATCATCGAAAAAAAATATCCTTGACCTACGAGAAAGTCAAAGAAAAACTACAAAATGATAAAACCAGGACAATAACAAATCGAAACCAGAAACGAACAAATCAAAATGTTTTTAAAGTCGGAGACCAAGTGTTCGAGAAAAATCCGGAAAGCGAAAGGAACAAATCAAAAAACCGCTATATAGGACCAAGCAAAATTACCCAAATCAATGAAGACAACACCTGCATTATAGAAAATTCCGAAAATCAAACCCGCAGAGTACATTTCGATAATCTAAGACACCCTATTGTTCCAGATCCACCTGCTGCACCCTCGGATCAGCCGAACGGAGTGGAGTAACAACAATGAAAATAACAGAAAACCCAGGACTGCTATCCCAAAAGCTTGGTACAGCCCGAAATATCGTCAACTACTGGACCTTCATCAGGATATTCGATCTTAAAGTTATCTCTGAAGAATATGAAAGAATTCAAAACATAACCAATCAAATGAAAACCACTTACCAATTTGGGAAAAATGGGACCAACCACCACAGAGAGCTCAATTACATCAACCTAATGGACAATCTCTCCAACGAAATTCGAAGAAAACTCACGCAGATATTCCCAACAACATCGCTGCACCGTAAAAGACGAGGACTGATAAACGTTATGGGCGGTTTCGTTAAAGCAATAACAGGAAATCTGGATGCAGAAGATGGAGTTAAATTTGAAGAAGCCATACAAAAACTTCAAGAACAACAAACAAAACAAAAGATGCTATCAGAAGAACAAATTTCACTCACTACGAAGGCGATCGAAAAATTCAATTCATCAATACAGACGATCGTGACAAACCAGTTAAATATTCAAACAAAATTTTTGCAAATTGAAAAAGCCATTAGAGAACAGTTCCTTAAAAATGCTGATACGTACGAATTGCTGAATTCAAATACTGTTTTCACGCAAATGATAGCTGCCATGGATGCAATCATAAGAATTCTGGAAGACCTAGAAACAGCAATTACCTTTGCCAAGATTGGAGTGCTTCATCCATCCATCATAGAAGTCGATGACCTATTAGAAGAGTTGACGTTCATCTCTCACCACCTAGACGATGCCGTCCTTCCATACGAACCGAGCCGAGATAAAATTGTCATCTTCGAAAAGATAACGAATATAAAGGCCTACCAAAAACATGCTAAAATAGTATTTATCCTTGAAGTACCAATTACAGAACACTATAGATACAATTACTACCACCTTTACTCCCTTCCTATCGAAACAAAACATAACCTGTTCCAAATCATAGTCCCTAAAACCAAATTCCTTTTTCTCAACGAGCATCACTACTTATTTTCAAATGAACCATGCCAAGAAGTCGTTCCCGGTGAAGCCCTTTGTACCTTGCCAGAATGGAACCCAATGGATCTCCAGACGCCGTGTGAAGTACAACTCATTCGCTTCACCAAGAACTATGACAACTGCCACCCAGAACACCTCAAACTTCAAGAACAAAAAATTCAAAAAATAAATGTCAACCAATGGATCGCCATATTCCCCAACGAGACTACCGCATTATCAATTTGTGGTACCGAGGAAGAAATGTCATCCCTGAAAGGCACCTATGTCATAGAAGTTTCCGAGAATTGCAAGATGAAAATCGACTCCACCACACTACAGACTCACAAGAATCCAAATGCTGTCACCAAAATCATAAATATGCCACACCTAGATATTAACATAGAAGAAAATGTCAAGAAGAACCTTCAAGAAATGCCACCAGTTCATCTTGAATCACTGGACCTCGACGACTTAGAAACCATCCGAGATAGACTGAACAACGTTAAGGAAAAACTTCAAGAAGACGAACCGTTCATTTCTTCACATACCAATATATGGACCGTTCTACTATATGTCTCCATAGCCTGTATTGCAGCCTACTTCATCTTAACAATATATTTAAAGAAGTACAAGCGGAGAGATAGACGCCCAAACTCCACCAGTGCATCAGAACCATCAATTCATTCCATACCAATAGAAAGCCTAAGGATTGGAAATCAGGATCGCTAAATCAACCCCGATTTCCAAACAAAGGGGGGAAGTGTTATGTACCGATTCCCCGTACTATGCAGATAGCCAAGGCCGTACTCCAGAGTGCATTTACATCGGAGATCTCACGCTGAACACCGAAATTCCGCTGGAACCTGCATTTTTATTCGAGATATCATGAACATATAAATAATTGCTCTTTACTATTTTTCTCAGTTATAATTGTACCTTTGGCTTTAACATTGCTAATGAATAAACGTTGTAACTCGTAATTTTCAGTTTTCGAGTTTTTGAAAGTAATTTTTGTTTTTTAAAAATTAAGTTCGGAGGCTCCCAAACTTAACTAGCGTGGTATTGGAGAAGAGTTTTCACTCTCCAGTAGTCAGGAAGCTGATAGTAAATGCAGTGGAGTGGATTCGATTCCGAACAACAGAACAGCAAAAAAGTGCTATCAAAACAGAATTTATGAATGTTGCTGGATTTCCCAGAGTCATTGGTTGTATTGACTGCACCCATGTGGCTATCTTAGCACCACCTGATGGTGAACATTTTTATGTCAACAGGAAGTGATTTCAATCAAAAAATGTGCAAATAATATGCAGTTTCAACCTGAAAATTTTGAGTATCAATGCTAGATATCGAAAGTACAAAGAAAAAAATCTTTTAATGCTTGAATAATTCCTCAAATAAAACAAGGGAAAGCTGGAAACTTATTAATTTTGAAAGAAACAAACACATCAGCAGTAACGAATCTGAAAATTTATCAGCTGATCATCTCAACAACTATTTCTCGCAGGTGGCGGATATAATCATAAGACAGTTGCCTTTAGATGATGATAATTCTTATGATGGATCAATTCCTGTTTCTTTGAACAATGCCAGGATCATTCTTCTTTGAACCTATATTCCCTCAAGAGGTGTCAAGTGCTATCAACCAGTTGAAGAACACCTGCTGCTTTGACATGTATGAACTCAACAGCAAAATAATCAAAGAAAATTCTTTTTTTACTAATTGATGCTCTCACTGACTTATTCAATACATGTATTGTGTATGGTGTTTTTCCTGACAAGCTGAAACTCACCAAAGTTATACCTATTTTTAAAAAAGACGATAAGGAAAACCAAGAATTATAGGCCAATATCTATTGTACCCAACTTCGGTAAGATTTTTGAAATCATACTTAAACAAAGGTTGAATAAATATTTTGAGAAACTACTAAGCAATAATCAATTTGGACTCCGTCAACAACGATCTACTATTCATGCAATAGCAAGGGTTGTGAGAGAGATAGTCGAGGGTTTTGAACAGGGTAAACTAACAGGTGTAACCTTATGTGACCTGAGCAAGGCTTTCGACTGTGTCTCTCACAATATCCTGGTGAACAAGCTTCCACAATATGAAATACGAGGAGTATCATTAAAACTCATTGAGTCATATCTCCAGAATAGAAGTCAATGTGTTACCATCAATGAAACAACCTCCCAGCTCAAACTGGTTAGATCAGGTGTACCTCAAGGCTCGGTTCTGTGGTCACTTTTATTCATTATTTATACAAATTATTTTTTTGTCATATGTTGCCTCAATTAGGTATTGCTTTTGCTGATGATAGCTCTATTAAGTTCTGAAAACGGTTATGAGTCGCTATTAACTTCTATGAAAGCTGAAAACCTTGCCGAAGGATGGTTCAACAGCAACCTATTGAAATTGAATTAAGATAAGACAAAACATTTAATTTTCTCAACAGATAATAAAGATCATGCCAAACTCTTAGGTCTAACTATTAATGAAAGTTTGTGCTGGTTATTCTTTTACGGAAAAGTGAGGCTGATAACGTTGATACTCTTAAATATTCAGTGTGCAGACAAATCTATAAACGATTAGGAATTTCACCACACACCAACTCTCTAGTTGGAAAAATAGCTGAAGTGGTAACAGATGATATGAGTAAGACGTGGCCGCAGATACTTGCGAATACGTTTCCGATCCGAAGCTGTCGTATCCTACTGGCTTTCCTAATTTGACGAACATCAAGTTAATTTCAGAATTTTGATGACCTTCAACAATACACACTAATGGCTCGATGATAACGTCATAAACAGTTTTTTAGTTTGATGCCAGCTATTTCTGAGCAAGTATGTTGATATGTGAGTAGAGCATTTTGTTATTTGGTGAAAACATCTTCCGATGTATCAAAGAACTGTGCTTCATTCCTATTATTCACAACAATCATTTGACGTTTTTGTCAACCTGAAAATATTGGTGTATGGACCTCTGCCGCAAAATATTATAAATGCATATTGATTGAAAGTTTGATTTTGTGGAGGAAATCCGATTCTTGACATGATTTTTTGGGTTTATGACCTTCCACAATCTGAAAATGAAAAAAAATTTAATCCAAATGAATCTGTACAAGTGTAGAAGGGCAAATTAATTAATTTGCCCGATAAGTTACTGCGTTCACAAGACTGCGGTCTTGAAAGAAATAAATTTTTGTCAGTAACGTACCCTACACTGAATTTGCCTATCTGAAAAAATGAGATCGAATTAACAAAGAAAACTTCTCTTTTTTTGAAAATTGTTGACGTTTCGGAGGCTGTATCTGCCTCCGTTATCAAATACAATACATTGAGATCAATACTCACACATACAAACCCAAAAAAATTGGTGAATGTTCAATGCACCGCACCTGCTTACCTCTCCTCAGAGATGAAATAAGAACTAATAGAATCGTGATTGATTGATACCGAACACCCTATGTATCAAGATACCAAATGTCAATCAAAAGAATGTATGTAAGATGCCTAGAAACTCCTGGTGCTTCTATTGATTCGATTTTGTTTCGAACTTTTTGAAGGCACCACCTGTTGCACTGACTGCTACTTACCAGAGATCTGTTAGATGGCGTTGTTCAGAATTGTTCGAGTCCACGCTGAAATTATTATCTGTCACTGTCAATAGTGTCAATGAGTAATTAATTTTCCCCGTTTTGAAAATTTTTGTTTACTTATCTCGTATCTTATTACTGTTCGTAGTATTTTATAGTTTCGTTCATTATAGTTCTTAGTTTAGTGTTGTTTCGTTTAGTTCATTGTTCGTCGTTTTTATTAGTTTTGTTCATTTCTTATTTTAGTGTTGTTATAGTTCTAGTGTATAAGGACACTTTTAATGAAATGGGACGGTTTTGCAATTTGTGTGGACAGTGTAAAAGTTCCAGCATTCATCTGTATTCAGTACCAAAGGTAAATAAAAATCATCTCGATCTAGATGATGTATTGTCATAATTACTGTACCAGAGTATAAGTACAAGTACCAAAGATAATCTAGGTATGCATCAACCTAAACCACAGAACCCCTATTCTGCTCTGGAAACGTGTCAATCCCCCCTTCCTTGATAAGGTTGCTTCAAAGTATTTGATTCTAACACAATATTATGGATTTTTTAAAGGGTTTTCTGAATGCCTAATATGAATAACAAATAGGAAGAAATGCCATGAAGACAGCTTTATTTATTCGTAAATACTTTCTTTTACTTTTATATCTTAGAAACTGATTTTAACACCATTGCATAGGATCAAGAAAAGAGGCCTGCTTTAAAGAATTTTTTAGCTACCTACTGGGTATGGTTCAAGTAAATGATGTAGTGCACCCATCTTCAAACAATTCCCCTTTAAATAGTACACGGAGGTTAATGAATTTCTATCCTATATGAAACTGACAAATTAGAGAGTCCTGGTTGATTAGTTCAGTCAATTCATTTCCAGATATTCCTTTATGTTTTTCCAGAGTTTCATGAACTTTAATTTTGAACTGTATTGTTTACTTTTACTAAATATGTAGAACACAAATATATATTCGAGTATGTTCAGCATAATCAATAAATATAGAATTCCAAGTGAGAGTATCAGCAAACAATGACGAGAGCTGTCAACACCACTATAAACACCAAATAAAATAAAAAAACAGTGTATGCTCTTTTAACTTGGTTTCAATGGAATTTTTTTGCATAATAACTGATTGAAATCTGTAATTTCTAGGATGACAACAAGCGGAAGCAATGGATGGATGCTGTGGGAAAATATCTGCCTGATGGAGCTTTTATTTGCTCAAAGCATTTTCTTACCAACTTCATTGGTGAGAAAAGGCTATTGAAGGGTGCCATACCATCATGCATGTGAGTATTCCGTTTCTATGAATCCTGTCAAATAATTTTAAGGGGCACTTGTAGAGAAGTAAAGCTTAGTTCATGTAAACGTCAGGTGAGGTAACGCACAAACGCAAGAAAGTTAAACTATTGGAATCGTATAGGCACGTTCATGATGAAACGCAAGGTATGGTAACGTAAAAGTTGACCAACTTTTAACTTTCTGCGTTGCGTTATTACTTCTAGCCAATCAGAGGGCTTTTGAAAACGATGTATCTCAAGTGAATAGGACTGGGGTAAATTTGGATTTGAGAAAAACATGTATTCTACCTTGCGTTTTTGTGAACCATTCATATCCATTACCTTACCTTACGTTCTTACGTTACCTTACCTTACGTTTACATGAACTAGACTTAATTATTGTAAGAAATTCAAGAAACCATACGATCAATTTAGTTTTCCCAAGTATCGAGAAAATGAAATAATCACCAGTTCCATTATCAATTTCTTCTTCTGTAGTTGAAAATAATCTGTTGAGAAACGTATCGAAAGCAAATGTGATCACAAACAAATCGAGAAAAAACACAAACATCAATTAATTCATATGGAATGACAAATATCCCCTTCTAGTGTTGTCTCTGTTCAATTCTTGAAGGGGAACGATTGATGTTTTCGGTTCAATTCAAGCATGAAAATTACACCCTACACATTTCTCAGAAGGAATGCTATTCTGAATGTGATATGTAGAAAAGATATTAATGTCCCACTTTTTTTTAAATCAGTCTTTTTTACTCATAAATTTTTACTTTTTTTTTTCATTTGAATTTCAAGTGTTTAATTTTTATCACATTTGTCCTTGATACTTTTCACAACAATTACTTCATTATTCAATATGTGCTAAAATCATCTATGTTTTTATTTATTTATAATGAATACAAACAGATAAACCATATTTATGCATCCAGTATATAGGTACTTATAGCTGTTACTAGAATGAAATATAGAAACTTCTCAAATGGTAACATTTATAACATTTGACTCCTCTAAAAAAAGCAGAAGTAAAAAATGGATACAGGCGTGCCTAATATTCAAAAATCTGAAACTGGTTTCCCTACATCGAAGTATCAGGCATGTTGATGTTGACTTCTTGCAAGTGGTCTGGTACAGATATTTTGTCTTGCAAAATATTGGACATGAAAATAATTTGTGCATTTTCCCTTCCTTTGCTTAGACTTGTTATGTTGACTTGCTTAGACTTGTTATGTGAAGTCTGTTCTTTGGGTTTCATAAGAGACACAGAGAGGATAAACACCTTATATTTTTCAAATGCATTGACCTTAGAATTTTTTTCTTGTATTCTTTCTATTGTTTTGGAATGTGTCATTTTTTGTGGATTCCATATTACACAGGCATGTTCTAGTTTAGAACGAAGATGGCCATTGAAGAGAAAGTTTTTTGAGAAAATTACTCCTAGATCTTTGATTTCCTGGACTACCTCTATTGCAACGCCATTAATGAAATATTCAGGAATTCGATTTTGAAAGCCTTCTTCTGTAAACAGACAAATGCAAGCTTTGAACTAATACCAAGTATATCCTGAGAGCATCCCACAAAACAAAATCAGAAAAAGGAACATTTTTTTGAAAACCTTTCATATGAATAGTAAAGTAATGATGGAAATCCAAGAGGATTTATAAAATTTATTTTATAAAAGTTAATAACCCATTTGAAACAAGGGTTCTATGTATACCGATATAGTTTTTGTCCATATATTCATTTACAGGGATTTCAAATTAAAATTTTTAATGTTGTTGATTTCAGATAAAAAGGGTTTGGAGCAAGCTTTAGGGGGTATACCGAGTGTTGTATATCATTTTGAAAAATCGAAAGTGGAACTTCGATTCCTGAAGCATGCTTAAAATCTTTCCAAAATCGAGTTGAATGAATAGCAATAAAAATAAAACGGGAAAGTAAAGTAAAACATAGCAGCTCTGTAAAGTATATTAAATAATTCTGATTGCATCCATGAAAGTGCATAAGAAAAAGGAATCTTGAAGAATTTGAAGTTTTTCCTACTTCTATGGAACAACATGTAAAGAAACTAAATATTAGAAATTAACAACTCCACTAACTTGTAGGGTTTCACCATCAAAATATTCTTTGGTTATGACTTTCAATAAAATCAAAATTACGCACCAAATATAGAACAACTGTTTTAATAGATTACTTTCACTGCGAACTTTCATTGTCTGGAGCAGGACGTTTCAATCGGTTTAGTATCTCCGATCGTTACCAAGTGAGAGATACTCAAACGATTGAAAGATCGTGCTCATAGAAACACTCCAGACAATGAAAGTTCGCAGTGAAAGTAATCAATTCACAATATTGTCTAAAACTTTCAAACAAACTGTTTTAATACTTTGGAACACAGGAACATTTTTTTATAATTGGTTTTATTTTTCAGTTTGCAGTTGGATTATCAGTTGGGATCGGTTTTCTCTAAGAATAGTTGTTGAAGCTTTTGCCAGATATATGATAACTACTGATTATTTATTTAGTTTGATTAATTTAATTAGATAATAACAGATAGATAAAATGTATTGATCTGAAGATTAAAACATGTTTTAGATGTTAATGCTTGCGAAATTGACTGGATATGTACAATAAAAATACGTATTTTTAAATTTTTTCTTTGAATTTTTCAGTGAAACCGCTTCTGAACTTCCACTGAACTTTCTTCCTGCTCCATCCTGTAGTAATCTACCTGCTTCATCCGACTCTGTCCCAAAACCTCCATTGGTGAATTCCAGCAATATCCCAACAGAAAATATTCCCAACCCTGTCGAAATTGATATTCATACAAACCTTTTTTCTCTAATTAAGAATGATGACATTTTCATTAATCTTCCTCTCTACTGGAGTTTTCATAAGTTAGAAAATCACATTGTATTTTCTAAACTGGAACTTGGAGAAAACAATTTGCCTTATTTAGAGCGATCAGTGGTTCTTACTGCTGATAGTATACAAGCTCGAGCAATGAACAGAGTTGTTGATATTATGGAATCTGTAACCACAGTAGAAGATCTAGAGGATTATTTGAGAAGTCTGAATGGGGTAAAAATTTGTAGCAGTCAGAGTTCATCTTGTAAAGTTTTGATTCCTATAAATAAAAACAAATGTAGTTATTGCTCAAAATCTATTTATAATCATAAATTGAAAGAGGCCAGAAAAAAAAAAGTGCATGATACAAAAAAAAATTAAAATCAAACAACAACTCTACATGAGGAAGAGGAAGGAACAACTCGAATCTGTTGTAGTTAATATTAAAAAAGAGCTGATAGACTCAAAAAAAATTGATAATTTCATCAAAAATCTACCTGTTTCACAACAACAAATGATAAGAACTTGTTGTGAGGCGAGTCAATGTAAAAAGACAGGAAAACGTTACACTCTTGACTGGATATATTCCTGCATATTAATGAAAATCAAGAGCACAAAACTCTACAACCATATGAGGGAAAATAAAATTCTGCCATTACCATCTCCTAGCACACTTTCAAGGTGAGTGAAAATTTTCAGTTTAAAAATCCAATAGAAAAAATACACATTCAAATTAAAATACAGTATACTTCCATTCTCAATTAGACATTTCATTTCTTAAATTTCTAAAAACCAATAGAAACTTGAAATACTTAGTAATATTAGTTTGACTAAACATTAATATTATGCATAACTATTTTACAGTTTGCAATCTATATACCGAAAAAAAATCTCTTATGATCTCCAGCCTTTTTTTAAGTTTCCTATACACCAAAATGTTCATTATTTATTTATAATAATGACCCTTATTAATAAATGATTTTCTATTAATCAACGATTTCGAGAAATCGTGCATTAATGATCCCTATTAATGGTCGATTTGTCATTAATGGCCAATTTGTCTTTAATGGTCAATTTCTCTATGAAATGGGAGCTGTCAAATTTTGAAATTTGACACATCACTTCTAAATCTAAAATGGATATTGACGATAATTTTACGTTGTCAGATGTTGCGGAAACTGCTAAACTAGCAGCTTTAAGTTTATTGCCAGAAAAAATCAGAATTCATTTATTTCAACAAGAGTGAGGTCGACGAAAAAATATTGTAAATAACTCTTATATTAAAATGCGATTAATGATATCAAACATTGACGCGCTCGCTTCGCTAACGCCTTAAAATATCTCGATCATCAATCGCCTTCATCTATACACTAGTTGATTAAATAACTAATATATCACCCTTTATCAAAATTCATGAAAGAAATCAATTTGACAAATTTTCTAAACCTGTGTATATTACAAATAGGAGTTTCAAGTTGAGGAGATGGAAGTGAAAAGCAATGAACAAGAAGTAATATCATCAATATGTTGGAGTATTTAGATTTTCAACAAAATGTTACATTCTACACTGAGTGCGGAATATAACATTTCCATACTAAAATGAGTGCGGGAAAACACTTTTTCCACATCTTGGTAGAAAAAAATGTTAAATATGTCTCTGTAATAGAATTCAACTATAGTTTGTATAAGAAATGACGTAATTCTTCTAGGTACATTAGAAATATTGATGGAACTTTCGGATTTCAAAAAGAGGTTTTTTCCATGTTGAAAGAAAAAACGAAACATATGAAGGAGTGGGAGAAACATGGATGTCTTCTTGTTGATGAGTGCAAAATTTCAGAAACAAAAAAATTCGATAAGAACACAATGAAATTTGTTGGATTCGTCGATTTGGGAGATTATACTCCTGAGAAAATGGAGAACAACCTTGGAGACCATGCCTTGGTCATAATGTTTCAACCATTTGCTGGTCATGGTCTTCAAGCATTGGCATGTTTTCTCAGTGGAGGTGATGTGACTGGAGAGATTTTGGCCAGAATTATGTTGGAGTGTGTCATTCTGTGTGAGAATGCAGGGCTCTACATTGATGTTATGACTAGTGATGGAGCTAGCTGGAATAGGAAAATGTGGAAACACCTTAGTGTAGAGAATAGCCTACAACCGTGGTGTGAACACCCCATGGATGCGACACGTAAACTGAGAATGTGTTCAGATTTTCCTCACCTCATCAAATGTTTGAGGAATACTTTAATGAAGAAAAAAAAATTCAGGGTATTACTAATAAAATCAACTTGATTTATTACATCTCATCCTAAATGAATTTTATTCCAGGTTCCTGAAGGGTGGGTTCTGTTTTCCCATTTTGAAAGATTATTTGAACATGAATCCAATAAAGAGTTCAAAATGGCATTCAAGTTGACAGCAAGCCATATCTACCCGAAACATGGAGAGAAGATGAATACAAGGCTTGCATTCCAGGTAAGAAAATAATCGAAGTATACTTTCAAATGAGTTTGATGTAACTACAAAATGTAGAATAAGTTTGTTGAAAGAAATTTATTGAAATATATGTCCATTTTCCAGTTATATAGCAATACAACTGCATTGGCTTTGGAGACATATGAAAATAAAGGTATCTTGTCAAATGTTGATACCACTATCATTTTCTGCAAGAAAATCAATAGGATTATTGATATAATGAATTCTTCAAAACCTGATAATGGCTTGAAGCTCGACTCTCAAGAATATGAGGTGACTATACTAAATAATAATAATAATAGTTTATTTGTTTTTTCAATCATTTACTCAGTTTAACACAGTGAAAATTATAATAACATAATAAATAGTTGGAATATAAATATAACCTTAGCCTGTTTCAAAATGCAAAATTTAAAAATTCATCAATGCTGTAGAAACCATGTTACAAAAGAAGTTCTTAAACTGTTTTCTCAAATTGGTCAGTGGAGAATTGTTTGATGCATTTGGGAAGATGGTTAGATAGTTTTATTCCCATGAGCTTTGGACACTGTTTTAGCCATATGTGTCTTGGTACTTCTAGCACTGAAGCATTCCTAGAGCGATAATTCTGACTCAGTTTGGTGAAGTTGTTGAATAAAATCAGTTGTTAAATAAATTTTATCTAAATATGAAGAGCTTGAATTAAAACATAGATATTAAAATATTAAAATATCATTTGCATTTTACAATAATTTTTGGCAAGTTATACAGTGCAGCGTTTTATAGTGCCCCCCCCCCCCCATCAACTTTTGAACAAAAACAGTTTTGGTGATTGGTGAATGCTCGACAGATGGCCCATTGCTTCAAATCAAAAACCATTCGAATTTATCGAGGATACCATTTAGATCCGCACTTATAGTTCATAATTCGAATACTTATTGTGAGAAAAATATTAACGAAATTTGAAAATATTTTTGAATTCTCCTTTCAACAATGTGACCTCCCCATGCTAATTGAAATTTTCAAGTTGATGTGCCCCCTCTGTCGAGCAATCACCATGTCTTTTATTTCCAAAAGTAGTATTGAGTAAACCATTGAAAACGGTTGTCATGTGATTACGTCGAACCATTCAAAAGTTAACAGAGGGATGACTATAAAATGCCGCACGGTATATTTGAAAGACAATATGATAGGTGAGAAATTTGAAATCGCAACCTCAACTGCATCATAATTTTGCTTTTTTAAGTGACAAAAGCAGAGGAATCATTTCTATAACTATTTGCTCAAGAGGTAATTCACCTGATCTGATAAATATGAAAACAATCTAATAAAATACCTGTATAACTAACTTTCAATTGAATTGCAGGACCTAAATACATTCTTGATGTATTTAGACTTATGGAAACAATGTTCCCCTGAAGAATATTTCTTGTCAGACTCTACTTATGAAGGGTTTTGCGCTACTATATCATGCACACTAGACTTAACAAAGTATTTATCCAATCTTGGTTTCAAATACTTGATGACATCCAGACTGAACCAAGATCATTTGGAGGTGATTATGTTTACATATCTTTAGTAATTTCAATCAACTGCTATTATTATTTTCAGCACTTTTTTGGGATGATGAGAGCTGCAGGTGGATGCAATACCCATCCGGAGTCAATTCAAGTGGGACAAATATTCCGTTTGATGTCCCTCTATTCTTTGATAAAACCACCCAGGGGAAGTAATGTTAGTGGAGGAGAAATGATGAAATCCCTTCTTCATATTGGAGATCTGGAAGAAAAAAAACAAACATTTTTATTCGATGTTGAAATAGAAGAAAACATATCTGAAATTGAAGAGGACTTCTCAGATATTGATGAAGCTTTTGCTTACTTCTGCGGATATGTGACAAAAAAAATTAAAAGCGCCACCAAATGTGGAGAATGTGTGGAAACAATATTGGGGGAGGGAAATGAAAGGTTTAATTCATTCATAAAAAATAAAAGCAGAGGATTTTTAACATTTCCATCCCAAAAAATGATTAACTTCCTTTATGATGTTGAATCCACAATATCAGATGTTTTTGAGAGGGAACTTAAAAGAAATTGCCTTTCTGAAATTTTAGGCAAACTATCAAATTTTTCTACCAAAAACATTGTAGGTTGTATAAATCATAAGGAAGATTTATCAATAGATGCACTGAGGGCATATTTGATCTCTAGATTGAGTATCTGTTGTGCTAAAGAACACAATGAAAGAGCCCTCGGAAATAAATCAAAACATCTTGCCAAAATGGCTAAATTGTATTGAAATAAAAATAACTTCAATGAAGTTTCTATTTTCGTAATCTCTAAAAATTACTGCATGTTAGTAATACTCAAATGCTAAAGAGTTTCATGATATCATGAATTACAACACACACATTTTTACTCACTTGGACCTATATATTTTAGGAAATTCTAAACACATAATGAAAGAAACATTATATCATGTTATATTTTCTCAAATGAAGTTTCTATTTTCATAATCTCCAAAAATTACTGCATGTTAATAATACTGAAATTCTAGAGAGTTTCATGATATCATCATGAATCACAACCCGAAAATTTGTACTTACTTGGACTAAACACAGAATGAAATAAACATATCATGTTATATTTTCTCAAATGAAGTTTATATTTTCGTAATCTCCAAAAATTACTGCATGTTAATAATACTCAAATGCTAGAGAGTTTCATGATATCATCATGAATCACAACCCGAAAATTTGTACTTACTTGGACTAAACACAGAATGAAATAAACATATCATGTTATATTTTCTCAAATGAAGTTTCTATTTTCATAATCTCCAAAAATTACTGCATGTTAATAATACTGAAATTCTAGAGAGTTTCATGATATCATCATGAATCACAACCCGAAAATTTGTACTTACTTGGACTAAACACAGAATGAAATAAACATATCATGTTATATTTTCTCAAATGAAGTTTATATTTTCGTAATCTCCAAAAATTACTGCATGTTAATAATACCCAAATGCTAGAGAGTTTCATGATATCATCATGAATCACAACCCGAAAATTTGTACTTACTTGGACTAAACACAGAATGAAATAAACATATCATGTTATATTTTCTCAAATGAAGTTTCTATTTTCATAATCTCCAAAAATTACTGCATGTTAATAATACTGAAATTCTAGAGAGTTTCATGATATCATCATGAATCACAACCCGAAAATTTGTACTTACTTGGACTAAACACAGAATGAAATAAACATATCATGTTATATTTTCTCAAATGAAGTTTATATTTTCGTAATCTCCAAAAATTACTGCATGTTAATAATACTCAAATGCTAGAGAGTTTCATGATATCATCATGAATCACAACCCGAAAATTTGTACTTACTTGGACTAAACACAGAATGAAATAAACATATCATGTTATATTTTCTCAAATGAAGTTTCTATTTTCATAATCTCCAAAAATTACTGCATGTTAATAATACTGAAATTCTAGAGAGTTTCATGATATCATCATGAATCACAACCCGAAAATTTGTACTTACTTGGACTAAACACAGAATGAAATAAACATATCATGTTATATTTTCTCAAATGAAGTTTATATTTTCGTAATCTCCAAAAATTACTGCATGTTAATAATACTCAAATGCTAGAGAGTTTCATGATATCATCATGAATCACAACCCGAAAATTTGTACTTACTTGGACTAAACACAGAATGAAATAAACATATCATGTTATATTTTCTCAAATGAAGTTTCTATTTTCATAATCTCCAAAAATTACTGCATGTTAATAATACTGAAATTCTAGAGAGTTTCATGATATCATCATGAATCACAACCCGAAAATTTGTACTTACTTGGACTAAACACAGAATGAAATAAACATATCATGTTATATTTTCTCAAATGAAGTTTATATTTTCGTAATCTCCAAAAATTACTGCATGTTAATAATACTCAAATGCTAGAGAGTTTCATGATATCATCATGAATCACAACCCGAAAATTTGTACTTACTTAGACTAAACACAGAATGAAATAAACATATCATGTTATATTTTCTCAAATGAAGTTTCTATTTTCATAATCTCCAAAAATTACTGCATGTTAATAATACTGAAATTCTAGAGACTTTCATGATATCATCATGAATCACAACCCGAAAATTTGTACTTACTTGGACTAAACACAGAATGAAATAAACATATCATGTTATATTTTCTCAAATGAAGTTTATATTTTCGTAATCTCCAAAAATTACTGCATGTTAATAATACTCAAATGCTAGAGAGTTTCATGATATCATCATGAATCACAACCCGAAAATTTGTACTTACTTGGACTAAACACAGAATGAAATAAACATATCATGTTATATTTTCTCAAATGAAGTTTCTATTTTCATAATCTCCAAAAATTACTGCATGTTAATAATACTGAAATTCTAGAGAGTTTCATGATATCATCATGAATCACAACCCGAAAATTTGTACTTACTTGGACTAAACACAGAATGAAATAAACATATCATGTTATATTTTCTCAAATGAAGTTTATATTTTCGTAATCTCCAAAAATTACTGCATGTTAATAATACTCAAATGCTAGAGAGTTTCATGATATCATCATGAATCACAACCCGAAAATTTGTACTTACTTGGACTAAACACAGAATGAAATAAACATATCATGTTATATTTTCTCAAATGAAGTTTCTATTTTCATAATCTCCAAAAATTACTGCATGTTAATAATACTGAAATTCTAGAGAGTTTCATGATATCATCATGAATCACAACCCGAAAATTTGTACTTACTTGGACTAAACACAGAATGAAATAAACATATCATGTTATATTTTCTCAAATGAAGTTTCTATTTTCATAATCTCCAAAAATTACTGCATGTTAATAATACTGAAATTCTAGAGAGTTTCATGATATCATCATGAATCACAACCCGAAAATTTGTACTTACTTGGACTAAACACAGAATGAAATAAACATATCATGTTATATTTTCTCAAATGAAGTTTATATTGTCGTAATCTCCAAAAATTACTGCATGTTAATAATACTCAAATGCTAGAGAGTTTCATGATATCATCATGAATCACAACCCGAAAATTTGTACTTACTTGGACTAAACACAGAATGAAATAAACATATCATGTTATATTTTCTCAAATGAAGTTTCTATTTTCATAATCTCCAAAAATTACTGCATGTTAATAATACTGAAATTCTAGAGAGTTTCATGATATCATCATGAATCACAACCCGAAAATTTGTACTTACTTGGACTAAACACAGAATGAAATAAACATATCATGTTATATTTTCTCAAATGAAGTTTCTATTTTCATAATCTCCAAAAATTCCTGCATGTTAATAATACTGAAATTCTAGAGAGTTTCATGATATCATCATGAATCACAACCCGAAAATTTGTACTTACTTGGACTAAACACAGAATGAAATAAACATATCATGTTATATTTTCTCAAATGAAGTTTATATTTTCGTAATCTCCAAAAATTACTGCATGTTAATAATACTCAAATGCTAGAGAGTTTCATGATATCATCATGAATTACAACACACAAATTTTTACCCACTTGGACCTATATATTTTAGGAAATTCTAAACACAATGAAAGAAACATACTATGTTATATGTTCTTAAATCAAGTTTCTTTTTTCGGTAATCAACAAGATTAAGACAATTGAGCCAATAGATTTCCTCACCCACTTACTAATTACTTACAGTTAATTAGAGAAGCAAGTTATCATAGTTAGATATATATATATAACATAGTTCAAGAATTTATATTCCGTAAAACCAAGATAATGGGCAATCTAAAAAAGGAACTTTTACATACTCAGTTAAAGATGGTAGTAATTGCTGTAACTATATCAGAAGACATTTTCATTATTCTGTAAGAAAAAATCTTTATAAGCATTTAAAAGCAATTAAAATTTTTTTCAGAAAAGGCCCAAATTTCCCTATCAAAAGCATACCCTTCTTTTCACTAAAAAAAAAGTAAAAATTTAAACAATTTTCAAAAAACGTCGATATTCTAGTACAAATAATAAATTGTACCAAATTTTGCATTGAAATATCATTATAGGAATATGAAGGAGGCGCCTAAGGTGTATATGAGATACCAGTAGGTACTCTTTATGAGACTAGAGCCATAAAAAATTGGGTAAAAAGTTTTTTGTTGTGTAGGTGGCAGTGATTTTAAATTTCAAGGACTTTTCTAAATAAACTTTTTTGATAAAGTTAGAAATAAGGGTAGTTTACTCCTGCTCAAAATTCTTATTTATTGCTCTACCCTGTTCACCTTTTGGAAATTCAGAATTTTGATAACTCATTTACAAGTTTTTCCCCATGCACCAATTTTTATGAAGAATAAAATTTTCTGACAAATAGTTAATAAAAAAGTTCCCCATACGGTGCAAACTTTTTGAAACTCACTGTATATTAGTGTTCAAACTAAAAAGATATGTTATTGAGGGCAAAGTTTATGATTGGTTGGTAGATTATTAACAAAGACGTAAATAAAAAGTAAGAGCGAGGAACGGAATATTGACTGAACAAAACATTCCTTTCGGTGTTCCAAAGGGGAGTGTACTCTTCTGTTTATATTCAATTTAACTGACATCAATGACAGAACAAAACGAATGATCAGGAATGCATCCATATTCACTATAGGTCTATGGAAAAAATACTACAATTACTAATCACAAATTAGTTCACTTCTTCAATCACCTGGTCTGTCTGAAAACGTGTGTCATAGATAGATTTATTTCATCACATTAAATACAAAATGTACAATAGTGACAAGTCATCTTGACAATGTAAGAAAAACAATAGTTGCAGTTAATACACACTTATTACATCTACAATAGTTATTTCTAAAATTAAAACAAAAAGTAACATGACCCCCTCCCCTGAAATAAAATCCTGGGTACGGCCTTGCTTTATATCTGAATATACAAGTCCTCTACATCTACCAAATTTGGCATTTTTTCAAATACCTACACTTAGGGTCAATTTATAAAAAGAATTATGATCGATTTATCACTTAACATTTAAGAATCTATGGAGCCTATTAGTTGAACCCTGTTGTATTATTCAAAATGACCAATCAGAATCCAAAAAAGTTTTTTTTTAAATCAATTTGAGGCTGACTGACATTTACTTCAAATTCTTTCCACTATCAGTCCAATATTTTTATTTAACATTCTTTTTTTTTGTTGCTAATCTCTACCATTTACTCAAGTTATGAAAGAAGATTCAATATTTTTCTGCATTTATTGATTTGTCCTTCTATAGTTTACTTGATAAAGGAAATAAAAATTTGTTTCCAAAAGCTAGACAAAATGACAAAGAGTTTTCTTTAAGTCTGATATAAGACTGCAACCTCAACATTTATTCTATTTTATATAATATATGAAGCTTAATTTAACAAGGGGCAGTATATGAAAATATAAAGAGAAAAGTTTATTCGGTATAATCCTCAAATTGTAAATAATTTATTATTTATATATAGTATATAAGTTTTCTTCCTTTCTGAAATAATGAAATTATTATTATTACATATTATTATTTGTCACCTTCAAAATGTATCATTAAAATAACTATTTGCCCTGTATATGTACATAAATTGTGTGAAAATAAATAAATAAAGACATATATTCAAGTTTCTTCAATAATCTCATTTTCAGCAAATTTATCAAATGACTATTTTATTTTGGAAACCCAAAGGAACTCATTTAATTTTCAATTAAATGGGTACAGTAATCGACATAGAGATGCTAATTTCTCAATTAGAAGAAATAAAACCATTGAGATATTGGTAATAACTGAAAGACAGTATCAACAAGGGAAATATCAAGTCTTGTTGATTCACTTTTCTGGATGCCATAAGAATATAAAGTAAGTATAATAAAAAAGGTTAGATCCCTTAATCAGGAATTACTTTCATCAGATTCTTAACCCTTAAATGACTATGAGGGGTCCTCGAGCTATATGCTTCTTAATATCCCATTCCACTTGTGTTAGTAGTGTTTGACAATTTGTTTTTTCTGTAGATATTGTTTGAAATGAACCCCTAACAAAATCATGGACCATTATCACAGCACAAACTAAACCAATTATTTTCAATGGGGTCCTTTGAAGATCCCACATCCACATGTACATTGATTGTACTGGCATCAGCATTTAAGGGTTAAAGGAAAAACTCTAGTTTTGTGAGTTGTGAGATAAAAGACGAGGGGTAAAAACTTCTTTCAGTAGGTGTACATCTCAGAATTTTCAGTATTTCAGTACACCAATTATCAATACAAGTATTTATCAAAGAGTACCCTATTCTTTGTATTTAAGTATTCAGTAGTTGATCCAGTACCTCAGTAACCTGTACCATGAGAATATTTTCAGTGCTTTATCAGTACATGATATTTAATTATAGTGTAAAAAACTTTGCCTAGTTGTACCCCCTCAATAAATGAATATAAAAAATATGCTTAGGTATATTATAACAAAGAAAATTCCTGTTTACAAAGATCATTAATAGCTTGTCCAAAAGAAAATGAAATTTCTCTGGAACCTTAAAAAGTGTTAAGGAGAGTTCAAACAGCAAATAAAACAAAATAAGAAATTGGATAAAATAAAATAAAAAATAATGAATTGAATCATTGGTTTATACAGATGACCAAAATAAAATAAGAAATAAGAATGGACCAATCGAACAGAATTATACTTTGAAGTTTGAATTTGAAAATTCAGATTGTTCAGATCGTTCATTGGAAAATTTAATAAAAAAAGTATTCTACTAATGTTTTCCAAATGAAACGATGTCTGCAATATTGGAAAAATCTCGTAAGTTAAAGTATGTGGTCTGAATTTTCATTTAATTTTATTAATTTTGGAGCTGAGGCAGGTGAGCATCGATGGAAGCTTTTAAGAAAAAAATATACAGGCTAGAGTAGAGAAATAGCGAATATTCCGGAGACATTCTGGTATACTTAAAGAATTGCTCTCTATCATCATTTCTTGCGAATAGCAATAAATTCCGGAATACTTTGCATTTTTTCGTTCTGTTCATAGGACGAACGCTTGATTCGTTTTTTTGACATGGTCAGGACAAGCGCAGATGTAGCCATAAGCAACATCATGCCACTCAAAATTATATTATCGTCAAGCATGATTATTATAAACACAAAATTGGCTTTTCGACAAGAAAAAATGTTTCGTTTTGTATTCCTTAAGGTTGAATGAAGAAAAACTGTCAAAGTGTCAATAAAATATCTGACTTCTGAATATGCGCATTTTCAATTTCCAAATAAGAATAAAATAAAAGATGAAAGTTGACCAACTCTAATTTTATTTCTTATTTTATCTCATTTCTTGTATAAACGCTTTCATGGAGATGTGGATATTGAACTTCCTTATTTTATTTTGTTTCTTATTTTATTTGCTGTATAAACTCTACTTTAGAGGGCTCTAAACACAGGTAGTATTCAAAAATTGATTACTTCATGCTCATTTCCAATGATTAAGTTTTCCCCGTTCCACTACCACATACCTACAAACATGTGTTCAAGTACAAGTAATCTTTTATCGTTGTATGAGGATTCTTTTATACTTACTGTTTTTCTTTTTTCTGCAGAATTCGTTCGGACGGAATAAGCAAAGTAGACAATCTGCAAACATTTCTAGTGTTGAAATTTTCTTGGAGTTGTTTCAAGGAAATGGTACCTACACAAAATTTCACTGGAACTTTCCTTTGGTAATTGACTTGACAATCAATCAATTTAACTGATTTAACAGGAAAGATGAATAGGTAACCGGAAAACCGGAATACTTTACGTTTTACCCACAGAACTTAAGAACTTACCATATACCATATTATGAACTTAACCTCAAAGCAGCAAAGTAAAAATAATGAATTTGAAAATATAAATACCACAGAATACAGATAATGTGATTTATGATAAATACACCCTGTGTGGTCTGTGATTACAGTTTACTATAAACGCTGTATGCGCCATCTGAAACAGCCGTGTGCTCTAAAATCAAGTAGGCGAAAATTCCTCATTTTTGTCCCAAACTTTTACAGCTATAAGTAGAAACACCATGAATATAGACATCTTAAATGAAAGAAAGAAATGAAAGAAAGATCTTATTTCCAAAACCGCAATTCAAATTCAGTTTCTTCAGCGTCTTTCCAAGAAGTTTTGATAACGGAGGCAGATACTGCCTCCGAAACCTCAACAATTTTCAAAAAAAGAGAAGTAATCTTTGTTGATTCGATCTCATTTTTTCAGATAGGCAAATTCAGTGTAGGGTACGTTACTGACAAAAATTAATTTCTCTCAAGACCGCAGTCTTGTGAACGCAGTAGGTTAGGTTAGGTTAGGTTTAAATGTGAGTGAGCCCATATCAGGCCCTCCACTGCGGCCAATGGCCTATTGTGGCTCACCCTATGGTTATATTTCTCCCAGTATATCCAATCTCTTAACGAAATTGAGTAACAAATTGGGAGAACAGTTTACCAGATCTTCTGGCCTTACTTTTGTATTGCCAAATATTGAAAATCTGGTTCTGGCCGCTGCAGGGCATGTACACAGGATGTGTTTAGCCGTTTCATCATCCTCCATGCATAGACGGCACTCTACATCCTGTGCAAGTCCGATTTTATGCATGTCGTGTTTGAGTTTGCAGTGGCCAGTGAGCAAACCTACTATAACTCTGAGATGTGCTCTACTGAGTTCTAGAAGTTTGTCAGAGTCCTGTTTTTTCCTTGTACAAGCAATAAATGCTTTGGAATGGGCTAGTCCTGGTAGACTGAGCCAATACTCAAGTCTTTTATTGTCTGCCCAGGCGGTTGTAGCATTCTTGGTAGTGCTATATGCTAAACCGATGACCGGTTCTGGCCCAGTGAACGTTGTTTCGGCTCCCCCTTTTGCTAAGGCGTCCGCTATTTCGTTTCCTTCTAGGCCCGTGTGACTTGGTATCCAAACTAGGGTAACGTTGTTGCCTTATGCTAGTCGGTTCAAGGTGTCTCTGCAGTTCCATATTGCTCTGGATTTAAAGCAGTTGGATTCAAGCGCTTTCAATGCTGCTTGACTATCTGAAAATATTTTTATTGTTTTTCGTGTGAGGTGTCTGTTTTCCAGCTCCCTTGCACACATTTCAATGGCATATACCTCTGCCTGGAATATCGTAGCTAATTTACCCAAACTGAATGAGCGTTTCACTACTGGGTTCATACCATTTATTCCGGCTCCGACACCTTCCAAAGTTTTGGAACCATCGGTGAACCACCTTTCATTTACCCTACATAGGTCAGTTTCATTCCGAACCCAGTCTTCTCTTTCAGGGAAGACCACGGTGTAGGACATGTTGAGGTTAGTGGTTTTAGGCATGATGTCTGAGGGCATTCCCAGAATGTTGTGAGCTATTATGCCTTCCAGCATGCTGCTGCCTCTCATGACACATGCCTGCGGTAGACTAATGGCCGCTTGGTAGAGTCTGTATGTTTCCCATCTCTCTCTCTCTCCAGAACTATGTGGAGAGGAAGTAGTCCAAGAAGAGCTTCCATTGCTGCCGTTGGCGTGGAGCGAATGGCCCCAGTAATCGCCAGGCACGCTTGTCTCTGTAGTCCGTTAAGTTTAACGCAGTAACTTATCGGGCAAATTAATTAATTTGCCCTTCTACACTTGTATAGATTTATTTGGATTAAAAAAAATTTTCATTTTCAGATTGTGGAAGGTCATAAACCCAAAAAATCATGTCAAGAATTATAAATGCAGTTTTCAGCTTACTAGAAAACAGAAATCCAGTTTCTTCGTCTTTCACAAATATCTGCTAAATTCGGAATAGTTGGGAATTGTGTCGTCGACGGTTTTTGTTGGGTCCCCGTTATAGCATCTTTTTCATATATCACTTTGAAGGAATAGTATTTTTTTGTATGCTAGTTTGATGAATCGAAAATGTGAGCAGAAACCGATACACGAAAACCCTTTCTGGCAAACACGGATGGCGGGTTCGAAAAAGAAAAATACTACTGGAAGACACGTCACACGTCTTAGCAAAGAAAGGTTCCACTACTGAAATTTATGAACACAATTGACTTATGTTTCAGTCTCAATTTTTTGGTGCCAAACTGAACATGCAAAGATACAACAAAGTATATACAATATGAGTCTTTATAAAGTGTACTTACTGAAATGAGGGAAACTATGCTTAATTTTATCGACGGAAAACGTATTGAAAAAATCGAAAAAAACTTTTGCATTTTTTAAGGAATTGAAAAAAATGTTCGCTACCGTGACCCCTATGTGAACAAAACGCTATATCTTTTGAACTAATTGACCCATCACGATAAAACAAACTCCATAATGATTGGAAGTAATTGGGCGTCCTCGCAAAATAAAAATTATGGAAAAAAACTACCCCCAATTGAAAATAAACATATTTCTTCAGCTATCGGGTCAACTTGCAAACGGGGAAACCTCTGCAGGGAGCTCAGCTACTATGTTTGAAGGCCTGAAAAATTCGGGGTGGAGCGACGTAGTGGCCAACTGGAATGAAGCCGACATTGATTTGTTACAATCGTCATGGAGAAAATCGACATTAAAAACCTACAATCGTCCTTGGAAAAACTGGTGTACTTGGGCAAATTCAAAAAATATTTCTATTAATAACCCGACCCCTCAGGAGTTAGCTCTGTTTTTGAGTTTTCTCTACAACTCTAAGAAGCATTTTAGGTAACAAATCTGTTGTATGCACTTTTTCGAATCCAGAGAGGGGAGTATTTTTGACCTCGCACCCCACTGTCAAACAAATGCTGAAAGCTATATCAGCCTAAAAACGCCTATTAAGCGCAATACTAATGTTTGGGATGTGAATATTATTTTCGAATGGTTGAAGTTACATCCGCCAAAATCTGACAGTCTTTTTCAAATTTCAAGACATTTGACAATCCTTCTTCTTTTGACTTCTGGTAGGAGAATCCATGATCTAACTCTTCTGCATATTGATGAAGAAAACTTTCAGGTTTTTTCGGATTTTATAATTTTTTGACCTGTTTTCGGTTCAAAAACAGACGAAGCTTCAAGTAGACAATCTGGTTGCAAAATTTTAAACAACAAGAATCCTAATCTTGACATAAACACCTGGGTCAAAAAGTTGCTAAAACTTTCCCAGCCAAAAAGAGAGCCGCTGAAATTATTTTCCTTGTTTATCACTACAAGAGGTAAAAAACCTAATGTTTTACATGTTGGTTCACAACAATTCGGATCATCCGTTGAATCGTTTTGAACCTGTTTAACTGCACCAGTTATATTTTGTACTCAGTTCCTGATAAGGCTGTATCTAGTTATAGGATATGATATGTTTATGTTAATCATTGTTAATGTGTTAAGGTGTTAACTAATTGATTGATTAAAAATATTCATTTTCTCAAAATTCTCAATTAATTCACATTCACAGTACACTTCGTCATGTGCCGACAGAAAACAAACACATCTCATATGGGTCAAGCGAAAGCACAGACATAAAATATGAGCGTTTTTCCCTTGAAGAGAAAAAAAAAACGCTTATTTTGAGTCTTGCTGAAGCTTGACCCATGGAATTAAGGCCTTGTCGGCAAAGAATAAAGGTACTGAACAAAGCTTCGCCCTTGCCGGCACAGATCGCGCTGAGAGCGACCGCGTGACGCGGCCACACATCACCATGAATTTTCTATTTTCCACAAACCATCGCATACAGATATCACAATTCACAATAGTTCATCCCACCCATATCAACATAAAGTAGCAGCTTATAACAGTATGATACATAGATTACTTAGCATTCCTCTTAGTACTTCAAATTTTAATAAAGAATTGAATATTATTAAACATATTGCAGTTAACAATGGTTATAAATCATCTTTGATAGACAATCTTCTGACCAAAAAGAAATACAAAAAAGCTATTCAAGAAGTTTACCCTACTACAATAGACCACCAAAGGTTCAAAACAATTACATATATCGGTGAACCAAGCAATAAAATAGGTAATTTCTTAAAAAAGCAAGGTGTAAATATTGCATTCAAGACAGACAATAGTTTAGGCAGACATATTAAAAACAATAAAGATAGGGTGGAAAAACAAGAAAAGTGTGGAGTCTATAAATTAAACTGTGGTAGTTGCCCTAAGTTTTATCTTGGACAAACTGGTAGAACCTTCAAACAACGCCTAGCCGAACACAGAAGTAGTTTTGTAAACAGGAAAACAAATTCAACGTATGCTAACCATTTATTAATGGAAAACCATATTTTCGACAATGATTTTGAAATCCTTCATGTCGAAAACAAAGGTAAAAAGCTAAATCTGTTAGAAAGTTTGGAGATTAATAAATGGAAAAATTCTCAGTACTTGCTTAATGACCAACTCGAATTAAATGCGTCACCACTCATAAATTTGTTTTCCTGGAAAGGTTAGATTTAATTAATAGAAATGTAAAGTACTTATTGTGAATTTATTAGGAGTCAGGTATACAACCGTACCCTAATTAATTTTAGATAAGTATTTAAAGTAACATAGCAAATAAGTAATTTAGTGTATCTTTACCACTTGAAGAAGCTTTTGTAAAGCGAAACAATTGTCGTGGTTTTGTAAACCCTTTTGATGTGAAAATCATTTAAACTATAGTTTCATTATAGATATGATACCGAAGGAGGGAAGGAAAAAAGGATAGTAGGGGAGATTAGGGACACTCTGACCGCAAGAAGAATGAAAGGTAATGTCATATGGGTCAAGCTTCAGCAAGACTCAAAATAAGCGTTTTTTTTTCTCTTCAAGGGAAAAACGCTCATATTTTGTTTTTTAGATGAGGAATTATGTGAACCCGAAATCATTGAAACTTATTGTGAAGATGCAGCTTCTTTGAATTTAGAAAATAAGTGGAAAGAGAATGTAAAATAAGCAGATGTGGCAAAGAGATTTACTCATAAATATTGCATTCACTGGATTTGAAGACCCAAGTCCTAAGAGCGACAAACGGGTTTATATTCCAAAAACGCAGATAGAAACCTCATTGATACAAGACATGGAGGGTGATGATGATCAACCGAAAGACAGCGTTAAGCAAGATCCTGATTATACTGTGCCAAGCAGTGAAATGCCAGAAGATGACGACCAAAATGACGGACCAAATCCGAAAAACAGACAGTAACTTACGTAAATTTTCTCGGAAAGAGGTTAGGTTAGGAAGAATATACAACATCGAAAAACATCGAAGAAAAATGAGATAGGCATATCATATAATAAGAGGCGCTTTCAAGCAACATAAATGGGAAGCCCGGTACAGCTCAGGTACTTTCAGCGTTGCATGAAAGCAAAAGAGCTATATCGTCTAAGGAAAGTTTCCATCCTATGATAAAAGAGTTTTGACTTGAAGGTATCATGCAGCAAATTATTTTTCTAGGTGATTGCAACATTAAGGTTTTTGCTACTGGTAGTTATCAAGAAATTACTGGTTCCAATTAAGCCGCTGCTTAAAAGAAATATGCAGTGTTTTAAACTCAATCAGTGGGTTCATTTTTCTGGAAACATTGAAGAATTGGAGAAAGTAAGTAGGAAGTAAGTAATCCTAGTTCAACTGCAGTTGAACATTTACTTGTAAAATAATGTAAATAGTGCTTCTGAGTACATATGATCCACGATTCTTTGAGTTTTTTGTATCTACATATTTCCTTATAGCGTAATATGTTTGTATTGATTCTATATTTGGTAACTGATGATAGATTAGTTAAACTCTATTTTTTTCAGTTTTTATGAAAAATATCAGTTTCCTGGTATAGTTGGAATTATTGATTGTACCTATGTGGCGATTGTTTCATCCGTGGTGAATAATGCAGAACAGCCAGAAAGAGCCTATGTCAATAGTAAACATTATCATTCGCTTAATGTTCAATTGGTAATGAATTTATTTGTCAAATTCCAATAACTTTGAAAATAATTATTATATATTTCTTGTAGATATGTGACAGCGAGTTAAAAATATCAATTGTCAATGCAAGATTTCCAGTCAGTACGCATGATGCATTTATCTGGTCACAGTCTAGGGTTTCAGAGACATTGGAGATAATTTATAGACGAAATCGTTTTTTGTTATTGATGATTCAGGTAAAGTAAAAGTACATTTCATCTGATAAAAAAGATGGTATGAAAATGAATACTTAAAATTCAAACGAAGTTATAATTATTGAATTAATACATGTTTCTTTAGGTTACCCTACAAGGCCGTGGATATTGACTCCCATTATGGTATATTCTAAAAAATTTCAAGACATTTTCCTTCAGACGAAATAAATAGAATCAAACTGCCTGCATGGTTCATTGGAGGTACAAGGTATAGGAAACGCCTTAAGTATAGTATGTTACTTGGCAAACCTGATCTCTTTACAACGATGATTAGCAATCCCAGATGGTCGAAAATCTTCAAAAACTCTTTCGATTTCGGACATATGAACACCAACACGATTTAGTCTGTCGGGTATTCCACACTAAGTTATTGGAACTCATGAATGATTTATAGAAATTGTTTGTGTACCAGAATAATATATTTATCCGATTGACGGCTCATATTCCATTCACGTTTAACATACATAAGATAAATGAAATGATTCATGGTACATGGGTTCTGTGGTGAAATAAAGCCTTCGGAAGAAGCGTACTCAGTTGTCCCAAACCGACTGCTGTCTTTACTTTCATCGACGATCCATCATCACAGTCAGTAACGGTAACAGTAACAGTAGTTTCACAATATGAGTTTCTAGTAGCTAACTACAGAAGCCGTATCAATGTGAAAATATGCTACTTTTTGCTGCTTATTTGTTACATTTTTAAACAAAACCAGTTCTAAGCTAAGCCATGTAGAAATTCCAGAGCAGGTCCCTTGGGATAATAAAAACTCAAAATGGTGCAAACGATAAAGATGCTACAAGGTTATTGGTGTTCCGGGTGGTTTTTCTCCGAATGACAACAGATTTTATTTGTGTATGCTACTACCTGTTTGAGAGGTGTAACTTCTTCTGAAGAGCTAAAAATTGTTGACGGTGGAATCTGTAGAAGCTACGAATTGGCTTGCCTAGCTAGGAAACGATATTTTTAGGGGGAATTGGTTCTGTGCCACCAGAAAGTCAACTAGATGACAATGTTCTCCGTTAGCAACAACCGATGTACATATATACATAAATACATTGGCTGTACCTTGGACTGGCTTTACTGGATGGCTATCGATTCAAGGAAATACTGTCCTTGCAAGTTACGAAATTCTCTTGGATTCGAATATTGATCATAGCCCTGAATTTGGCATCAGTAGGGATGATCGCAAACAAATTAAAGGAGCTGCACTAATTTCTATAGGAAGAGGATCAAATAGCAGGGTGCTGTCGAGGCTATAGATCATTTTCTGCGCAGACTCATGAATTGAAATTTAGGCAGCTACTACCAGTCATATAAGGATGGTCTAATGATTACAACCGTGACATCACCATAAAGACTTCGTACTTTTGGCCATTACTGAAGATTCATACATTAACCAAGAAACTCAGATCGATAAAATCGGCAAATAAGAGTGGTGATTTGATAGATTTTGTCAACTTCATCAGAAAGGTGGTAGGAGGGAATCTACCCCATCTATAAATTAAATCGACTAATTTTTTACCGTCAGATATGGTGGAGACACTTTGTACCGAATGTGAGAATATAATTGAATCCGTTTATGGGTCTGATTTTGATGCTTATATGGAAAATCAATCATTTGCACGACACTCCAGGCAGAAAATTTGTGTGAATTAGGTATCTTGTGCTTTTTCGATTTGAAGGTATCTCCATTACATATAGTGGAAGAGACGACTTCGCAGAGCCACCATCGAAAATGGATATGCGTTATTATATTATTTTAAGTGGGGTTATGAAATATATTGTGCTTCTTTGTTTTTTATGTGCTTCTTTGTTTTTTAAAGTTAATTGTTTATGTTTCGATGTAGTTGAAAGTTGAAATGTAATTTTATATTCTGATATTATTTTAAATGAGCTGAGTTGATCCATAGTGGTTTATAAATGGAAAAATACTGTTGTATAAGTTTGGAAATATGTAAACGCGATTCTATCATCATCAAGAGGCAAGAATAGAACTGATGATTCTATCTGAATTTTTCTCAAAAAAATACCCACATGTGCAGTACGGGGCCACATATAAATTTAAGCCTGTTGATGCAATCATTCAGGAGGCCGCCCAGTACCTGTTTGGTGAAATTACAAAAAAAGATTGCAAGGCCATCAAATCAGAAATAGAGAATCTGTGAATCTGTAAATCAAAACAGACCGTCTTACAGTTCCTCGTAGATGGGGAGAGAAGCCCTGGAAAATTGTACTTCTTCATCAAGATCCGCCATCTGCAGTAAGGGGATATTTATGAGCTGACGGCAACGAACGAGATCATAAAGGAAGTCTGGGAGTTCCTATTCGAGACCAGGGGGGCCATAACTGCAAGGCTCCGATCCCAGACATAAGACGTACCGAAAACTCAATATAGTTAAATCAATTCTATTGCAGGAAAATCGAATTTCCAAGATGACCGCGTGGAAAACCTGATACAGCTGTTATCACTCATACTGGTTTTTCAATGGTGTCATGTGAAAAATAGGTACATAACCCCTTCATTCACTTAACACCAATTTTTCATCCACTCGTATCTTCAGGTAATATAGTTAAATCAATTTCATGGCAGTTAGGATACCTCTTCGAAAGGGAGGAAAAGAGCCAAAAATAAAACTGGTGACTGGTGATGCAATCATTCGGGAGGCCGCCCAGTACCTTTTGGTAAAATTACCAGAAAAGAAGAAGGCCATCACAATTCCGGTAAGAAGTAATCAAGATCTGATAGAGTAAATATTATCCCTGGATATCACCATACCGAAGCCTAGCGCGCAGCGTCTCTACGCTGTTCATAGTAAAACCGGCTGGCGATACAACTGAGAGAGAACGATAATCAGTTTGGCTCGAGCAGGCATCCCGCCCGTATCACGAAGTCTAGCAGAGATACCGGCTTGCTGACGTCACCAAAGGAAGCTAAATACATCAAACAGTCCGTTCATCGAGCTACGCAAGCCCAACTGATTTAGGGAGGGGATGACCAGGCTACCTTCTACCTTCTGAATAAAGTGGACTTGAAAAGTCCACTACTAATTCCGAAAAATTACTGTTGCGCAGGTCCGACTTGCCTAGCGGGGGGTAGCGAGCCTAACAGCCGACAAAAGCCCAGTTGAAAAATCAATTGTGATCCAGCAGTCGACAAAGCCGTCACGAGACCGAGTGAGTCAGAATGGGTGAGTGGTTCTGTCTGAATTGTCAGCCCAAAATCCGAATGAGTAAAGTAAATCGAGTAGGTAGATTTCGATATACAAAGTGGACCCCTGTCAATGAGAGAGCGTAAAACAATCGTATCTGATTAACAGGCGCGTAGGATAGAAACCGATATACAGAGTGGACCCCTGTCAATGAGAGAGCGTAAATAATCGTCTCTAATCAACAGGCGCGTAGGATAGAAACTGATATACAGAGTGGACCCCTGTCTATGAGAGAGCGTGAAATAATCGTCTCTGAATAATAGGCGCGTAGGATAGTAACCGATATACAGAGTGGGCCCTTGTCAATGAGAGAGCGTAAAATAATCGTCTCTGATTAATAGGCGCGTAAGATATAAACCGATATACAAAGTGGACCCTGTTGCTGAAATATACAGAAAGTGAATAATAAAAATTTACATTTTTCTATCGTGGTGCTAACATTACAATGTGCCATTTATTGTTAATTGTGAGCCAAACAGGCTCAGTTTTCATTAACGTTCATGACGATAGAAGAATAAAATGAATATATTCAAGTCAGAACATCGGTTCGTTTTATTCATTACTAGCCCAAACCATAAAAGTAAGTTCACACTTAGAGTCGTGAAAATAGTGTTAGTCTTTGAACATTTTCCAATGTAATTAAAACAAAATCACGCACGAAGTTATCTACAAGATATAGTTTGCTACGATGGAAAACAAGTTAGCTAGACGGAATAGTCAACCATTTGGTGGAGAAAAATACACGATTCGGCAGTTTCGTGTGAAATCATTGTTAGCTGAACTTAACGTGCTCAATGTTATAAAAAATGATATTCCGGAAGATATCACGAATGAATGGCGTAAAGGTGATGCAATCGCGAAGAGCATAGTGGTGCAAAAACTTGGACGCGACTTACGAAAGACGCAGTCTAGCGACAAAACTGGCATTACGTAAGCACTTTTGTCTTTGAAGTTACTATAATTGATAACTTGATAGTATCAGATGCATCGCTAGCATCTCCTGTTCTTACCAATGCGTGACATGTGTGAGTTATGATAACGCTAGTGATAAAAAAAAAACTCAACATGCGGGATGTATATGAAAATCACAATGAAGAAAAAGATCTATCTCGAAAAGATAAAAAAACGACAAAAATAGTAAAAATCCTACAATAATTTATGATCTACAGGCAGTTATGTCCTGTCCAAACGGCAATGTATCATCCTTTTAAATAATGTATGAAAATAAATGATAACAATAATAATATTCATAAAATAAAACTAAATATAATCTCAAAGGTGTGATTAAGTACCCTCCTTCTCATAGAAGAGTACATATGCCTTTTCGCTCACTATGGATTCTGATGGAATCAGGGATGCTTACAGTAAGCGTATAGTGTCCGCAAGAGGCTTCATTGTCTGCTGTGTAGTTGCTCATATCTAATCCTTTCGGAGTAAAATCAATGGTGACATTTAATTTTCCTCTACGATAATAAAATAGGAATATTTGAAGCTAAGAAAAAAGGAATTTTGTTATTATTCAAAAAAGGAGTTATACCAACCTACTATATTACGTATCCAAGTTAAATGTTAATAACCTGACAATGTACAATGTTCAAAATAAGGAAGTCACTTGGTACGTTTGGCATGAAGGAGAAGCATATCGGGGTTCTAATGAGATAGGTTCTTCCGTATGGAATTACTTGGAAAGTTTGAACGTGAAAATTTCATCATCTGCAAAAAATCGTTTTATGTTTTCATTGTATAATCACGCTGTGATTACATTTCCAGCAATAAAATCAACTCATAAATTTTCAGTAGTGGGCCATACCCAAAATGAAGGAGACCATGTTCACTCACAGATTGGGAAAAATATTCAAAAATGTCGAAAGTCTTTTCTTATATTATTTGTTCCTGAAACATATTTCTTCCTTATAAGAACTGAAAGGAAAACTGGTAAACCATACTCGCTTATAGAATTTGACCACAGAAATGTATTCGATTTGAAACATTTGAGCAACCAAATTGGAATGGAGAAAAAAACTATAAAGAATACAGTTGATGAGTCAAAAATTTATGTTGCAAAATTCAGAAAAGAAAATCCTACGATGTTCTTCTATAAAACATCCTGTAAAGATGAAACTTCCAAAAGAAGAAAACTGAACCAGCCCAAACGAGATCCAAAAAATCTGCAGGAGATGGATTGGCAAATATTTCATTTAAGAGATCCCACGATAATAAAATAGGAATATCTGAAGCTAAGAAAAAAGATTTATTATTATTATTCAAAAACCTACCTACCTACCTACTATTTGGATTCTTTCAATAATTTATAAAAAGATTTTGAAATTTCTGTATTTATCGACATTCTTCTTGATGTGATTGTTTTATCTTTTTGTGGCCTCTCAGTGATTGGTTTTTAAAATCTATTTGATAACTACTAGGTACGTAGGTATTATTTGTCTAGTTTCTAGGAACATTGATTTTGTTAATTTTTGTGGCATTTGTTAATCCCAAGAATTGTAGATATTTCGTTTAAAGTAAATGCATTTTTTTAACAAAACAGTTTTTTTTTACTATTTTAACCCATATGTTTGGTAAATGGTAAACGGAGTTTGAAGAACAAGAGCGACATATGACAGTATATCTCTTCATACTCCGACATTGAAATAATCGTATAACTTGACAACTGTCATATTTTTTTAAAATATGGTTTTTCTGTATATTGATAATAGAAGTTGAAAGTGAAAAACTCCGTAGTTTCAAATGCCTCTCGTGTGAAATTGACAAATTAACACCTATGACTCTCTTTTTCCGACTAGACGATATGTACTTTCCAGTTTGCCCTGAAGAAGCTTTAAAATAAAGCGGAAGCTTGGCACTATTGTAAATAAAACTTTAATTTGTAAAGTTTCAACTGACTGCTTACCCCACTGTCCCTACACTGTCTATATCCCGACATGATTTAATGAAGCACTACTGTTGTTACTGGCATACAATAAAGTGGGAGCAATTAAAGTCTTCCTCTTCTAGACATCTATGATTCGATCAAGACCATAAGTGACCCCTGGAGTATTACATTCTCCACTGAAACTGCCCGGAGCAAGTGGCCCTTCACATGTTAAACAGAGGTGGCGCCCGAGGCAAACCGTAACCTGGACTCGGCGCCAAAGTGACACGTGACGACAAAAGGTCGTTACAATAATATAAGCATGTGCTACCTTTTATGAATACACATTTACTCTAATAAATACAAAACAACTTCCACGCCAAATTTAGTAGAGAATAGAAATAGAGAATATGTAATTGAAAACAGACCGTCTTTACGGTTTCTCGTAGATGGGGAGAGATGCCCTGTAAATTTGAAGACAAGTTCTACTTCTTTACATCAAGATCCCCATCTGCAGTAATGGTGGATTTATAAACTCAACTAAACTAAGAATTTAAAATTAACAATTAAGAATTAACTATAAGCAATTAAGAAGGTGTTTATAAACGTCAACTAAGAAATTAAGAATTATGTTCTATGAGTTTTGCACTTGACGTATTTTTGACGTTCTATGGTTGAACCACAGAACACTTGACTGTTGTGTGGTTGAACTATTTAAAAATATTGACATTTGATTTTTGATCCATTTGAACAACAAACGGTTTTTGATGGAAAATGTTTATATTATTCTTTTCTTTTTATTTTCCTTTGTTAAACGAAATATTGCAGATTTTGAAATGGACGATGGAGAATTAATCGAGAGGGTATCTCAATTTAGATTTCTTTACGACAAGAAAGACACTAATTTTAAAAACAAAGTAAAAAGGGAAAATGCTTGGCAGACCATCTCAGCCATAATGGGATTTACTCGTAAGTATACTTCATTCCTGACAGTTCTGCAAATCAATTTACTACCGTAGGCAACAGCTTTAAATATACTTATCACTATCATAATTTCAGCTCTAGAATGTGATCAGCGGTGGACCGTTTTAAGGAACAAGTACACTACCTTAAAGAGATTGGCAAAAAACACACCTTCAGAATCGGAGGCATACACGATTTCATGGCCATATTATAGCCTGATGAAATTTTTAGATCCATTCATTCAACAGCGAAGGTAAATATTTTCATATGAGTGTTGAAATCCAATATAAGTTAATATTTTCTAGAACAACTACAAATTTTTCGGCAATTACGAGTATTCCTCATTATAGTGGTGTTAACAATATTATCGATAACATTGTGGATTCTGATAGTGAGGGAGAAGTTAGCCAAGTTTTTGATATCCCGGAAACACACTATAACTTGGAGGAAGAAGAAAATAATCAAGATGACACCCAACAGTTATACGAAAAATTTTTGAAAAATAGAAAAAGAAATATAGAAACCCGACCAGCTAAGACAATTGTGAGTGAACAAGAATCCCAAAATTTAAGTAAGAGCCCGATAGTAAATAATATGAAAAACTTGGCTGAAATAAAAAGACTGAATGCCTTAAAAAAACGAAACCTGACAATAAATCTGATAAAGAAAATGTTGTCAACAAGTTGGGGGGATGCCTGCAAACTTTTGAAAAATATATGGAGAGCAAACAGACATCTCAGGTGGAGGAAGATTTTGTCAGGTTATTAGCTAAAGATTTGTCAGTTTTTACAGTTTTTACAGAAAGGATCTCCCTGAAACAACAGCTCTATGAATGCATGGATAAGAAACTGAGGAAAAGAGAGACTTGAAATTTTGAAAAAATTTATGTAACGGGACCTGAAACATGTGATAAGAAAAAGTATTATTTTGAGAATGTTTTTGTATAATATTTTTAGATATTGAGTTAGGAGAAGTCTTTATTTTTTTATATGTTTTTTGTTAAATGTATTTTCTGTTGTATTTTGAGAATATTCTTGTTTTATATTTTTTTTTATGTTTTTTTGTTTATATTTTGTATTTTGCTATTCAATGATCACGAGCAAGTGGACTAGTTAAACATACTACTCGCAGAGTATACAGTTTTACTGTCAACGTTTTGTCAAATTTTTTCAGAGCTATAAATTGATTATATCCACCTGTTGTAATTCTGAAGAAAGAAATTTCGCCAAGTCGTTAGCAGTAACACTTTAAACTCTTGGTAGTGAGTAAAACTAGTCCACTTATTACTCATGATCATGTAATAGCAATTTGTTTATATTTCTAGTTACGTTAAGAAAAAAATGTTTTTTCATTGTCTTGTTTTCGGGGTATAAAAAGATATTTATATATAATTCAACTGGATACATGGTTTTATGGATTGGCAAAAGAAAATTCAATCTTGTCATTGTTGAGTCTTGTTAAATGCGAAATATCTAGGCCACACAAAATCTCTACCTCTACCTCTCCACTCCTCAATTCTCGCTTTTCACTCTTCACTTCAATACTTTTGTTCAGCAAAAGGACCGTTTTTTGTAAATTTGTTTTGTAAATTGAGGAGCCCTGTTGGATGCTGGAAGATTTCAGGCCTGGTTTGGCTGTACAACCGTAACGTCGCCGTGGACTACCACCAGAGTTGCGAAACTCGTAGGAATAACTATTCAAGATCGTTAAAGCGTAAATTACGTCGACCACAGAATCTATAGGCCGCCCCGAAGAAAACCTGGGTTGCCATTTCAATAAGTTGGCTACTTACGCCGGAAATCCGTACTTGGAGCCAAAAAATCTGAAACGCCTAGCTCATCATGAGATGTATTCTACAATTTTCAGCTGACAAAAACGGAAAAAAACGAAGATGCCTTACCTGAGGTGCCTGATAGTAAGGCAAAGGAAAATTTCACCCTCAGGCAATTTTATAAACACCATTTCATGTTATGAAACAGAGAAATGGGAAAGTGCTATATTGCACAATGCCAGAAAATTATTTCAACATTTCGTTGTTGACTCTTCAATTCGCGTTGAAATGGATCGATTATCGATTCGAAACCATTTCAAAATTCAGTCTTTCGGGTATTCCACACTGTTATTTGAACTCGTGAATGATTTATGGATAAATCAAATTTTTTGAGTACACGAATGATATATTTATTCGATTGAATTCTGGAAGTCTTGACTACTACATGCTCAAGTTCTATTCAGTTTGAGAGTACAAGATAGAATTTCATCCACCCGAAACGTTCAAAGTCGTGAAATAATTCATGGTACATGGGTCCTGTGAAAAATTTAAGCATTTGGCTCCATGTATAAAGGAGAAAGTGTACTCAAAAAATTATCCCAAACCGAATGCTGCCTTTACTTTCAGCCAATAAATGGAAAATGTATTTTGGAAGGAATAATTCAGGCGGATAATACCTGGATAGTTCCACATTACAGGGGAGACTGGGACGTACAGTTGTGGACAACCACCTGGAAACAGTTTTGTTGATGATCTTAGCGAGTATAGTAGTATTTTGTTTTCTGTCATCTTCAATGTAACTTCAAGACTTTTTCACAGTGAATAATGAACCTCATAGAATATTCATCTTCGGAAAACTGTGTATGGTAATTAATCAGGTAAGTTTGAGCTACCGAATCACGTATTAGTTTCTGAAGAAAAATTGTATTCTATAATTAATAATAGTGCGTTATGGGTATAATGATGCGACAGTAGTGAGTCTATACAGACTCTGCCTTCGGAAATACTCGGGGGCTGGCTAGACGAGATCGGTAGAAGTCGGTTAGGTGGACGGCGCTCGCTGGTCTGCCGTCAAGACGTAGTCGGTTGGGAGAGAGTATATGACAGCGGCATGTATATTTCAGATTGGTGTTTGTCATGCTGTCCATCGAGCGGTGTTATCTTACCGCAAGCCGGGTGCTATCTTACCGCACGCCGAGCGCTCGAATAATAAATAAAAAGAATAATGATTGTGAATGAATAAATTCGAATTGTTATTTTGGTATAATAATAATGATGTTCGGAAAAATAGGAAAAATGGTGGGTAACGGGAGTGTAACGTTTCAAAGTGCGATTCCAATGAGGAACGTATACAGGGTGTTTGAAAATATATGATTTAAGAGAAAAATCAATGGGGTGTCTCAAAACAGTCATCAATTGAGAGAAAAAACAACAGGGTGTTTCAAAATACATCAATTAAGAGAAAAAACAGCAGGGTGTGTCAAAATACATTGGAAAAATGAATCATCGCTTCATTGGGGCATGCAGCGATTCAAAAGTTTTCGTTTTAGGTATATAGGGTGTTTCAAAATAGATCATTTAAGAAAAAATATATACCAGGTGTACCAACGTGCCAGTTGAGACAAAAAATATATACAGGGTGTCTCATAAACGTGTAGATCAACACACCAGGCTATGAGACCTTTTAGTAAATGTAGGTTGAAATGTTGCTTATACAGCGCGACAAATTTTAGTTGTTTTTTCGAACGTGAAAAAACGCTAATTGTGTTCGATTTTTTACGAGTTTTCGCATTCAAAAAAACAAGTAAAATTACGAATGCGAAAACGATCATTTTGAACGATTTTGAAATGTCAAATGTTCATAAGAAATACATGTAAAAGTGTATTTTTAGCATTCATAATTTTAGTTATTTTTTGGAATGCGAAAAACGCGTGTTTTCGTTACATATTTTATGCATATCAGCGTTTGAAATTTTATGTATTTTTTCGAATGCCAAAAACATCTATTTTGATCAGATTTTTGCGTGTTTTAGAGTTTCAAATTGGCCAACTTAATTTATAGGTAAAAAAAATAAAATAAAACAGTTTGAATACAAAATTTATTATACATTTTTATTTTGGTAACATATCACATAGCCATTTGTAAAGAATATCGACGTTTCGGAGGCTGCAATTATAGTTGGTGTTGTTGCGACGAATGTGATGCATACAAGGTAAGATGGTATCATTGGTGTTGTTGGTGAATATGGGAACCATCCATGTCGTATTATCATGATCCTCCAAGTTCACAATACGTGTAGGTAGACCTAATTGTTGAAATTTTTCTGCAAGATAGTTTCGTTTTTGAAGTCCTCGCACATAAATGACATCAACATCATGCAGATGTTTCTTGAGGATGACATCCAATTGATGATATTCCACAAAGCCAGAGGAATACCGCAATCCGTGAACGTTTTTCTCCAAGAAACAAGTGGTACGTCGATCCTCTTTACTCAAAGAGGAAAATGGTACGTTTGGCAACAGTAAAAAGTTACTACACTGAATTCCAACCCTAATAGCTATTTCCTTAGGATGGAATTGCTGGTCGACGATGAAGCCTTGAATATCTACAACAGCTATTCTCATGTTGACTCTACGATTGATACTGAAGATGAATGGCATGCTCAGTTCCATTTTTTGATAATTTCTGAGAGTGGGAGGTGCTCAATGACCGTGTCATGCACAATAATGGCATAGGCTCGGCTATTTTGGGGGAATGGTTCAGATGCCTCGATTTCGAGTTTCACATCAACACTGGAACTTTTGATGCTCTCGTCCCTTCTAGAACAATCGATGACAAAGAGAGTTTTGTCAAAGAAGGCTGAGTAAGCCAAAAGAGGATTATGCTGATTAGTGAGTTTATAGGTGAGCCCAAATTGTGAGTAGTTGAAATAGGCTTGAGAAAAATTTCCTTTTGTAAAATCCAGATGCATATTTTCTTTAGGGTAATTTTCACCGTTTAGAGTCAGCGTTATATTAGTGATATTCAAATTGTTGAATACTGTTGGATCATTATTGACTTTGGTATAATCACGATTTTTTTGGAAACATACAATCACATAGCGGGGGCTTTCGAGAAACGATGAAGTCTTGACAGCCCATATTTCATTTTTTGCGCCTTGTGTGAGAGCAGGCAACATATGGAGTTCCCATTTTCTGAAGGGCATAAGAATGGGAGTGTCAGCTTGGATAGCTTTCAAAAGTTGTAATTTAATTTGATCATGCGGATAGATTCGTTTGACTTTGAGTTCAATATTTTCAATTTCCAGTTTGACTTCCGTGGGAGCCAATTGTGTTCCAGGAGTTTCATCTATTTTGAAGAGGTTGCTATCATCTCCAGCTCGTACTAATCGGATGGTATGTTTACCGTAGGAAACACACTGATAATCACTGAAAATATTCAGAAAATGTCTAATGGGTATGAGCATGTTGAATGTTAGATGGGTTGGGTTGATGACTCCAGTGTTGGTGGCAGTGGGAAAAGTCCAACCTGAGGTGGCCAAGTGTTTAATATCTTCATCGGTGTAGGTGAGAAAGCCTCTGACAGTACTAACGATGCCAACTTCACGAACTGTTTCCAATTCCTTGCCACTTTGTTCATAACTTGCAGATTGAAACATGAAAGCGCCAGCATTGTTTACGAATGTCACCCTGCCATTTCCTTTGGTTCTCTCAAGTTTTCCACTGATGAATAGCAGGCTGTCGTACAAGGCATCATAGGCATCAGATTGATTAATGTTGATTTCAATAACATCATTGTTGCGGAAAGATTTCACATATGGGTAGTAGGTCCGCCACTCTACCTTTTGTATGGATTCATCGTTGTGTGGTTTTCGGAAAATGTTGAACATTTGATTGGACAACATGATAGCCGAGAGATTCCAAAAACAATTTATTTTCCACCGACAATAGTTGACGCTGCTGTTGCTGCTGCTGGTTGAATGTCTTGCTGAAGACTGAGGTGTGGTATGGAGATGACTTATAATTATAGATAGTTAGCACCATACTTTCGCTTCAATTCCAAACGAATTATTATTTCTTCGTTGCGAAAATCAACAAGTTGAGAATTTTGATCGAGCACTCGCAACGTAATGGTATTTATTTCGTTTGTATGAGAAATGGGCAAATAAATGAGATGATTGGGTGTTTCGTCAATTGCGTAACCAGGATCAACACCTACAGCAAATTCGTATATCGTATGAGACGGTGTGTCGTTGTAGAAGGCTCCAAAGGTAATGTTGCTATCTATGTGTATGGTTCGTACTTTAATGATATCCACAGGCAGATCTGATGCGTAATGCAAGTTGGGGTTGAGAAGTTTAGACGAAAACCCCAAAATGCGAGCTAAACTATTTGCAGGTCGGAAATCGATCGAGTGCTTCAAGCAAAATATTTCACTTTTCAGCGTATTATTATTGGGTTTGAGATAGAAAAATTCCTCGGGGTTTTCCTTGTACGTTTTGGGTACGATATGTTTGCTTATTAAATCTCTAATATCATTAATTTCGTAAGATCCAGCAGGAATATCGATAGTTTTTTGTTTAGTCCTATCACCGTTTTCGTGGTAGTAGAATTTCGTACCTTCTTCAATGTTGGGTATACTGTTGTAAGAATGGAAGCTGAGCAAAGCCAAACTGTATTCTGAATCGGAATCCAATCGAATGGGTGGATTGAAATCGATGGAAAGCGTCGAAGAACGACTCGTTAGCGTTAATATCATAGACATGACTGAGGTAATTTTAGGAATAACATACCTTAAATAAAAAAAGTTTGAACAAAAATCATTTATTTTATATTACAATAATAACATTCATATTGCGACATGACAATAGCAGTATGCATTATTTGTTGTAGCGGCATCGGTGAAATCCATCAAAGATTTAGTTCGATTTAGATCGAATCCAGCGGGCATTTTGAAGTAGAAATTTTAGGCAAAGATGCCCACAGTTCGTCTGATTGTAATTTTGATATTTATCATTATTATATGTAATTTTCACTCCCTTGCCAAAATATCTCACCAATTCCATTGGAGGTTTCAGATTGCCGAAACTGTCGAAATATTATGCGACGTTGCCGCTTTTATTGTAAGCTACCCAATGAGTGCCCGCATTCGAGTGTGAATCCAAGTTTATTACACCGCATTCTCGCAGCCAAGAACCACAAGTTGGCAACGTATCACGCATAAAGACTCCACGAAAATGCGGTATTTTAAGTTGACGGGCACACTGTAGAATTTCCGAATCATATAATGCTCTATTAGGTAGCTTGTCTATCAGTTTTTTTGTTTTTTCAAGTAAAGGCCTCGTCCTTTACGTTGATGTTGTTGTTTTTTCAGGAACAGTCCATATCCTCGAGGTGTTTTTCGCAGGTACAAACCAGAACCCAAATGTTCCATTGATTTATTATGACGTTGATCCTCTTCGAGTTTCTTTTTGGCATCTCTTGCATCTATTACGGTTTTTGCGATGGCGCTCGCTCCACCTGCCAACGAACCCAAAGCCGAAAGGGCAGCAAATATAGGTATGAGTGGCAGGATTCCTCCAGATTTTGCATCGAATGGAATCACCCGAGGTATGCGTATTTTCTTGCGTCCTCCAGCTTGACTCACGGCCATTTTAGCAGCTCGCAAAGCCGAAGCACTAGATTTCTTAATATTAGTAGGATTCGGCTTCCAATTTTTAATAATTTTTTGAAGCATATTACGTCGAAAGGACACACCCATGCCGAGCTTACGTTTCGCTTTCATGGTGGAAGTGACAAACCAAGCTGCGGCACGTTCTCCAAATTTAGCGTCTTTCGATTTAACGCGTTCCCAAGCTCGATTTTCCAACACTTGATCTGCCTTATGTCGGTCTTCTAGTGAGTCGCTTTGAGAGTATGCAATATCGTGATCTTTACAGCTCTCGTCCAAAGGATTCACGCCTTTGTCCCCTCGATCCAATCTTTTTTTCAATTTGGTGCCTGGCCCACAAAACGAATAACCAGGTAGATGTAATTCGAACGGGAGCTTATTGATAATTGAATTAACGACACCTGCACCGGAGTAAGTCAACATTGAGAATGACGTAAAGTTATTGTGATATTTTTATTTATAACCGTGGCGCACTCATTTTCAACCACCACATCATGGAAGTCATTCAACAAGACGAGTCACTACCCATTGAAAATTTGGATATTTTGAATGGGGGCGGTTGTGGTAGGATGATTAGGAAACATGGTAAATTATTGCCCAATTCGTTCCGTGCAATCATCTGTGGACCAAGCGGTTGTGGGAAAACCAACGCCATCTTAACATTGTTATTCCACCCGAATGGCGCTAAATTCGAAAACATTTACGTATACTCAAAATCGTTGTACCAGCCCAAATATCAAGTACTTCAGGAAATTTTGAAGAAAGTCAAGGGGCTGGGATATTATCCGTTCAGAGAAAACGAAGAAATCATAAGTCCTCACGAATCCAAATCAAATAGCATATTTATTTTCGACGATGTCGCCTGCGATGGTCAACAGAAAATTCGAGAGTATTATTCCGTTTGCAGACACAAGAACATTGACGCCGCCTACCTTTGTCAAACATATTCGAAAATTCCAAAACAGCTGATACGCGACAACTGTAATATGATCGTACTTTTCAAACAAGATGAAATAAATTTGAAACATGTATTCGATGAGCACGTTTCTCCCGACATGTCTTTCGATGAATTCAAGAGAATGTGTGCAGAATGCTGGCAGCAACAGCAATATGGAACCGTTGTGATTTGTAAAGATTTCGATACGAATGCTGGTCGATATCGACAAGGATTCGACAAATATATAACTATACACAAGATGTGATGTAGTATCATTTGTCATCATGAAACCGTTGAGCAAAGAAGTTGATGTTATTCGAAAGACTAAAATCAACGAAATTGCAAACGTTATTCGAAAAAAATATTTAGCACTGAAATTGGGTAAATCTGAAGAGGATGAATCGCTGCAGAAATTTTTCAAACCTGTATCAGGTCCATTGAAGATAATAGCGAATAAAACGACACAAGCTACTACTACTACTGGGCCAATCAAAACTGAGGCGAAAACCGAACTTAAAGAGGAGAAAGTGGAAAAACCTGAAACGACTCCACCATTCCAATCCCTCGACATTATTGCAAGTACAGAGGATGATGATGATGATGATGATGATAACGCATTCAGAGAAGAAGACGAACAAAATGATCTGATGAACATGAACGAAGAAATTTTAGAGGAATATATCGATCAATATCCTATAATGGTTCAGCCATACATTATAAAGCATTGGGCAAATGATAAAAAAATCGACAAAGTATACGGGCCCATATATGATCAGCGTGATTCAAAATGGTTCCTTGGTGTAAAAGAAATAGATTTTGACCAACGCAGCGGATTCATTAAAATGGATGGATATCAATGGAAAGGGACACCCGGTATATATGAGTTGATATTTCTCAGTAAGCCTGAAAATTACAATGATGAGGATTTACAAGCATACAAACAAATTTTGAATTTATCATCCAGTCACAAAGACACCTTAGGCCGAATAAAAAGTAGTAAAAAATGGAAGTACAACAACCTAATTAAATCTATGTTTCCAACACAACAACAACGTAAAACATTGGCACGTACAAATTTACGTAAAGCATCCGATTCAACAGCGCTAGGCAGCGGTTGTTTACCGAAAACACCTATTGCAATGACATTTAATACCAAACCCATGGAATTCATTTATTGGGACGATCCCAACGAACTTTGCGAACGTCTCAAATTATTGATAGCCTCTCGAGATGCTGGAAATACTTCGCATGACAACGAGATTATTGCCATTTTGAGTGAACTCAAGGAGGCAAATATAATTCTATAAGACAAAGTGTGTTCCCCCATACATTATCATTTTCAAAATGGTTATCGATAAGTTTGGACGTAGCGACAACAGCGCAAGCGCAGATAAAAAGCGAAAATTGCCAGCACCTTCTGGAGGAGGCGGTTTACTGCACACCCCAGACGGTAATATTGATTTTGATAATGTGAAATTGAGTAATGTGAAGAGTCCCACCAAGGATAGTGATGCTGCCAATAAACAATATGTGGATGAAATCAATAAAAATTTTGCTAGCCAACATCAAATACAAATTAATCAATTGCGTAATCAACTGAATGGTGATCTTACAGAGATACGTAATGAAATTAAAAATGAGTCGAATAAAACAAACAAACAGTTTGAAAAGAAAACTCAAACACTTGATAGTAATTTAATTCAAATGGTACAAATTAATGACACACGCTTTAAGGAAACGAGAGCATTTTTCGAAAATTTCAACCAACAATATATAAAGGATATTGAAAATATTCGTGAAGATTTGTTGAAAAAAATTGACGAAATTAGTAATTTGGTACATTCACACAATATAAAATGGGATATTAAGCACCAATTGTTGGCACAATATCGAGATGATATTTCGCAACAAATCAACAAAATAAATTCAAATGTATCGAATGCAAAATCAGCTATTGAAGAAATCCGTAAAATGCAAACTTCAATCAAAAGTGTTGAATATGATGTGAAAGCTTTGAAAAATGAGAATATAGAATTGCAACGTTCAATCAAACACTTAGACGAGGCCCTAACGAAAATGGATGCACAACACAAAATTGAACAAAGCAATCACAATATCAAAATTACCAAATTGATGGAGGCTGTTCATAAACAAAACTAATCAGTTTTCCTGTGCCCAAGATTTGTTGGAAAAATATGTTAAATGCAAAATGTAGTTGTTTCAACATCATGATAAAATAGTACGTTCCGCAGCCTCATCATCAGATATATGCCATGGCTTCCAAAGAAAAGATTCAACTTGTTCGTGAACTCCACAAACCTATTAGAAAAAATTTTCCTAGACGTCGGACCATCATCAAAGGCTTAGATGACCTTTGGCAGCTCGACTTAGCAGAACTTAGGTTATACGCACATCAAAACCGAAATTTCAAACTCATTCTAGTCGTTATAGATTGTTTTTCGAAATTTGTGTGGACTAGACCGTTGAAAACGAAAACGGGGGAGGAAATTACCAAAGTATTTGCAGATATTTTGGCACATACGAAACGTTGTCCAAAAAATCTACAAACAGATCAGGGTACGGAATTTTATAACGCCAAATTTCAAGCATTGATGAAAAAACATAAAATAAATCACTACAATACGTACAGCATCACCAAGGCCTCTATGGCAGAAAGACTAATTAGAACGCTGAAAGAAAGATTGTACAAATATTTCAGTTTGAATGGCACCTACAAATGGTTGAATATATTGCCTGAAATCACAAAATCCTACAATGATACACGTCACTCAAAGACTGGCATGAAACCTTCGGAAATTGATAAAACTAACGAAAAGAAAATTCTCAAATCAACATACAGCCACTTGAAGATAGCTGGACCGAGAAAATTCAAAGTAGGTGATGTTGTGCGAATCAGTAAGGCAAAACACGTTTTTGAAAAAGGCTATACACCCAATTGGACTACGGAATTATTCAAAATTATCAAAGTCAAAATTACCAATCCGGCCACCTTCATGCTGGAAGATATGCAGGGTGCACCTATCAAGGGTGCTTTCTATGCAGAGGAACTTCAAAAAACTGCAAATCCAGATGTATATCTAGTGGAGAAAGTTTTGAGGAAAAAAGGCAAAAAAATGTACGTCAAATGGGCAGGTTTACAAAATCAGTACAGCTGGATAGATAACGCTGATTTTCTATAAAATCTTATGGAAAACAAGCACATTTTGAAAGTCTATTGGGGGCCTTTCGACGAAATCAATTTTCTGCAACATTATTTCAACTTCACTACACCACAAACAAAACCACGTGATGTGAAGTAAAAATATAAAATCGCATGCAGGCACACCCAGATATTCAGTTTGAAAACGATATTCAGTTTGAAAGCAAAAAAATGTCTCAAGATAGTGGTTATAATAGTGAAATTGGAGAATCGATAATGTATGAAGATTGTGATTATAGTGATGACGCTACTGAGTTGAAACAATACGATCTGGAAACTCAACCTGAACCGTTTAGTGCAGTAGACAGAGCGCTGGAACAATATGAAATGGCTGCTCGACACGAACACCAATTGCTGTTGATGGCTTTTCCCATGCCGTCCTATGAACTTCGATGTGGTTTAAGTCCAGCCAGAGACTTTAGCCCATGCATCATTTTGAAGCAGCAATTTTCACCTCGATTCATCAATTTTACACTCAGTGAATGGTTAAACCTCATTGGAATTTTGCAAACGTCAATGGATACTTTCTTTGAATCACTAATCGATGAGTATGTAGATGAATATAATCCGATTACAAGACGTTGTGAGGATTACATTTATGTTACACAATACATCGAGAGTCATACCAAACAAATTTCCATTGCCAAGGATGCTGTGAACATGGAGCTGTCCAAGGAGGATGTAAACGATATTCTCAAAACACATCGAGGAGTGCTGTCCGGCCGCATCGCCATGTTGGATGCTTTGAACTTTTGTGCATATTATCGAGGTGTTTTTGATCTTATTCAATCATGGTTACGTGATAGGAAAATTTATTTAACTTTAGAAGAAGTTATAGAAGGTTTCTGTGAAGCCTCCCCTTTAGATAGTCTGTATGCTAATGCTTTAAGAGAATATTTATTTTATTATAAACAAACAATATTAGATGATTTATGTAATAAATGATGAAAAAAAAAAATTGAGTGTTTTATTTCATCAATTATTGGTTTCAAAACATATTGAGCGAGAAGTCATTGTAAATGGTATAAATTGAAAAGTCTTACCAAACACATTGTCGCAGATTGTGTAAATGGTGTGATTTTTTGATTGTATACAAAATGTTTACAATCCAAACATCACTTCATTTACACATACTGACAGACTGACCTGCAAGGCTTTTGAATTCATATCATTTACAGGAAAAAAAAAATATTTAACTTACCTTTTGTTTGCTCTCAACACTGGAAAATCTAACTTCACACAGCATACTCAGTTCTATAGATTTTTTTTCTCAATTTACCATTTTCGTAAAATTTATCAGACACTCCCCATGGGTGGGGTTTGGACTACTCCTGTACATGGCAAAAGTGTAGTTGAAACAACTATTCCTCGCCCATGTACACGGGTAGTCCAAACTCAATCCATGAGTTGCTTGTAAAAAATTCATATTCACATTTTTTTTTCTTTTTTTTTTTTTCAAAACATTGGAATAAAACACAAAAAATATTTTTTTAAATATATATTGACAATTTCTACCCCCACACACACACACATAAAATACATTATTTTAATATCAGTTGCAAAAAACATTTTAACAAAATTCAAGTCTTTTTTGGCTGTGTAAATTATCCTGGCAATCATCCTGAGTTTGTAACTCAAAAAGAAGATGTGTGAAGTCGTATTGACACCAATATGATTTCCGTTGATAGGCAATGTGCAGTTCATTACTTGTAAACATTTCATGAACATGTTTAATTTTGTAATTTAACTTGCCATAATTATAGCGTTCAAGACCAATTTTGAAACATTTGAAACACGTTTCGCACACAAGTAAGTTAAAATCAGAAAGTTCGTAATATTTTAACCAAATGCAATATGAATCATTATAACAATATGGTTCTAAACTATACACATTTAATAGTGCTGTACGAAAATCAATAGGCCTTTTCACATATCCAAAATTAGACATATCCACATATTCAAAATTTTTTAAAATATCATAATCATCATCATCATCATCATCATGATGTTGATATTGAATAGCATCATCATCATCTTCTTCATGATGTTGATAATGAATGATATATGACCATTTGAAACGAGAATAATTTTGAATAATTTGTTTTGTTAATGACGGAGGTAAAGGTGCCTGGATGAGGAACCTTCCTGCAGAATAAATGTTCTCACAGATCGTTTTGATACATAGCTGTCGCAAATTCATTGTACCTGTAAACGTGAGAGAGACAAAAGAATTAATTTAGACTATAGTGCCCCCATGGTAAAGTATCGAATGAATCGGTGATAAGTTTTCGTTTATCATCATGGGCACTTAATCCGATTTTAGACTGTTCAATGGAAAACACTTCATGAACGTAGGAACGGATTGTCTGTTGGGTTACAGTCTTTTCTTTGTTTTCCCTCAAACAATCGACATAATCATCAAAAGTTAATTTATTTTTCACAACACTATATTTAACCCCTTTTGATTTTTTAACAACCTCACCCCCCTGAACTTTATATGTGTACATTTTTGACCGTAACCCCACAAAATGTGTAATGATTTCGCCATTCGCCTCATCCTTCATTAAACCAGGGATTTTTTTATTTACTAGGGGTATGCTATATTTGTTATTTTCCGAGTAATCACTCGTATCAAATTTGTCAATATTGCCTGCAATAAGCCCTTTGTATACATCATCACATGACAACTGATAAATGAAACTATCCGTATCAGTATACATAAGTTTGCAATTATCAATTGTCATGGTGGGCAGCATGAAGTTATAATGAAAATCAAACATGACTGTTTTCGATAAATCCAAAATAGCCATACCAATGTACAAAGGTTTATTGAAAATTAATTCAGATTTTTTGAGCTCCACAGCTACCAGATCATCATCAAAAACAGTTCTCTGTTGAAATCTAGGGCTAGCAATTAAATTTTTTGCACCATATCGCCCCTCCCATTTTGAAACTAATTTAACAACACGATGGCTACGAATGTCTTCCATCGTCTTCCCAAACACACTATTTACGGCCAGTTTTCGCAAATCTTTTTCAAATTTACTTGTAGCCAAAGTCCTCAATCGAGTATTTAGCTCGATATATGGACGCAACCACGCAGATTGTTTGAATTTTAATACTTTGTGAATTTTTTTTAATATTAATCCATGTTTTAAAGCTTGTTTTAAATTCCTATAATGCAAAATATATTCTTTTTTATCATATGTGGTTGCCATTAATTTTGATAATTTTGAGTTGGGTGGTATACGATGTTCGGGGCAAAATGGGAAATCTTTATGTAAATCATGGAGTTGTGCGGGGTATTCCAAATCAACTTGGAGAATATAACCTTCAGGATTATCATCAGGAATTTGAGTTATATCTATATTTATATCAACCCACTCGAAACCTCCGTATGGAAGGGTTTCGCACATGGCTTTTCCATACAAATTATTAACATCAAAATACATGATATATTTGGATGGTTTCGTCGGATCGTATGCTGTCATATATGGATTATTGGCCTCACTGTATCTATTAGAACAAACTGAAATTCCGCCTCTTATACCTTTTTCAACAAACATAATCATATCGACGTCTTTTAAAAGTTGCAATTTACACCCTGTATATCGCAGCATACAATCCCACGTGTAACCGGGCATACTGAAATACCAGGCTGGGTCAAGTAGATATGTTTTCAAAGATGATTTTCGAAAATTTTCAAAAACATCTGCCAAAAGGACTATATCGGTACGCATATACAAATCGCTATATTCTCCAAGTGTTTGAATATTAAAAAATTTCCAAACATTTTGAGCGTGAGCATAATCATCATCGGAAATATTTGTATCATTTAATTTATTATAAAAATGTTGTTTATCAGGCAAATTATTTGCATTCAATTTCTCATCATTATCAACATAATCATAGGGAAAAACACCTTTTCGAGTTAGCAATTTGAACTGTGTGTCTGGTAAACTACCGAATTCTTTTTTTAAAATTTTCAATTCATCCACTCTCAACGTTGACACGAGAGCATCCAGACTTGCTCCCAAAAAACGAAGAGAGTCTATAAATCTGAATTTAATATTAGTTTCATTATCATATTGGGTAAACGAAATGTATTTTTCCCTATTTACTGGCAAAACACTCACGCGGTTATGTTTGGCTACTTCTTTTATAATAAAATGGCTATCGTATCCCGAAAGATTGTGGAATACAATAGGAACGATAAAAAGCTTTTTGAAGGCAATATTGCAAGATTGATGACTCATGCCCCTAAACGCCCCCGAAAAATGATTATGATCTTTCACAATGATATCCTTCTTCACAAAAGGTTTCTCACAAATATGGCATACCCTAGCATCAATAATATTAGGAGTTACTATCATAGGTTCAATTTTTTTGATTTTTGACTCTACCAATTTAGCGATATCTCTCATTTGTCCAACAAACCATTCCATACAGTCAGCACCCCGATAACTTTTATAAAATGATAGAGAATCATCATGTGCACACTTGAAATAAAAACCTGCACTGAACGCTCTATGATGCTGGTACTTTAAAGTTTTTTCCGAAATTTTACCGTTACATTTTTCCAATTGTGATTCAAAATCAGCGTAAATTATAAATGGGCATTCTTGCTTATATATGTGATTTTTGAATTCAACATAATCATATTTTGGCCAAGAAATTTTGTACTCATTCATTTTCTCACACAACACAATATGTTCATCTAATTTTTGCTGTGTGAAAAAATAATTGAGACATCTATCACAAAAATATTTCTTATATCTATCCTTACTCATTTGACTCGATAATAATCTGGACATATTTTTAATTTGACAATAATGATAGGTTATTTCAATATTTTCATCATCAACACTCGGAGCATCATAGTCGTTCAGTTTGGGAAAATAAATATTTTGAATTAAAAGTAAATTTACATGACGTTCCCGCTTTTCAGAAGTCAATCGTACAGGTGCCACTGTATAAAATTGTTTTTCTTTCACAACATTCATTTCCAATGCATACACATTTACTGAAATATTGTTCATTTTTTCAAATTTTGTAATGCGGTGAAGAGGCATAGGTGTATCTAAATGTTCAGTTTGCAGGACAGTACTAAAATGAGGATATGATGAAGTTTTATCAGTGTTTTTTCCAGATGCAATCGGGAAAAGTGCGCTAACTACACTCCAATAAAAACATGAGGAGTCAGTATTTTTAATATTAATGCACGCCTTTTTTCTCGAAATACTCTCCGGTAATTTAATGTAGGATGAGCCGTTTCCAATTTCATATTTATTGATGGCGACTTCCAAAGAAATAATCTGACTCAATGCCCATCCACTGTTTTTTTCCGAAAATTCCCCAAGTTTATTTGAAATTACATCAACAATATTACTTTCGAACCATCCGGTTAAATCCGTTCCTGCATCTAAAATCTTATTTGGTGTATTGAAATGTTTTCGGTCTACAATCTCTCCATCTTGAGAATTTTTAATAAAATCACCACAAAATGTGCAATTTACTTTCAACATAGCAAAGTCATTTATGATTTTCAACAATTTAATTTTTATCAATCTAAATGCATCATTTAAAAAATATTTAATTTCTTTATGTCCCAAATTTACAATAAGTCCAGTTTGAATTCTCGACTTGAACACTGAATTTACATTTAGCCATCGAACTGCACGTTTCTGTTTAACATCCCGATTCATTGATTTGATGTAAAATCTCATTCGCTTCAATTCACCAATTTTAGTCACAATTTTACGTTTTTGCCCCACCGAAAATTGATATTTTTTCATTGCCAAAATACATTTTCGAATATGTGTTCTAATTGATTTTAAAGCATACCCAGCTAATGGCTTTGAATAATTATTTCGAATTTCTATCAAAGTTCTATCGATTTTTGTAAGCGTATTATTAAAATGATCCATACTGAATTTGAAAAAAAAAATTACTCACTTTATGTGTGTGGGGGAAAAATACTATGGATGCTGCTACCACCTCACGCCTCAATGATCTTGAAGCAATCCTTTCCTCCTTCTCCGCACTCTAGGTGGACAAACTGATACTTTTTGGGGGTAAAGCTTGAAAGTTGAGGCTTTATGGCTGCGTTCACCCGCCTTGGAAGAAAGAACGATGCCTCAGCTATCTCCACCACGATGGCCTCCCCAAACCTCGTCTGGACTGCTCTGATGTTTTCTATTAGTTGCGGCACGTTGATTGGTAAGCTCTTCAATGCTACAGTTGACTTAAATTTGGGGGATGATGCTGCTGCAGTCTCGTTTATAGCTGAAAGATCCATCTATTAAAACAAACAATCGATTAGTTGAACGTTTTTTCAAAATGAATATGCATTTGAACAACTAAACCCTTGATTCTAACTTTTTTAAAAATATTCTCAATTCCCTTATTTCCCTCTCAACAAAAACATTAAATGAATTAACATGTAATCAACAAAAAAAAAATTACACATAACCCCATTTCAATTTCGAAAATATTTTATAGTTTCAATCACTTTATGCTCGCAAATTTGTAATAAAAACTACTTGAATTCTCTCAAAATGAATACTGAATTTGTTCACACAACTATAACCCATCAATAATCACAACTAACCCATCAATAATTTCAATTTTCACAATCAAATAAAATGAATAAAAAACTTACTTTGTTTTATCAAGATAGTGATGCACACAAACACTTGGAATATGAATAGCTGGAGCTGGCTGGTTCGGTACACTTGAAAAGCAGAATGATGCCGTCCACACCCAATATTGCTTTTATATGATCGCTATCTCCCACCGCTACGTCAGCGCAAAATTCCAGAACGCCATAGATCAATTTTTATTTCCCACGTACGCATGCAATGACCATGGGCTGCGTTTATGAATTTCCCTGTTGTGGAAACCGCAAACTGCATTATCTCATGTTACTTTCCTGGCTCTCAGACCGCGCGCTCCAATGCCAACTGATAATGAAACCACTATCAGAAATTGATAATTTGTTTCATACAAACTGCGAAGTATTTCAACAATAAAATTCAATTTGCAATAATTTTTATTTAAACAATAAATTCCATTTTCTATTCGCCTTTACAATTATTTCTATTAAAATTCTAATCAATATGCATGATAATATCGTGGTCACTATAATGAAAATTCTATAAAGTTCAAATTCCACTCGTGTCTTCGTTTTCTGTCGTCCTGCGGGAACAAATTCCTCAGTTTTTGTGTCTATTTCTCGACGATCTTCAAATATCAACTTCAGCTTATACTTAAATGCTACATTCTTTGGAACTGTGCCGGCAAAAACTGGTAACTGACCCTCATTGATTTTTGTTGAACGCATTGATTGCCATTCTGTTCTGTTCTTGCACCCATATTCGAAATCATTAATCTTCACACATATTGCCATGAATTTTACTCCATTTGGCTTGTTAACATACAAAACGTTATTTATTATTGCAGTTAGAAGAATAAAATTCATTTTGAGCATCGGTGACGGCATATTCGACGCTGTGAGGCTGTATTCTTCTCAATGGGTATCTTGTTTGAGGTAATTTTCGCATGAACACTTTGTCTTGAATGTGTAAATTATTCAACTGCTTCCAAACATTCTCTTTTTCTTCAAAAAATTGAATGTCTTTTTTCAATTCTTGAAGACGCCTCTCAAATTTCTCTAATTGACGTCTGTATTCTGCCGATGCCATTGTATTACTAATTCTTTTTTCATCAAAATTGTATCTATACTAATCACCCCCTCCGCCACCTCTATTGCACTCTCCTCCTATTTATTTTTACAACTTTTTTGCTTCTTCTACGTACCAGTATATGAAATGACATTCACATGTGTCGGGACCACATGTAACGTTCGGATTTGACCAAGGACAACTTTTATAATGCCCCATATTCGTTTCGTCGTTTTTTATTGACTCTAAACACTTTCTCCGATCTAACAATTTTTTTACCAACTCTACATAAATATCACATCCATCTACGTGCTTATCAATGGCTTCAGTCATTTTTTTAATTGCGAAACATATGTCTGAACTTGTTGGAAGCATACTGCCTAATGATCCACATTCACATCAACTTCCAAATTTTATGACTAAGTTCTTACACCTACCCTCACTCCAAATGGTACTTTTAAAATGACTGACCCCATCACAAGATGTGCATTTATGAGGCACCTTGTATATTTTTTTCCCTCATCTGACACGTTGACAATTGCAGCCTCCGAAACGTCGATATTCTTTACAAATGGCTATGTGATATGTCACCAAAATAAAAATGTACAATAAATTTTGTATTCAAACTGTTTTATTTTATTTTTTACCTATTTGAATATTAAAAAATTTCCAAACATTTTGAGCGTGAGCATAATCATCATCGGAAATATTTGTATCATTTAATTTTGTATAAGCAACATTTCAACCTACATTTACTAAAAGGTCTCATAGCCTGGTGTGTTGATCTGCGGCTCCGTAATCCGAATATGGACGGTCGGCTCATTTCAATCCCTCAGTCTAACAACCTTTTTTTTCCATCTTCCATCTTCCATCTTATATCTTCTATCTGCAATTATGTGCTTAACACGAACACACCCTGTATACTATTTTTTCTCTCAAACATTATCATCAATCCAGCATGTGCCACCGCCGCCTCCTCCCTGTATAACCATCTTATATTGGAACATTTACAACGAGGTCTGATGGTCGCACCTGTACATGTGCGCTTCGTAATCCAAAGATGGTTGGTTCGCTACACTTCGATCCCACACCTTACCAATCTTTTTTTCATTTTATTTTCATGCATATTAATTCATTTTCACTACTTGGCGCTCGGTACTGGCAGAATGTTATCTTTGATTTGGATCAGCTCGACTACGTCACAACTTGACGGCAGACCAGCGAGCGCCGTCCACCTAACCGACTTCTACCGATCTCGTCTAGCCAGCCCCCGAGTATTTCCGAAGGCAGAGTCTGTATAGACTCACTACTTGCGACCCACAAATCGTACCTTTGGTCACTTACATTCACTGCCTAAGGATAGTTGAGCATTGGCGGCCACGTGGGTGGAGATGGGGAGGTTCGTTTAGTTGATGGAGAAAACTTATGAATGTAATCTATTGGGCGCCGGGAAATTTAACCCCAATCAAATACTCAAGAAAAATTCAATCCTCAAATTAACAAAACAGGATCAAAAATAAAAAAAGCAAGTGGTACCAGGGTTGAACTATTAAATTAATTAATTAAATGAACAACGTAACGAATCTGAATCTGAATTTCTATTCCAACGGATATCAAGACAAGAAATTGAAAATATTCAACATACAAAATTACCTGATCAGTTCAATTCGACGAATTTGATTGAAGGAGAGTGCCAAATTCCTCCAAAATTAATCGATTTTTATTCGATTGTATTGAGCGGGCCGAATTACCGACGTAAGCCTAGTGATAATCGAAGTAGATTGGCTAAATCTTTTTCCGAAGATATTATTTATAATGTGTCTAATGGAAGAATAAAACCTTCCAAACATTTGTCTCGGCATGACGCTGAAAAGTTCAACTAACAGCAAGAAAATTATTAATATTGTGAATCGCTTTGGACATTGCTGTAGTTATACGAATTTAGAAGGAATCGAGACAGAAGCAACGTTTACTTCTAGCCAGCGTTCTTTGGTTTGTCCCGAAGGCATATCTCGAACAGAAAACATGTGCACCGGCGTTGCATTCAACAATTTCGATAGATTTGTTGACACAACGTCCGGTAAAGATACTCTGCACGACACCGTCGATATTATTTTTCAAAATGTACCCGATCCTAGCGAGCAAGAACACGAAGAAAACGATGAGGATGTAGATGCAGCAGGTCCTAGTAATAATAAAAAAAAAGAAGAAGAACTTTCGATACCATAACGCACGAATTACAGCCGTACACGAAAGTACCAAAGCTTCGCGAGCACTTACTGCTTACAGATAATTAATTTTATTCATCGAATGAAGATTTGCAGTGGTTCAATAAAATTAATTTTATTTTCATGCTTTCGCATTATCTGAAAGTACCCGACGCCAATGTGGGTTGGTTTTAACAGCCTCATTTACGATGACAAAGCTCCAACGCAGACGGTCTGTTATTTAACTACGATCAACTCCTCACCTACCAATAAATCTGTAGTAGAAACGATGAAACAAAGTCTACTAGTCGCTAGAGAATGCAATGAAAAATATATGCAAGTTACGTATGATCCTGCTATTGCGAAAAACCCCCCTCAAAATTCAGTGTACCGAAAAACCAGTGTATGATAATTTATTCATTCACGTTGGCTCTTTTCACGTAACGATGGCCTACTTTAAGGCGGTTGGAAAATTTATCGACAATTGCGGTATTACCAATATAATGGTCAACGCGCAATTGCTTGCCAACGGCTCAGTGAACAGTTTTCTTGCTGGTAAACATTTCAACAGATGTAAAAGATTGCATACAATTTTGTCATTGGCTCTGCAAATTTTACATTTTACAGAATTTTTGCGCCGAGAAGATATAGAATGTATTAACGAAATAGCAATATATCTAAGTAAATTCAAAGACGAAAGATCTGATACGCCTCGAATACTGCCGCAGAATGTACAAGATTTATTTGCTAAATATGAAGATTCTAAACAACAAACTTTACAAGGATAGCATGGGAAAACTGCACAATTTTATATAATGTATAATACATTTATAGAATATTACCTAACTTTGAGTAAAAGTATTCGGACGGGAAATTTTGAAATTTTTGTTTCAGTATTGCCGAAAATAGCAAATTTGTTCTTTGTCTTCAATCAACAAAATTACTCGCGTTATTTAGTAAAATATCATGACAATCTGCGCAAAGTCGAATCAACTCATCCAGGATTAAAAGAACAATTTGAAAAAGAAACTTTTGGCATGAAGAGAACAAATAAGCCAAGTTCACGACAGTAGTATGACAAAGCCGGTTTCGCCTCATTAATTTGAATTTTCTCTCTCGATGGCATCTGGCCATCGAGATCTCCGCCATTTTGGTTCTTCGGCGAAGTTCTTCAGCAACCCCCCAACGCCGAAGAAGGTGGGGGGAGGGTTGCGGAAGAAAAAAAAAATAAAAAAATTTTTGTCCCCGAGTGGGGCTTGAACCCACGCCTATTGGCATGGCAGCCGAGGGCGCTACCAGTGAGCCATGACGGTTCCATACTAATGTCGATTTAAAACTCGTAGCTTTGATAATGGGAAAAAAAAGCCGATTGGCGGCAGTCGCAATAAACATGGCGGTGTAGGGTGTAGCGTGTGGGGGTTGAGAGAGAGAAAAATTGCAGGTACATGATAGGCGTAGAGAGCAATTGGGTGTGTGGGAGAAGAAAAAAACGACCTCATGTGATTCGTTGTGTCGAAAAAATGGCCGTCGAAGCAACGCCCCCCTGCGGTACATGATAGATGTAAAGAGCGGAGGGCGGGGGGCGGGAGGGCGGGTTGCGGGCGGGCGGGGAGATCAAAACGACCTCATGTGATTCGTTGTGTCGAAAAAATGGCCGTCGAGAGCCCCACGCCTACGATAGCAATGGCCGCCGCTGGCCGCCGTCGAAGCATCTCTCTCGACTTAGAACAGGCAGCAACATGTCCAGACTTGAGTTGGAATTCCGAGAATCGTGTGTGACGTCACCATGAATGAACATCTGGTGTTTACTGGCGAGCGGCGTGTGTGATTCTAGGAAATGATGACTCAGCGAAATCGAGACATGATTTGGTCTTGGACTTGTTTATCGCTCCACAGCTTAAGTAAACAACCACATCCGGTGGTTGTTTACCCAAGACCATTATTTTCGAGAAATGTCGGCATGAGACACGATTTGGCCTTGGATCCCACGGTCTGTGTCACGTCGACAGATAGCACACACACACATGTTGCATTTTGCAACTCAAATGAAACAAACAGATATGCGTATATTTTTATTAGACTTCAGTGCCAGCGGCGTAGTATGATACACTATCATTATCGATTAAAAAATATTTTTGACGTATAGCTTTAATGAACTTATATATAGATTCGGATATTTGAACACTCAGAATCATTGTCACAAATAACATAAACCACTTGTAAAGTGTCGGCTCACATTTGGCAAGCTCTGCGGGAGGATGACCTCCAGGAGCTTGCATCGCGGCATACAGGATGGGCTGAGGGGACCTCGAAGTTCTGCAAGACGTCTTCAGCGGGAACCACTGCGTATCGCTATGGGTGTGATTGACATAGATCTTTCGCAATCGGTACGATGAGACGTTCAGCGGGATTTCGGCTTTCAACACAGGCAAATATTCATCATTGGCTAGCGCCTGAGTCATTCTCGTCCAGTTAGAAATGCTCGAATTCTCGTGCAAATATGAAACCAATACCTCACTGCACTCATATGGTGGGCTAATATACAGTACGTTCGACAGAACGGCTGCTAGAATTATATAGTTTGTCATGACGGTATGACTGCTCAACGTACACTGAGAAACGACGTATATATCACTCAAATATATATACACTGAGAGACACATACACCATTGCTCAATGTGCATGGCCCTCATGTTGATTGACCGAGAGAGATTTCATACTTGAAACAAATATGCACATATTTATTTCAAACATGAAATCACGCGCAGCCTCTCAATCGCCAGTGTGCGGCGGCAAAACCATTTGACTTTGGGGGAAAAGTTTGGTGTATATTTGCGAAAAATACACCAAGCTCTTTCCCCAAAACCAAATAGCTTTGAACGACCATTTTTGCCATTCACTCTGTCACTCTCTCATTCGCAAAATAAATCGAGAAAATTGGTTTAATACATCTATTAATACATAATAAAAATACAATACAATATGATTAATAATAATAATAATAATATATCAAACATTGGTTCTTCTTCCTTGGCTGTTGTAGTTGGCGCCGGTGAAACGTCGTGGATCGGTGAATGCTGCTGCCCATTTCCCATCGTCAATTTGCATATTTTGAAAGCGTTTATACATATGCAGCTTTTGTTCGTACTGCGATATTTGCGCCTTGAGTTCACGCAAATTTTGCAAGTGCCGATGGAGAAGAGTGTCGCCGCCACTGCCGACGTGTTTCACCATATCAGGTGCGACGATATCCATAGCCAAATATCGAAACAATGTCTCACAGCACAATGCACTTCTATGTCTCCAGATGCTATATGATTTAAACACAACGGGCTTTGCTTCTCGAGTGGCGGTGGAGGGGTTGTGACGACTGTACTTGTAGTGGCGGCAATATCGACGATGTGTGGCCTTCTAGGCAGATCGAGCACACACTTTAGCAGAAAATCGAATTTTTGATTTCCCTTCACATATACCACATCAGCTTCGAGGATGGGGCGCAGCACTTCTTGGATGTTGGTCTCGTTTAATTCCACATAGCCATCGGAGTATGGAATGCCGTGGATATTCCTTTCCAAATATCTCGCTTGGCGTTTATCATTTTCGCTCAGCTCATGGAATGGCACGACGGCTTTGAATAAAAAATGGTTCGTGCGTTGCCCGTCGGTGATGGCAAGTTCTTTTGGCTGGAACTCACCACCCACACAGAAACCCTGGATATCACAAGCTACGAGCTTCATCTTGGCTGACTGACTGATCAACTGAATCACTGAACGTTTGGCTAACAACTAACGCTGAATTTGAACTGATGCGCTTCGAGCGCGTTCCCCCCACCACCCCCCCACTCTTCTTGTTGTTTTCCTATCCATAGGCTTATGCTTCCTTGCGACGCGCATTCAACCAGCGCTCCCCCGCCGATCTTGCAGGCATATGACAGATGACGTATGACTTGAAGTGTTTTGTGTCTTATGACAGACGACGTACGATCTCACTTAAAGGCAAGTGTTCTATGACGTAATCGTGCACTATTACACAGTACGCACGACTATTAGCTGGGAACCCAACTGTGGCTTCTATGTCAAGTTTGACATCGACGGTGGACGATTTCATGAATTCCGCTCTCCGTGAGCAATAGATTACGAAGATGGCGGCTCGATCCTTGAATGCATCGTAATTCAGCAGAGGGCGTTTCTGGGGACAATTCGCATAGCTTGGGTAGAATTCCGTATAGGCGCGATGAGCTTCCACAAAGTTGTTTCTGTCAAATTGCAAGCGCATGCGTTCATGCGGGTAATTGTCACTGTTCAACGTTAGGCGTATGTCTCTGATGTCAACGTGGTCAAAGTAGCTGGAATCTCGTGCAACGTTGTCCATTCGATTTGTTTGGAAGGCGACAATGACGAATCGGGGGCTCTCCACTGCCGTACAAGTTTTGACAGACCATATTTCTTTGGTGGAACCAGGCGTGAGTGCAGGCAGTTCGTGCATATCCCACTTGCGGAACGAGATAACCACAGGTTTGTCAGTCTTTATGGATTGCAGCAGCTGCAAGCGAATATCGTCATTGGGAATGACGTTTTTGACTTTGAGCACGATGCTATTGATCGTCAGGGTGGCTGTGGTTGCGACCTGCGGATTCGCAATCTCCTCTATAACCATGCAGTTGTTGTCGTTTCTGCTTCTCACCAAACGAATGCACTGTCGTCCGATTGTGGCATATCTGTAGTCGTGAAATATGCCAAACAGATGTTTAAGCGGAATCCACATGGCGAACGAACCGTCGTTGGCGTTGCGAATAGCTCCACCTGGATACGTCCATCCGGCGGTGGCCAAGTGTCGAGAATCGGCGTCTGCGTAACAAGTGTATCCTCGCAGGGTGCTCACTATACCCGGAAAGCGAACAGAGTCCACCTCCTTGCCGTTGATTTCATAATACATTGATTCGAAGAAAAATGCTCCAGCATTATTGACGAATCGCACATTGCCATCTCCTGCGGTTTTGACTAGAGTGCCCTCTATACAGACGATAGCGTCGTTCATCAGAATCCATGTGTCACTTTGCTGAATGACGATTTCGACAATGTCATTATTTTGGAAGGATTTGACGTACGGGTGGTACGTTCGAGTCTCCACTCTCTGGATGGATTCATCGAATTTTGGATGATTGTACACGTCGAACACTTGTTTTGACAACATGATGCCCTTGATATATGAGGAATTCTATGCTCGAGAGAGAGAGCGTATGATTGGTGTGTGCTCTCGTTGACTGCGTCTGCGCGACTGAACTGACGTCTGCGCTCTCACTACTTTTATGCTGTTGGTTGTCGTTCCAATCAAATACCAACCCCATTTGACAGCTTGCGCAACACCAGTCGTACGATGATGGTTTCTCCACGGAAATTCACACTACAAAAGTCCTGATCGAGAATATTCAAGGTTATGTTATGTATCTCCGTCTTGTTCACAGGCAGGTAGATGAGATTCGAGGGAGTCTCGTCGATGGCAAATCCGGGATCTTCTCGAACGGCAAACTCGTATATCGTATGGGAGGGTCGGTTGTTGAAGAAAGCGCCCGATGTGACGTTACTGTCAATGTGAACTGTTCGCACTTTGACTATGTTGACGGGCAGGTCAGACACGTGAATGATTCCAGCTGGGAGAATTCGAGGTGAGAAACCCAACAATCGTCCGATAGAGTCCTCTGGAGTGAAGTCTATGGTGTGGTACTTGCTATAAATTTCGCACTGTAGCGTATTGGTATTGGGTTTGAGAGAGAACACTGCTGCCTTAGCGTTATTGTTGCTGTCTCTGTCGATGTCCACTTCTCTTTTCTTCTTCTTCACCTCTCTCGGTTTGCCGATGTGTTTGTGAATAAACTTGGCAATGTCGCTTATTTCGTAACAGCCAGTGGGTATGCTGATGGTGCTAACAGATGGCGCTCCGTTGGCAAAGTAATAGAACTTCCCCTTGGTTATGTTCGGTATGCTGTTGTACGAATGAAAACCAATCAAAGCCAAGCCGTAAGAGCTGTGTTCGTCCAATTGAATTGGCGGAGCAAAGTCTGCGGTCAGCGTAGATGTGTGACCTGTCAGAGTGAACAGCAAAGACATGACTGACACTTTGGGGGTTATGCACTCTCATTTAAAGACTTCCACACTCGCTCCCTGTGTTCCACATCCAAAATGGGGTCAATTATGTAGGCAAGTTTGGAGATTCGCCTAGCGAAACGGATCCTGTCCATAGCCATACGCTGCCAATCGGATTTGCGCGAAGTGTTGTACGCAAATCGCCACACAACCATATAATGAACCGTATTGCGCTCTTCATTAAAGGTCACTGTCTTTTTGTTGACGACCCTATCCATCGTTGTGTTGAGTTTGATCGTAGAGGAATTTCAGACACAAATGGCCGCAATTTGCTTGATCGAATGTCTGATAGCGATCGTTGTTGTAGTAGATTTTCACATTTCCACCGTCATTTAAATATCGTACGAGTTCCACTGGCGGTTTCAAATTACCGAAACTGTCAAAGTATTTCACACAAAGTCCACTTTTCACGTAAGCTACCCAATGCGTTCCACGATTTTTTATCGAGTCCAGATTGACAATGGCGCACTCTTTGTACATGGGCGTAGATTGAGGTAGGTTGTCGCGCATGAAAACCCCAACGAAATTAGGAATTTTCAGACGTTTGGCATACTTGACCAAGTCCACATCGTACAAAGGTCGCTTGCTAGGGGATTCACACCAGCGTCTCCGCGTGCCAACCTCTTCTTCAATTTGGTGCCAGGTCCGCAGTATTGGTATCCGGGCAGATGTAGCTCGAATGGCAGACGATTTATCACAGAGTTAACCACTCCACGACCTTCGTGCTCCAAGGTTAGCATGACAATGACGCGATTGGCGTTGCACACTTACTTACATAGCCGCCGCTCGAGCACTCGAACTGTCAGTCGAACGCCAGATGTGGGCGTGGTCACATGTAACATTTTTTCTCCAAATATACAATGAAAGTGGTGCAACAAGAGCCGACCCTGGAAATAGCCAATTTGGATTTCGTAGGTGGCGGCAACTTGAATGTTGTGCGCAAACACGGTCCTCTGCTACCGAATTCATTTCGAGCGATATTTTGTGGTCCCAGCGGATGTGGCAAGACCAACGCTGTACTGAGTTTGTTATTCAGCCCGAACGGAGCCCGCTTCGAGAATGTCTACGTATATTCAAAATCACTGTACCAACCGAAATATCAGCTGTTGCACGATGTATTGAAACAAGTCAAAGGAGTGGGCTATTATCCATACAGGGACAACGAGGAGATTATCGAGCCGTCAATGGCAAAGGAGCACTCAATTTTTATATTTGATGATGTTTCGTGCGACAAACAGGATAAAATCAGAGAGTACTATGCCATGGGACGTCATAAATCCGTGGACGTTGCATATTTATGTCAAACCTACTCGAAAATACCCAAACAGTTGATCAGAGACAATTGCAACATTATAGTGCTATTTCGGCAAGACGATGTGAACCTGAAGCACGCCTTTGACGAGCACGTCTCTCCGGACTACACCTTCGATGAATTTCGACGCATGTGCGCCACCTGTTGGAAGGAAAAATTCGGATGTTTGGTCATAGCTAAAGACTTTGATGTATCCAAAGGGCGCTATCGACTGGGTTTTGACAGATATATTCAAATGTAGTGTCTCGAATATGTCATTCTGTGTGTAGCAATGGCACCGACTACATCACGTGTCGACTCCGAAATTGCCAAAGTCGAACGAAAACGTCAAGTCAGTCAGTTGGCGAAAGTTGTTCGAAAAAAGTATTTGTCTTTGAAACTCGGCAAATCCGAGCAGGATGAAGCGCTGAATAAATTATTCAAACCCATCACGGTGCCGCTGAAGAGACTGAATGCAGCAATGCCCCCACCACCTAAGCGACGACAGCTGAAGGTGAAAAAAGAAGAGAAACAAGAACCGCCATCATCGAGGACCCCTTCCCCCACCACCACCATGAAGAAAGAAGAAGACGAAGACAGCTATCACACAGATGACTATGAGTCTGACGACGACGATGAGGAGGATGATGGAGAATTGCTGGAAGTTTACCCCGAAGTAGCATCTAAATTCGTGAATGAACATCGTGCGAAATCGGGCAAAATCGATGTGACTTACGGCCCCATTTACGACAGACCCAGAGCGCAATGGATACTCGGCAACAAGTTGATGGGCTTGGATAAAGATACGGGGGACATTCGCATTGATGGCGAAACATACCAGGGTACTCCGGGATTATATAGTTTGATTTTCTACAAGAATCCGAAATACCAGAGACAAGACTTGGTGCCATACAAGCAAATTTTGATGAGTACAGGTGCCCATTTAGATGCGAAAGGTAGGCTGAATCCTTCCCAAATAGCCAAATACGAGAATATAATTCGACCAATGTTCAAAGACCCAAGTCAATCGAAAATGGGCGGCGGCAGTATCCCAGATCAATTGACATATAATACGAAGCCTATAGAATACGTATACTGGGATGACGTCAATGAGCTAGTCGACAGATATAGGCTACTCGTCGCAGCTAAGAATGCTGGCAGCACCTCTACCGACAACGAGATCGTGGCCATCATCAATGAGCTGAGAGAGGCTGGATACATTCGATAAATACAAGTGTCGATGTTTCGCACCCCACAGTTCCATCATGAGCATCAACAAGTTCGGTCAAAGTTCCTCAGCTCGCCGCGCTCAGCAGCAGCCTTATCATTTCCCCGGTGTCATACTCAACTACACGGCAAACGGGGACATTGACGCTGAACATGTGAAAATATGTAATGTCGAAACGCCAACTACTCCGAATGATGTTGTCAACAAAAACTATGTTGATGACGTCATAGTGAAGCTCAGAGCAGAATTGGATGCGCAGAAACACGCTCACGAGGCCTTGGACATTCGAGTTATGAAATTCATGACACTTTCGTTGAAAAAACACGATACTTTGAAAAAGCAGATTGAAGAAATGTCGAGAACGCCAACGATTCTGGACTTAAGTACAGAGTATAACAATGGAGCTGCGCATTAGCATTGCGCAGTCGTTTGGGAGAAATGGAGTCGTCCGCAGCCAAAAAGCAATTGGTCGATGAGCTCCATGCTCCGGCCAGAAAGAGATTTCCCCGCAGACGTACCATCATCAAAGGAATCGACGATCTGTGGCAGATGGACTTGGCTGACCTTCAAAAATACTCGAAAGTCAATAAGAACTACAATTATATTCTCGTGGTGATTGACACCTTCTCGAAATACCTATGGGTGCGGCCTTTGAAGACCAAAGGTGGTCGAGACGTCACCGAAGCGATGGGGGACATATTATCGAAAGCGAACAGAAGTCCTACGTTCCTACAATCTGATTTGGGTACTGAATTCTACAACGCCAGCTTCCAGGCCCTCATGAAAAAGTACAACATCAAACACTACAGCACGTACACGAAGATCAAAGCAGCTATTGCGGAAAGAATGATACGCACACTAAAAGAAAAACTCTTCAAATATTTCAGTTTGAACGGCACCTACAAGTGGCTGGACATTTTACCGGACATTGCTAAAAATTACAATCAGCGCAAACATCGGACGATCGGCATGAAACCCTGTGACGTCACCAAAGACAATGAAGACAAAGTGTACAAGTATGCGTATGATTATGTGGGACGAGCTGGCCGAAAAAAGTTCAAAATTGGAGACTTTGTGCGAATTAGCAAGGCCAAACATGTGTTCGAGAAGGGGTATACGCCCAATTGGACGACTGAAGTTTTTAAAGTCGTCAAAGTGAAAATCACCCAACCAATCACGTACTTGCTGGAGGACTTGGAGGGGCGACCAATCAGCGGCGCTTTCTACGAACAGGAATTGCAAAAGACGAAGAATCCCGACGTCTATCTCGTGGAAAAAATCATTAGACGAAAAGGCCGAAAAGTCCTGGTGAAATGGTTGGGTTTCGACAGTACTCACAATTCCTGGATAGATTCGACAAATCGCTTGTAATTCAATGGAAAATAGGCACATTGGAGCATAAAATTGGGGGCCTTTCGTCTCTCTCTCCCTCTCTCTCCGACTGACTGCGAAATATTTCAAACCGTTCAGCGGCACGATGAGTCAGTCTATCATCATGCTTGGTGGAGTGCAGTTCGAGTCTAACGATCCTACGTCCGATTACGAGTCGATGTCTTCGTCCCTAGTGTCTATCGAGGAGGATTCTTCGGAGTCATCGTCATCATCAAGAGAGTGGGCAGAACGTGTTGCCGATTTGGACCGTGTTTGTGACATGTACAAAGACGCCATCAAGAAGGAACGATTTTACGTGTGCAGCGCCACCTACGAGTTTCGAAACACATCAATTTTGTCTGTGCAATGTGGAATAAGTGTTGCTCGAAGTTTCGTGCCTGCAGTGAGACTTGTGTGCACAATCCCGCACACCATCTCCTTCAGCCTGTCATTCAGCATGTTCGAGTGGGCCATTTTCGTGGGAGCCATTAATCGGCTTTACAATAACCGAGCTGATCCGAATGCGACCGACAACAAGACCGCTCAAATCAAACTCGATTGGGATGATGTCATGGACTTGGAATTACACACTTATGGAAATAGTGCAACAGTGCGAGTTTCCAAAGATGACACCTACTTCTACTTGACGGAGCTCGAAATCCAGGAAATCTTGCATTTGGATGCCACAGTGTTGGCGGGAAGATTTGAATATTTATTGAATATGAACTTTTGTCAATATTACCATGATATATTAGCTAGTGCCAGAGTTCTTGCTAGAAACAATGATTTGACATTTGACGAGGCTATAAATTTGTGTACTATATCGTCCAAAGATGATAAACATCTATGTTTTCGTGAATGCCTATATTATTTGCCTGACAAAGTACTGTTTGATTATGAATCGAAATAAATGTATTTATGGAACAGAAGTAGCATTTTTATTTCAGTATGCATAGAGATATGCAGCAGTACGAAGCAAGACTCGAGACGTTCCGAGGCTGGACTTCGTCATTTTCGCCGAGTGCGTTGGCCAGAGCTGGTTTCACGTACACCGGCTTGAATGACGTTGTCTTGTGTCGTGTGTGTGGTGTCGAAGGCTTCCAATGGCAGCCTGATGACGATCCAATGGCTGACCATCACGAATGGAGTCCAAATTGTGACTTTGTTCGAAATTACCGCCACAACAATCAGACATCAGTGGTGGTAGAACCGCCAGATGGCGCTGATATACCTCCAGAACCAAGGCCGGCGACGGATGACACTTCACCGACAGTTGGCGCTGACATCGCAGTGCGACAAGTGACAGATGACACTTCATCGACAGTTGGCGCTGACATCGCAGTGAGACAAGTGACAGATGACAATTCATCGACAGTTGGCGCTGAAATCACAGAGCGACGAGTGACAGATGACAGCAAGCCCATAGATGATGGCAGTGCAGACTCACCACAGAACACTATAATAACGTGTTGTGTTTGTCTTGTGAATGAGCGTTCTGTGTTGTTTCTACCTTGTAGACACTTTGTGTGTTGTTCACGATGTGCCGGTCTGTGCGACACATGCATAGTATGTAGAGCGCCAATTTGGAATTTATTGAAAATATATGTATCTTAGTTAATTTTTGTTTCATTTTCTCTTTTTGAGCGAAAAAAGTGCTCATTTTTAGGCTCAAAAAACGATGCTCTTTTTGAGCGAAAAAAAGTGCTCATTTTTAGACTCAAAAACGATGCTCTTTTTGAGTGAAAAAACTCGCACCAAAATTGACATGGTGGCAGTGCGTTTTTTCGGTGGCTGAGTGGCTGAGTGAAAATTTCAGTCACTGAATTCAGTGACTGAAATTTCACTGAAATTCACTGAATTTTCAGCCCCCATAAGAAAAGCATGGGAAATTTCAGTTGAGTGAAATTTTTCAGTCGCTGAGTCTCACTGAGTTCAGTGACTGAACTTTGACTGAATTTCACTGAACTTTTTACTCAGTTCAACCACCATGTCAAATTTGGAGTCTCTTTTTGATCGAAAAAAGTGCTGTTTTTTGACTCAAAAATGAGTACAAAGTATTTTTTTTTTAATGTGGAGGTGAAACGAAATAATATTCAAACATGGATTACATGCTGATTTATTCAAACATTAATATATACATTTGATTATATGATATATGATGTGTGGGAACAAACAAGAGCACAATTTCCGCATTTTCATTTGACATTTTATCGAGATTTTGTGCGTTGAATCAGTCATCGAGTTCCGAATCATCATCTCCTAAGCCAATGAAGCGTTTGTATGCGAGATGCGCATAGTTAAATATCCAATTGACTGTAATGGCCCCACGGCAGAGTGTCATGGGAGCCCTGGAGGAGACAGCGCTTGTCGTCGTGGGGGTTGAGAGCGATCTTTGTTTGCTCCACACTAAAAACGTTGTGCGCAAAGGAGCGAATACAGCGTTGAGATGTGACTTTCTCACGCTGATTTTCCAAACATTCTACATAGTCGTCGAATGTGATTTTATTTTGGACAACACTGTATTTCACTCCTTTGGATTTTTTGACGCATGTTCCACCCTGTATCTTATAGGTGTACAGCTTTGAACGGAGTCCCACGAAATCTGTCATAATTCGGCCATTCGCTTCGTCTTTCATCAAGCCGGGGACTTTTTTGTTGGCAAGGGGAATCCCATACGGGTTGTCGATGGGGTAATCGCTTGTATCGAATTTTTCCAGGTTCGACTTTAATAAATTTCGATAAATGTCATCGGATTTGATCTCGTAAATCAGCGAATCAGTATCCGTATACATCAACTTGCACTGATCGCTCGTGTATTTTTCCATCATGAAACCGTGGTGGAAATCATACACGCACACCTTGGAAATGTCAAGTATCGCCATTCCGATGTACACGGGCTTATTGAACAACAGATCCGTCTTTGCCATCTCGATAGCGACGAGGTCCTCATCGAAAATGGTGCGATTCTTGAAATTCGGGCTGGAAATTAAATTTTTCGCGCCATATCGCCCCTCCCATTTTGAGACCATTTTCACTACACGATGTTTTCGTATGTTCTGCATTGTTTTCCCGAATACTGCGTTATTGGCTAATTTGTAGTTATTTTTGCCGAAAGTGGTTTTTGCTTCTGCGCGCAATTTCGTATTTAATTCAATGTACGGTTTGAGCCAGGCTGATTGGTCGAATTGCAGAACTCTGTGAATTTTTCTAAGTACAAGTCCGTGCGTCAGTGCTTGTTTCAACACCCTGTAGTGTACAACATAGTTTTCCTTATTGTACAGGGTGGTCATTAATTTGGGTAATTTTGAGCCTGGCGGAGTACGGTGTTCGGCGCATAATGGAAAATCTTTGTGTTTGTCATGCAAGTGTTCGGGGTACTCCAAATCGACTTCGAGAATATAGCCAATCGGCGAAGTGTCTGACACCTCGAGCACATTCAAATCGGCAACATTCTCGAGCCATTTGAATCCCCCATACGGAAGATATTCCATCATGGCCCACCCATATAAATTATTTACATCGAGATATAGCAAATAAGTGGAGGGCTGAGTGACGTCATACCTGTCACCCATGTATTTATTATTTGCCGTGGAGCGCCTGTTGCAGCACTGACTGATGCCTCCGCGAATTCCTCGCTCGATGAACATGAGCATGTCGACGTCCTTCAAAATCTGCAACTTGCACTGGGTGTACTTCAACATGCACGACCACGTATAGCCGGGTAGGGTGTAATGCCACGCGGGGTCCAGGCCATATGTCACGTGACCGATATTTCGAAAATTCTCGAAAATATCGGCCAAGAGCAATATGTCTGTTTTCATGTACAAGTCGGAGTACTCGCCCAGTGTTTTTAAGTTGAACGTTTGCCACACGTTCTGCGCATGTTCGTATTCTGCCTTGCTAATGTGACAATCGTTCAACTTGTTGTAGAAATGATGGAGCGCCGGCAAACATTCAACTTCCAACTTTTCCATCGAATCGATGAAATCGTATGGGAATACGCCCTTTCGAGTGAGTAATTCGTACTGCGAGGCTGTCAGATGTGCAAATTCGCGTTTGGATATTTTCAAATCGTGCACTGTCAAAGTCTGAACCAAATGGTCCAAACTCATGCCCATAAAACGGAACGAATCGATGAATCTGAACTTGATGTCTGTATTGTCGTCATACTGGGTGAAAGATATGTATGACAGGCAACAAGCTGACTCGCCCCCTCTTTGCTATATCTCGAATAATAAAATGACTGTCGTATCCGGATAAATTATGGAAAACGATCGGCACCACAAAAGACTTTTTGTATAACAGGTTGCATTGCGCATGCGTATATCCGCGAAAGGCACCCGTGTAGTGATTATGGTCACGGACAACTTTGTCGTCAGTTTTCCAAGGTTTTTCGCAGATGTGGCAACATGGCGCGTTCACCTCATCAGGTGATGCGGTCATGGGAACAATGTCCAAAGTTTTGGCTTGCACAATTTTGGCTATGGTCCCCATTCTTTCCGCAAACCAATCCATCGAATCGAGACCTCGATGGCTATCGTAAAATGACAAAGTGTCGTCATATGCACACTTGAAATAAAATCCGGCACTGAACGGAATATGTTTTTGGTACTTTTCCGTTTGAGAATTGCATCCGGCGCCGGCGGCATCTTTGAACGGTTCCAAAATCGACTCGAAATCCGCATATATTACGAAGGGCACTCTTTCTTTATGTACAAAGTCGCGAAATTCTACATGATCGTAGTGGGGGAAAGAAATTTTACATGTGTTTTGTTTTTGACAATCAACAGTATGACTGTTCAATTTTTCCTCACTTGTGAAATAATTCAAACATCTGTCGCAAATGAATTTTTTGTGAACATGATTATTGAGTTGTGCACTAAGTAGGCGAGATAAATCCTTTATCCAAACATAATTGAATTTTATGTCTGAATCGTCAGTGTCATCGTCGATCAGTGGCGGTGCCTCGTAATCATTTAATTTCGGGTGATATTCATTTTGAATGAGGAGAAGATTGACATGTTTGTCTAATTTTTGTTTCGTGAGTCGACTTGGAACAGTCACGAAAAATGCCTCCTTGTCCGGCTTCGGCTGAATTAACTCCAAAGTGTACACATTGACGGAAATGTTATTTAATTGTTCAAATTTGGTGATTTGTTTAAATTTCATGGGAAAGTCGATTCCGTCCAAATGTAATGCCTTTGAGTAATGCGGATATGACGATGTTCTATCAGTATTTTTACCAGATTGAACAGGATACAGGGCGGAGACGATTGCCCAAGCGAAACATGCATCATCATCATTTTTGATGTTGATGCAAGCTCGTTTTTTGGCAATAGATTTCGGCAACTCGATGAAAGACGAACCGTTGCCGATGCCGGATTTGTTGATATTTATTTCCAAACTAACGATTTTCTCGAGACTCCATCCGCTCTCTTTGTCCGCGAATTCAGAAAGTTTGTTTTGAATTTGATCGATGACATTTTCCAAGAACCACTCTTTCAAAGTTGTACCCCTATCGATCACAGCGTTTTTAGTGTTGAAATACTTGAAGTCGATTTTTTGTACTTGATTCAAAGAGTTTTTCACGAATTTCCCACAAAATGTCGAATTGACTTTAATGAGTGAATGTTTTTTCAATAAATTTTGAATTCTGTTTTTGAATAGAGAGAATGCGTCCCCGAAAAATTGTCCAATTTCTTTATGTTTTAAATTTATAATTATACCTGTGCGCAGACGCGAAGAAAATGCCGATTTCAAGTCCTCCCACTTTACTCGAGATGTCAATTTTGATTTGAGCCCCTCCCCCACGACGACTGGCTGTTGGCCTGAATTTTTGATTGAATTTCGGATAATTTTTAAGTGACCACATAAAGTTTGCAATTTTCTCAGAGAGCCTATGCCTTCCACCGCTGCGATCGCTCTATTAATAAGGCGGGCGGTGCGCTGGCATTGGGCCAACCAATGTTTGCACTCTTCATCGGAACAGCCCTTTTTGAGGATTTTTACCGCCTTAAGCAACTTTGCCGCCATCTCCACACTTTGTACAACAATGGCGTCAGATGACATGATTCAACACAAAATTTCAAGAAAATGTCAAATGAAAATACAAGAAACTTACTCTCTCTGTTTCCAACGGCTGCGACGTCTTCAGGCCTTGGCGATCTCAAACAGCTGCTGCGGATGAGCTCGATTGGCAATTTTCTTTTCACCCCTGTATATTAGCACGTGCTGGGCCTCGGTCAATTTGTCGAGGTTCGCTTTCAATGCTCCAGTCACTCGATTCGGAAGGAATACTACGCAGTCCTCTAACTCCACAAGGATTGACTCCCCAAACTTTGTAGTTTTGGTTTGAGCGTCGAGGATCAATTTGGGTTCGTCCTTCGGCAGCTCTTGTAGTTTGTGCAGGTCCTTCCTGCAAGCCAAGGAGACCTTGTTAATTTCGTCGAGATGAGACATCTGTGAAAAACATGCACGTTTCAAAATAATGAAGATTTTTTTTTTTGATACACGCTGTATAACTCTCTCAAAACATTATTGTGATTCACCCTGTATGAGAAATATGACAAAAAATCACTGTTTGAGAAAAAATATGACGATTTATGAGACACTCTGTACGAGAAATGTGACAAAAATATTCATTGTATACTGTATGAGAAAAATATGACGATTTATGAGACACTCTGTATGAGAGAAATGTGACAAAAATATTCAACGTACACTGTATGAGAAAAATATGACGATTTATGAGACACTCTGTATGAGAGAAATGTAACAAAAATATTCAATGTACACTGTATGAGAAAAATATGACGATTTATGAGACACTCTGTACGAGAAATGTGACAAAAATATTCATTGTACATTGTATGAGAAAAATATGACGCTTTATGAGACACTCTGTATGAGAAATGTGACAAAAATATTCAATCTACACTGTATGAGAAAAATATGACGATTTATGAGACATTCTGTACGAGAAATGTGACAAAAATATTCAATGTATACTGTATGAGAAAAATATGACGATTTATGAGACACTCTGTATGAGATAAATGAACTTTATAACAACTGAATCGAATGGCATAGACACTTGAAACACTCGCGAAAACATATGTGAAATCTACTAACCTTTTGCAAATCACGAATGAATGACACTCACAATAAAACTGTATGAAGAGCGAGAGGCAGATGAGCAGCACAAAACACTTGTTGTTGCTTCGGAGGCAGGCTATCAAATGTCGTCGGCGCGCGCTGTGAACGTATGTATAAACTCTCTGTGTCATGTGACCCACGCCGATGGACACGTGACCCATGCCGATGGTCACGTGACCCCACGCCGATGGTCACGTGACCCACGCTGTCTGCCCACGCTGAATATGCTGGGGGGAAAACCCAAACTACGCAGTAATAAAATGCTGAGTGGACATTTCTCGGAATTTCAACTTGGGTAAACAACCACCGGATGTGGTTGTTTACTTAAGCTGTGGAGCGATAAACAAGTCCAAGACCAAATCATGTCTCGATTTCGCTGAGTCATCATTTCCTAGAATCACACACGCCGCTCGCCAGTAAACACCAGATGTTCATTCATGGTGACGTCACACACGATTCTCGGAATTCCAACTCAAGTCTGGACATGTTGCTGCCTGTTCTAAGTCGAGAGAGATGCTTCGACGGCGGCCAGCGGCGGCCATTGCTATCGTAGGCGTGGGGCTCTCGACGGCCATTTTTTCGACACAACGAATCACATGAGGTCGTTTTGATCTCCCCGCCCGCCCGCCCCCCCGCCCTCCGCTCTTTACATCTATCATGTACCGCAGGGGGGCGTTGCTTCGACGGCCATTTTTTCGACACAACGAATCACATGAGGTCGTTTTTTTCTTCTCCCACACACCCAATTGCTCTCTACGCCTATCATGTACCTGCAATTTTTCTCTCTCTCAACCCCCACACGCTACACCCTACACCGCCATGTTTATTGCGACTGCCGCCAATCGGCTTTTTTTTCCCATTATCAAAGCTACGAGTTTTAAATCGACATTAGTATGGAACCGTCATGGCTCACTGGTAGCGCCCTCGGCTGCATGCCAATAGGCGTGGGTTCAAGCCCCACTCGGGGACAAAAATTTTTTTATTTTTTTTTCTTCCGCAACCCTCCCCCCACCTTCTTCGGCGTTGGGGGGTTGCTGAAGAACTTCGCCGAAGAACCAAAATGGCGGAGATCTCGATGGCCAGATGCCATCGAGAGAGAAAATTCAAATTAATGAGGCGAAACCGGCTTTGTCATACTACTCACGACAGCCGATCGATTTGACTCTGGAACAAACGATCAATGCTGATGCAGCTAATAAACTCACAGGTGTAAGTCACACAACTAACTCCATATCTGCTAGACAACGCTGGTGCAAAAGTCACACGTTGAGATCGACCATCATAAGCCAAACCATGGAGCAAACGGGGCTGAGAAAGCATCAAGATGTGACTGCCGATCTGCAGAAGAGTAGAATGCATCAAAATTTTCATCAGCTTAATAATTTTATTGAAAACATACAGCAAAATATTAATCCGATTTCCTCCGAGTTGGATAAGGATTATTTATATAATATTTCAACAGGCGAGGCAGTGCGGCCCAATATCAAAAGTTTTCACTTGTTGTAAAAAAACTGGGCAATGAGCAAAGAGAGAATTTTATTAAAGAATGTGCGGAATATATAACGAGATTTGAAAGATCCATCAAAAAAATAAAGTGCTTACTTTCGCAGACAACGTTCAAAAGAAAAAAATGTTAGTTTCAGGAAAAATTGTTGAACTGCGTATGCAGCGCGATTTATTCGGTAAATTTTTATGTCTATCCCTGAAAAAAAGTCTAGATATAGATAAAGTTTTATCGTATCCTTTGACACCAGTGCCGCTGTCAATGTGCCACATAGACGGATCTATTTGCAAGACAAATAAGGCAGCATTATTAAAGTTACTCGAGCAGCAAATTCAGCCTCATACTCCGGAACACACTAATGTAAAAATATTCGACGGATTTTTTGCACTCCACTTAATGACAGACGTTCCAGCTACTTTCGGAAATATATCTAAAAAGATTTTGAGTATGTTTTGTTCCAATGATGCACAAGTTGTAATAATAGCCTTCGATAGATATATATTTCCATCAATCAAGGATACTGAGCATTTATTGCGAGAAATGGAAGCTACGCAATTCCACATTGAAGGTCCAGATCAAATACGTTCGTCTGATTTCGGCAATGATTTAAAAAATATACATTTCAAAGAGGCTTTAGTGAATTTTATTATAGAACATTGGACAGTCGATTATATGGCTCCTTTCATAGGTAATAAAATTATTTATATTAATTATGACCAGGGACCCTATTCTCAAACCGTGACATATTTTGTCGCATGTGAGATATTCTCTTTGTCGAACGAAATCTGAATATTCTTATTCTCAAATTTCGCATTCGCAAATTTTTGATAGACAAATTGTAGAATGGTCAAAGGCAGTCGACAATTTTTATGTCGAATGCGAGAATTTCATTACTTGCGAAATTTATAGGTTGGGTCCAATTGTCAAAAAAAATTTTTTTTATAGTTTTGTTACTTTTTCAGGGATTTTTGTGAAGAGAAAATGGCAGCTTTAGTAATAGCAATTGAAAATTTAGAAAATCAAGAAATGTATCAGCGGCCTCGAGAGAGACGAGGAATATATAGAAGCCCTTTTACATTTTTATCTGAGAGAAAGTTCATTAAAACGTTCAGATTATCTAAAGAATTAGCTAGAGAGCTAATCATCATCCTAGAACCATTAATAGAACAAGGAAATCGTGCAAGTGCATTATCTCTTGAAGAAAAGGTATTTTGTTCCATTGTTCCATAATATTATAGTTATCATTTTTTTTCCTAATTTTTCTAGGTACTTGTGGCACTAAATTTTTATGCAACTGGTTCTTACCAGGGTAATGTAGGTGATAATAGAAGTTTTGGGCTGTCGCAATCATCAGTTAGCAGATGTGTGAATGAAGTTTCTGTAGCTCTCAATTCACCAGAGATTTTTTCAAGATTCGTAAAATTTCAAAAATCAATGTGAATGAGCTTAATGTCATGAGAAATAGGTATACCTTTTCAGACCAAAATTCTAATTTAAAAAATAAAAGTAGATATACCTACCTAAAAATTTCAATTTCAGATTTTACAACAAATTTGGAATGCCAGGAATTGTAGGCTGTATTGATTGCACCCATGTGGCAATTGTACCTCCAAAAAAAACGTGATCTGCTAGCCCCTGAGCATATTTTTATAAATCGAAAGCAGTATCATTCAATAAATGTTCAGCTGGCAAGTTATATGTAGATGATACATTATCATTTTTATACTTACTAATAAATTTTTAGATATGTGATGAGAAAATGAAGGTACTTCATGCTAATGCTAAATTTCCTGGAAGCACTCATGATTCCTATATTTGGGGAAACAGCAATATAAAGCATTTGTTAGAACAACTCCATGAACGAGGGATTAGAGACTACTTTCTTTTAGGTAGGTGATTCTGGATATCCTCTGCGCCCATGGCTCATCACACCATTAGCTGACCCCATGACAGAGGAAGAAAATCATTTCAATGAGGTACAAAAAATAGCAAGATGCACTATTGAGAGGTGTAACGGATTACTGAAAATGAGGTTTAGGTGCTTACTGAAGCACCGAACATTACATTATTCTCCTCATAAATCATCATTGATTGTAAATGCATGCATTGTTTTACACAATATGTGCATTGAAAATGATGTTCAGTTATTACTGAATCAAGATGAGGAATTGAAAGAAATTGATTTTGGAATCCTTCCACATAACTATGCGGAAGATAACCAAAATGCACGAAATCCTTTGCTATCAGAAGGTATGAGGCTGCAGAGAAGGCTCATTAATTATTATCAACAAAGTACAAAGTCTTAGTATATCTCGTAAACAATGATAAATATCAACCTCAGAAACGAAAACAACATTCATAAATAGGTACTGGGTACCAACAAAGTACAAACTCTTAGTATATCTCGTAAACAATGATAAATATCAACCTTAGAAACGAAAACAACATTCTTAAATAGGTACTGGGTACCAACAAAGTACAAACTCCTAGTAGATCTCGAAAACAATGATAAATACTAAATAAAAAATAAAAATATTTATAAATGAGACGAAATGATTGTGTCAATTACAAAAAACACTTTGGTAGGGCCTGTAGGGCCTGCAGTTATCTATCACATAAAATGAAATGATTATCACAAGTTTCGTTGTTTCAATACGCCTACCAAAGTTTCCACGGCTACTACTTGTCTTTCGAGTAAAATTAGCTTTTTGGCATAATACTCCTTCTGCACATCCAGAGTATTTTTGCTCACTTCTGCAAGAGTGGATGCAGCAACAGCACTAGTGTGCAAACGTTGAGAAGCCACACTTCTTTTCTTTTTAGGGGCACTAGTTTGGGGGACAATATTATTGTTTGAGTATAAATGGTCCTCCAAAACAATTTCAACAGAATTTTTGGGAATGACATCTTCTCGAGTCTGCTGAGTATCATCCACTGGTTGGTCTTTATTGAAATCAGAAAAAAAAGTGTCCATATCAACAGGAGTTTCATCTATGTTGATGTCGCCAGTGATTGATGTTGATGGAATAGTGCCTAATATAAGTTCATCTGTAGCATCTAAGTCTTCAGAATATGTAGGGCCACCGCCAGTACCTCTCGCATACTTGATTTGATCTGACTTCTTCTTTTTTGTCTTTGATCGTAGATCTTGCCTAGTCTGTTGAAAAATGAAAATATTTAATATACCAACAATTCATGCTTTATTTTTTTATCATTACCTTTTTCCACTGCTTCCAGTCTTTCGAGGCTCCGGGAGCTGAATTTAGAATGGAGGCAATATTCTGCCATTTACTTCTTGCAACTTGAAAAGTAAAATTTGGGGAAAATTTTCCGGATAAAAGAGGTTCATTTTCTTTTTCTTGCATTAAATTTTTTAAAGTTCGCTTTTGGTTTTGCGTGCAATAATTTTTTTTAGCTTCACTTTCCATGTTTATACTTCTAACAATCACTTTCACGTTCACCTTTCACCTTCCACTCTTCCAAAGCCAAATAGCCAAATGTCAAATGGCCCAAACGTCATATTTCATTTTACAACTTTACGAGTGAAGAGGCATAGAACACGATATAATATCGAGAATTCGGTGTTGCCAGTTCATGTTATTCGACAAAATTTCTCTCATGCGACATAGATGTCGAACTCATTTGAGAATGCCACTTGCTAATGTTGTGCGACTATTTCTATCGACATATGTCGAATTCGACAAAAGTCATTCGACATTCGAGAATAGGCCCCCAGTGCTATAAATACGCTGTAAATAATGGATACGTTGAGAGGGCGCACGATCACTTTTTGAGTTGCCCAGCTCACGAAGAAGCGGACACGAAAATCGTTTTCCACGTTTGCAAAATAGATTACGACGCCCATGTTACGATAAGATGCTCTGATACTGACGTGGCTGTTATAATGTTAGCTAACATGAGTGCTAGAAGTAAAGATAACGTTAAAGTTTCAATGGAAGTCGGAGTCGGCAATAACCAGCGTTTTATTAATATTAGCCAATTATATGAAACGTTAGGTCCTAAATTGTGTTTAGCTTTGCCAGCTTATCACGCCTTGCCAGGTTGTGACTACAACCCATCATTTTTCAAGAAAGGAAAAAATCGTCCATACAAACTTTTACATGGTTCGGAAATTTACATTGACAGTTTCATAAAACTAAGCAACATACCCGATGAACAGCTACAGAGTACATTTAATATAATAGAAGAATATGTCTGCAGAATGTATGGTTTTAAAAAAATTAGCAAAGTTAATGAAGCACGAGTCGCAACTTTCATGAAAACTTACAATATTTTAAGAAACGATGACATTTTTGCCTTACCTAAAAATAACATTGATGGATCAGCTCTACCGCCTTGCCAAATTGAATTACAACAGCAGTTGTTACGAACAACATACATTGCAAATATTTGGACACATGCTCATCTTAAGGTTCTAACAACGTTGCATCCTACTAATTTCGGTTGGGAAGAAAAAAACGACCAATTTGTTTTTAAATGGTTCGAAGGAGAGCAACTACCCTCTAACATTGGAGATGTAACCACTTATGATGAAGAAAAAAGCACTACAGGATAAAATTCATTCATTATTACGAATACAAGTTTTTTCTCTAATTATTTTGTATATATTATAATATACTATTATTAACACTATATTGGTATATATGTTTACAGATGGTGAAGAAGAATTGCCAATGTTGGACACTGTCTGCTGACACTGAATTCGAATGCGACGAGTCCGATAATGATTTAGAGGAGTTGTAATAATAAAACTAATAATAAATTACATATACATGCCATTGTAAAAATAATCAAAAGATATAATATCTTTGTTTTTTCTTGAACGCACTGTGTGAGATTTAAAATATATATACCGCAAAACTTGAAACTTGTTACACTAATAGTTTAAACATATAGTTACACAAATAAAATACTCAGCTTCATTTTTAGCGGAGGAAAACTGCCCAGCTGATGAGGTAAAGGTGCAAAGCTGGACTACATTGCCCCATTGTAAATTAAGCTGGTTGCGATTTTTCATTTCCCTATAGTACAATTTTACTTTGGTAAAAGTTTCAGCTTTGGCGATATCAGTTTTTTCGTACTGATATTCAACTTAATTGGGGGGTTGCTGCAGCCACACCCCCAGTAGTGCGCAAGCTGGTGGTCCATTCACTTACTACCCTAACCAAATAAATGCCTGGAGAAAAATTCAGCCTTTGCGACATGACTCGTCAAAAATGTCGCTGCCTGATGTCTGAACGCGGTGTATGTGCTGATACGAGTGATGTATGAGTATTTATGTTTCTCATGTGTGTTTGGTGATGTTGTTGACTGTCTGATGTAGGATGTGAATGTGTCTGCGTATTTTGGTTACCTATTCCTTGTGTTGAGTCATTGCCCTGTGTGTTAGATGTCGAGTTTGTTGTCGAGTTTGTTGTCGAGTTTGTTGTCGAGTCCTTTTGTGATGAATCATTGTTGGATGAGTCGAAGTGAAGTATTGTGTTATGTTTTTCACCACATTTTTTGCATCTGTGTGGTGTTGTACAGTTATCAACGAAATTCCCAGATCGGAGACAGTTATTACAAAGCTTTAATTTTGATACTTGTTTATTCCCAGCAAACACTGATAAATTGATGAAGTCTCTGCAACTGAATATGTAATGTGTACCTTTGCAATACTGACAATATGGTGAGTGAGTTGAAATGTTTGTAGAAGAACGAGGTTGTATTTTTTTAGTGTTTTGATATTTTTCTTGAACTTTTGAACTAGAGTCCAAGGATTCTAATAATAAACATTTTTTCGTTAGAAATATTTTGAAATCATCAAATGTGGGTGTTATCTTTTCAGCACTAACTTTTTCCCATTCACGTCTGGACGTTATGTCTAATTTTGTGGAAAATAAATGATTAATGTGTCCCACTTGTCTATTGGCTCACCAAGCGTTTGAAGTGCTTTCAAATGTGATAGACCATCTAGCAATTTTCTCAGAAATTCATGTGATTCTCTTGAACTACTTGGCCAGTCAAATAGAGCATTGACATGATTGCGAATGAGAGCATGTTTGTTCTCGAAATGTTCTGCTAGAAGCTCCCTAACTTTATGGTAATTTTCTCCCGAAACGTCTGAAGTTTTTAAAACCTGTTCTGCTCTACCCTTCACACAGGAAAGCAAATAATGATATTTTGTTATATTTGAATAAGAAGAGTCGGAATGTACTAAAGCATTAAATGTGTCTTTAAATTTCAACCACTCTTCGTATTCACCGCTGAATGTAGGTAAAATAACTGGGGGTAATTTGAAATTAGTTTTTGGTCTTGTATCTGGATTCTGAACGTTGATATTTTCAGAAATATTTTGATCAATATTTTGATCGACTGAAGTTGTATTCACGACTGGAATTGAATTATTACCGGTTTCTGATGATGTTTGATTAGGGAAAGTACTTGACATATTCGCAGGATTGTTCGGTACCACTGGCATATGCATGTGTTTCAAAACGATGTATTTCGCTATACCTATGACTCTATAATATTCCGATTCAAAAGAGAAAAGATATAATTCTGATTGAATTTCATTGAACTCATCAAGTAACGGTTCTGACTTTTCTAAACGTATCTGTAATTCAATCAACAATTTTGATTCATAGAAATCATCAACGTATTTTGCGAAACGATTGAGAAATTAATAAAGAATATCCCGTTTTCCCGTGAGCTCTTTGATTTTATCTTCTTTTTTGGTCATTGTTAATATCAATAATAAGCCAAGCAAGAATAAAATATGCGGAAAGTAGGATGAATAATAATGAAACGGTGCAAACTCACAATGTTATGTAAAGTCTTGCCTGCGTCCACCTCTGTCCAATGCTCTGAATGTCACTCCTCTCTGCCACCGCTGTCCTGCTTTTGCCGGTGCACGTTGCCGGTTATATCGACTGGTCGCGCGCTTTTATTGTGTTTTCACTGCGAGGACTCTATTATACGGGTTGATAAAGTCCAAGTTCGCTTATCTCGTTATCACTGTAGGTTACGGCTCTATAAACTTGTTGGCGCGAAGCAACGGGATGGAAACATACCACGTTATTATTTCTCGATGGCCTTTCTGTTGTTCAACTAATACCGATGTAATTATTGTTTGATATGAAATGAATGTTTCACTGGAATGTCTTGTTTGAGTTGGTTTGTTGCGTATGAAGTCTGATCACTATGTTACCGGCACTGAATGGATGTTCTCACTCCGCGTTGTTAGGTTATGATTTCTGGATGCTCTTATTTCACTGCACTGCACTACTGTGTGTTTGTATTCGGCTGAGAAGGACCAATGTGATGTGTATTGACACGGTATTCTCTCTTGTTGTTTTTTAGATTGAAATAGCGGACTGTAATGATGTATTTATTGTGAAATGTACATGTGTTGTGACAGCGTCGTACATTCAGCTTGTCTGTCTCTGATGAACTCGACTGACTAATTCGCGGACCTCACGGTCATCGCGTGATTGCGTTCTAGAATAATAAGGGCCGAACTGGGTGAATGACACTTTACAATATAAGACTGAACATATACAATGCATCTGCAGAAGATCATCTCAAAATTAAGGAATCCTATTTTAGAAAATTCGTGAACAGGAACTACAACCTTGGATTTGGAACTTGCTCTGTTTGTTTAAACTTTAAAGAAGAAATGAAAAAGAGACAGATGAAACCTTGAATACCAACTTAATAACAAAACAAAGAGTTCATAAACTGAAAGCCAATGCTTTTTTCGCAATGCTTAAGGAAGAAAAAGATAATGTATTAAATTATTCCATTGACTGCCAGAAAAATTCTATTGTCTTACCAATGCTTTTATTTTGGCTTGTGAAATATGCCCCAGCCCATGTAAAAACAATTGAATTTATCTTTCCTATTGTGGGCCACTCTTTCATGCCTCCTGACCGGGTGTTTGGTTTAATTGAACGCGAGATTTAAAAAAATACATGTATCTGTGAACCCAGAGAATACCACAGCATTATAGAACAACTCTCAACGCTAAGACTGGCATGCCTATGATTGGAAAGCGGCTACTCAGGATATTCTCAAACTGCTAGGAAACTGGCATTTTCAATTCAATCCATCAAAAAGATTTTTGCTAACAAGAGGCAATCAGGATTAAGGTTTAATTCAAGGAGAAGCACACTATCGCACCAATGTGGGAATGGGTAAAAGCGTTTGCAAAACAGGCAAAAGAATATTGTCCATTAGGGCAAGTGCAGACGGGCTACTATGGTAGCGCGACAGTCGTGTCGCTGAAGCGCCGCGACTAGAACGTGAACAGACGAACCACATTTTTGTGGCGAAAACGACAGAGCAAACAAGCGATTTTTGTGTCGTTCCACACTTTTGTGATCTCTGGGTTTTGTTTTTCGTCAGTCTCAAGATGGAGTTTACCGAGGTAGCATGTATTGCTGTTTTATTAGTGCGACGCCGAAGGCGGTTATTACAAAAACGAAGACGGTATTGGGTGCATCCTATAGTAAGCCAACGTTTACTAAAAGGGCAATTTCATAAGTTATATCCAGATTTGAGGACCCACCCTGACAAATTTTTTAATTATTTTCGTATGTCGGTGGCGTCGTTTGACGAGCTACTTGCATCAATTGGTCCAGCGATTACGTTTGAAACAACGAATATGAGAAAACCTATTAGTCCCGAAGAAAGATTAGCAGTAACACTCAGGTAAGTACGAATTTAATATACTTCATTTATAATTACACATTTACAAACAAACCATACGTAAAACGAGTAATATAATATTGTGTATATAAAATAATCCTACATTAAAGATTCGCCAAGATCGATAATTTCACTGCTGGCTACTGATAAGCTTGGTGAAGGTATCGGCGTAACCTGAGGAAGGTAGCTAGTTTGTGATGACTGCCATTATGGGCCAGGTTGGGGCTGCCATTGGTTATTAGTAGTCGGCTGCCATGGGATGTTGGGTGGTTGCCACTGAGAATTTCCCTGTGAAGGCTCCAGAGACTGAAGTGCATTTTGGCAATTTTTTTGTGCTTTTATGTCATTCAGAACCCTTCTAATGGTGTTCATTAGCTCCACTCTTATTGTTATTTTGTTGTCGTCTTCGAACTTTTTCATGAGCGGCAGCAAAGATAACAAAAATTGCTTATCATCATCAAGATCATCCATAGGGTTGGTGCTGCGCTTTTCAAGCAGCTTCAAAATATCCTGCTCGAAATTATTATTAGTTGGCCTTTTTTTCATTGATTTAGGTGTCTCAGTAGGTTGTACAGGAGGTATTGGAGGAACTTCCACTGGTTCCGTGTCAGTGATCGGGGCTTCATTGCTTTCAGCTGTGACCGAACACAAAGACGATGTCGTTTGACGATCTTCCATCGTGGTCCGCAAAAACTGTAACTGGTCGAAGTACATGTATTTTCTTCTCTTCTTTGCAGCACCACCAGCAGGGGTTTTTTGCAGAGCCAGTTCTCGCCTCATGCAGTCTCTTAAGGACTTCTTTTTTGTACTTCTTTGCCTGTAACAATAAAAGTACTATAACTGAAGTTTGAAAAATAATATGTTGATATTTTCTTCAGGTGTTTGGCATCGGGAAATAGCTTCGCGTCTCTTCACTACGAATACCTTTTGGGACGAACAACCATCGGTTCCATTCTTAAACATACGTGTACAGCTATCTGGGCTTTACTACGTTCTACTCACATGGGAGAAAAAACTCAAGAGGAATGGGAGCAGATAGCAGAAAAAATTTACGGATATACCTCTTTTCCAAACTGCATTGGTGCGATAGATGGGAAGCATATTCGGATTACCAATCCGAATCATTCAGGTTCTGAATATTTCAACTACAAGAGTTTTTTCTCAATTGTACTTCTTGGCTTGGTTGACGCTGATTACTGCTTCATTGCGATTGACGTTGGAGCATATGGAAAATCCAGCGATTCAAATGTATTTAAAAATTCTGTTTTGGGGTCAACGATTAAGACAAAAGCAACTATATATTCCACCCCCAAAACCACTACCACATGATGCCAATGGTAGATGTATGCCACATGTTATAGTGGGGAATGAAGCATTTGCTTTATCAAATCAAGGGACGTTATGAGACCATACCCCAACAGAAATCTTAGTGAAAAGCAAAGAATTTATAATTACAGATTAACCAGGGCAAGAAGAATGGTAGAATGTGCCTTTGGTATATTAGCCAATAAATGGAGAATTCTTCATAAGGCTATGGATGTAGATGTGGAATTTGCACAATTAATAACACAAACTTGCTGTGTTCTACACAACTTTGTTCGGAAAAGAGATGGAACGCATTATGAAGATACCTTGTATGATTGCTCTCTTGATGATATTGCTCGTGTAGGAACCAGAGCTGATGGCGATGGAATATCCAACAGGGACTATTTTGCAGATTATTTTATCTCCCCAAGAGGTGAAATACCGTGGCAATATGACAAAATATAAAATACCTTATGTATAAGGTTTTACTTGAAACTTTGAATTCATAATAATATATAAGTATGTTGATTATTTAATTGTACATTTCTGTGGTCACATAAATTGTGCATTAACGAAAAATAATTTTTTTTTTGTTATTAATGGTACCTAAAATAATTTAATAGGGGGAACAGTGGTATTGAAGAAGAAACCTAAATTACTTTAACTACACTGTACAAAACTTTGATAATTTGTTAATAATTAACTCTAGAATGATTATTAAAAAACTATGTCCTACCTTTTTCGGACTTTTCTTTGGATTCCAAGTCTTTCCAATTCGGCACAACGTGTTCGCATACTTCTTCCCATAATTTGGTTTTCAAATTACGATCGCTGTATTCTGGTAATGCCGTGTTGTAAAGTCCAGGCCGAACCTTGATTTCCGAAAATAATCTTTCGGTGTTAATTTCACACATTGTGGACGTGTGCACCGTACGAAATACTTTACCGAAATGCCAGGCCAACGACTAGCGACAAAATAGTAGCCCGTATGTTCATTCCTGTAGAAACCGGTTTACTGAATAGCTTGCTACGATAGCTTGGCGTCTCTTTTGTCGCCGACAAATAGAACACGTTTCATTCCGGGCGACTGTCGTCAGCGGATGCCGCTAGAAGCTACAAAATTGTCGCTCGTGTACGCACAAACCTGGAAGTTCATTTGTATCATTTTGAGCTACACGACTGTCGCGCTGCAGTAGTCGCCCGTCGGTACATGCCCTTACATCGAACAAACTAGTGCCTGGACGTGCTGCTAATGACGACAAAAAAAATCCATCGACAATTTATTAATCAAGCATTTTGGATCTGACTGGAAATCTTTACAAAATCTAAAATTTTTCAAGGATGCAATGGAGAAACAGAACGTTCAAGACTCACCCAGCTCTTCTACAATGACTGAAGAATTCATCTGCAACCAAAACCCTGAAGATGACACAAGATTTGTTTAATCAGTTTTTATTGTTGTTTATTCCTAGTATTGAAGAAATTATTTAGTTTTGCTCAAGAATATTTAGTTAATTTTAATTGTACTTGTACCTAATGGTCTGAATAAAGTTTATGAAAGATTAACCGAAAGTAAAAAGTCTTAGTTCAAAAGGATCTATGCCACCAAGTATAAACTTTTTAATATTTTCAGTGATATTATTGAAGGCTTTTCAAAGTTGAAACTCTTCAATGAAATTTATCCAAAACACATAATTTTGGCTGCAAAACCCGCCATTTTTCATGTTAATTTTCAAACTCCGCCAAGTGCATTTTATATTTCCCATTTTACTGTGCTACAATCCTTCTTGTTATATAATATTAAAGATGGTGTTTGAGAAACATCCATTAAATGAAAAAGTATATTAATTTTATCGATAGTATCAAGCAAAACAGGTTTTTGCGTATTATTAGGTAAATTAACAATATTATTAAAAATACTTATTGTCTAGAGGCAATTGGTTTCAATGTAACACCCCGTAGTTTGCTACATGTTTAGAGTAATAAAAATGAGCTGTTTCCAAATATGTTTGGTACTTGTGGTCTAGCAGACAGAATATGAAAGAAATTATTTCTTATATATTTATAAAAAACATAGTGAAATGTCATTATTTGTTTAGTAATTTATTGATGTTCAGTGACAGTTTAGTACAACAATATTTTTGGTATTCGTGAATATTCGAATGATTGCTTAGATTTAATTGGAAGTAGAAATGGAGTTAAGTGTAAAACAAAGAATTGAAATACTTATGATGATTGGGTATGGAGACAGATCGCGAACTCAGATGGAAGTGTGCAATTTGTTTAATGATAAATATCCAGAAAGACCTATAACGCGTTCAACAGTCAGTAAGATTGAAACGAAATTTCGAGAAACTGGTACGGTTGAAAATGTACGCAAATCAGGTCGTCCCCCTGCAAATTGATACAGCATTAGATGTTTTACTGAGTTTTGAAGAAGATGCGCACACTTCTGTTCGTAAAGTTAGTCGCGATATCGGTGTTAGCAAAACAACGGTACACAAACTATTGAAACTTGTGCAAGAATTAAACGAAGATGATCCCGATAGAAGACTCCAATTTTGCGAAGAAATGATGGATAAATGTCACCGAGACCCTCTCTTGATACAAAACATTATTTTTTCTGATGAGGCCACTTTCACGTTAAATGGTGAGGTTAACCGTCAGAATTGTAGATACTGGGCAAAAGAAAAGCCCCACTGGATGCGTGAGCATCATACACAATACCCTCAAAAGGTAAATATATGGGCTGGAATTGTACGAAATCGAATCATCGGACCCTACTTTATCGAAGGTAATTTAAACGGGGCAACGTACCTTGAGTTTTTAAGGGGGTATCTCGTACCTACTTTATGTAATTTGTTTCCCAGCAGACGTAACCCTGGAGGTTTTGATGAAAGTTTATGGTTTCAACAGGATGGTGCACCTCCACATTATGCTGTAGATGTTAGAAGGTACCTAGATGAAATTTTTCCGAACAGGTGGATTGGTAGACGTGGACCCACTGAATGGCCAGCGAGGTCACTAGATTTAAATCCTTTGGATTATTTTCTGTGGGGCCATCTGAAGAATGTTATTTATAAAACGAAATCAGCAAATATTGAAGATGTACAAGGGAAAATTTGAACAGAAATAAACAATATTACGCAAGAAACCATACACAAGGTTCAACAAGAATTTGTACACCGTTTGGATTACTGTCAAATACAGCAAGGGCTGCAGTTCGAACATTTATAAAGTCATGTATTCCAGCATATTCTGTCCGCTAGACAATAAGTATTTTTGATAATATTGTTAATGTACCTAATAAAGAATATTACGAGTTACTTTATGAGCACACACAAAACTATTGTATTTTTGTCCACCCTGTACGAATTGGAATCAACATGTGATACATTTTTGGAATCAGCTCAGCTAGAGTAATCCGAATATTGAGACAAAATGAGGGTGTTCCATTAAAAAAAAATGACGATGACGTCATTACTCGAACGTAATTCACCCTGTATATTGGATTATTTTAAAATACGGTAAATTAAAATAAAAAATCGACGTGTTTCAGGATTATTTTTCAGGATCAGTTTTTATGAAAAATGTGGTGAGAAAAAAGTCCAACTAAGGCAAGAAAATATCGAAATGCAAAACCTGGCAGTACGCGATCTCTCAATTATTCTTATCATTTCAAAATTGATGATGAAAAAATAAAAGTTTGTAAGTTGTTCTTCAAAAAAACTTTGGATATAATAATAATAATAATAATAATATGTCTTTATTCACACTGTCATTTTTTTTAACACCAGGAAAATTTTACAGAATAGGCAATCGACAGCATGACAGGGCGGAATTCAGTCGCCTATGTCCGAAGACATTGGAAACTGCTCTTCCATTCAACCCCAGAACTAACAAAATTAACTAAACAAATATTGACAAAACAATACTAAGCAAAATAGTGAATATTTGAAAATATAGAACAATAAACAGAACAAAAGAAAATAACTAACGATAAATAACTAGTGAAATAAATGATGTGAAGGTGAAGGTGTGGCAATAATTCAATGAGAAAACTGGTACAACCCAAAATTGTTAGTTCTTTACTCATTCACTCATCCGGCGCGCAATTAAATATATTACATATCAAATCTACCTTCATATATAGATTGCCGTAGCATACTTTTGAATCGCTTTTTGTTTGAGGTTTTGAGCGAATCTGGAATGGCATTATAAGTTTTCGAGATCAAATAAGAAAATGAACGCTCATAAAGGGATGTGCGGTGTATTGGTGGGGTCAGGCGAAATCGATATCTGGTATTGACTGTATGAACCTCATCCCTAAATAACAGTTTATTGAATAAGTATCGGGGTTTCTTGGAACAAACGATATCATGAGAAAAACAACACATACTCAATAGCCATCTTTGTCTCATTGTTAACCAGCCAGATTCCTTAATTTTGTGTGATATAGAGTTTCGTTTTCTAATTCCATACATGAACCGGGCACATGCATTTTGCACATATTGAATACGACTCTGATCATACTTTGTTAAACAAGGATAGTATACAATGTTCGCAAAGTTGAAGTGACTCAGAACCAGGGACTCGCACAAAATTTTTTTGGTTTTGGTATCAATAATTTTTGAAAAGTTATAAATCAACTTGAGATTGCAATAAGCTTTTCTAATAGTTTTCGTTACATGCTCACTAAATCTCAAATCACTGTCAATAATTAATCCCAAATTTTTCGCAGATTCGACAATTTCTAGGGGTTCAGAATCAATTGAAATATTTATCTGTTCTTTGCATTCATGTCTACATTTTTTACTACCAAAAATTAGCAATTTGGATTTTGTAGGATTTATAGTCAAGCAGTGGTCCTTAGACGCTCTAGAAAAATTTTTAAGATCATTATTTATTGCTAAGCACCCATCATTAATTTTTTCGGAGCTAAAGGAATGATATAATTGTGTGTCGTCCGCATAGTAATTGGATTGGCAATGTGAGATGAATGATGATAAATTGGAAGTATAAATAGTGAACAGTAAAGGTCCCAAAATAGACCCCTGAGGGACTCCTGCAGTGATATTCAACGGTTCAGAGAAATCATTTCCAATTTTCACCAGCTGGATACGGTTTTCCAGGTAATGTTTGATCATGAAAGATGCACTATTGGTGAAACCATTATAGTGCAATATCGCTAATAAAAGTTGGTGATTTATACGGTCGAATGCCTTCGAGTAATCCAACAAAATGAGAGTAGATATATTTTTGCCATCAATTGAGGAAAATAAGTCATCAGTAACCTTAGTTAGAGCTGTAGTGCAACTGAGATTAGATCGAAAACCGGATTGATGTTCTGGAAAAAGATTGTGTTCATCAAGGTACTCTCTTACTTGTCCATTCATTATTTTTTCTAGAATTTTTGAAAGAACAGGTAGTATACTAATTGGTCTCAAATCTTTCAGTTCTTTTGGATTATTATTTTTTGGAAGGGGAAGCACATGAGCCAGTTTCCAACAATCTGGGAATATAGAATTTTCAATACAGAAATTAACAATATGCGTTATATATATTATAATATAAGGGAAACAAAGTAAAATCATTTTTAAGTTCAAGTTGTCCGCCCCTGTAGCATTAGATTTGATTTCAAAAAGATATTTTCTTACAACTTCAACATCAACCGTTCTAAAATAAAATGTGTCCGATCCCGGTCTAATATTATTATCATAAAATTGTATTGCTTTTTCATTTGGTACATTATTTTCACGGGGGGAATCAACAAAATATTTATTGATTTCATTTATATCCGATATTTCATTTGGTAAATTGAAATTGTTTTTTTGGGGTCAATATTAAGTTCTTTCAAGGTTTTCCACAAGGATTTATTATTATTATTATTATTATTATTATTGTTTCTCGCAATGACATTAAAATATGCTTTTTTTTCACGTTCCACAGCCGTGTTGCAAAAATTCCGCATTTCTTTATATGATAACCAGTCACGTTCCCTTTTAGACTTTTTAAATTTCGATAATGCCTTTTCTTTTTGTTTTATAATTTGTTTCAGATTAGGAGTCAACCAAGGTGCATATTTTTTTGTTATTCTTGCATTTATTATTGGTGCATGTTTGTTGAAATGTTGAAGTAGGAGGTTATTGAAAATAAGCATTTTTTTGTTGATATCGTTTTCATAAAAAATTTGATCAAAATCAATTTTTTTGAGATCAGTTAAAAATTCCATTTAGATCCACTGTACAGCTGATAAAACTATGATCAGATAAATTTAAAAGATCAAATACTTTACATTCAATGACTTTTATATGCTCAGAACATAATAGTAAATCCAGCAACGTAGCACTATTCAAACCGACCCTTGTTGGTTCATTTACTACCTGGCATAATCCAAAACTATCAAATATGGCATTGAGATTCTTGTAATCATTTGCAGTATTATTTAAAAAATCTATATTGAAATCGCCTCCATAAAATACATTATCAAATTTAGGTGAAAAAAGGCTAAGGGTTTCATCTAATGACATTAGGAAATCCGTTAGTGGAAGATGAGGTGCCCTGTATACTACCCCAATACAGTTTGTTGAATGATTACTCGAAAAAGAAATCCATAGTTGTTCAGCATTATTATTATTGATGTTTGCGAGACTCAGTACAGAACTATTGATCGAGGACTTAATGTATATAATGACACCACCTCCCCTACCTTGATTTCTATCTCGGCGATACATCCTGTAACCATCCAAAGAAACTATTTCATCGTCAACACCTGCATGTAACCAACTTTCAGTTATCAATAATATATCGTAACGGCTCCTTCCGACATATTCGCTAAAACTGATAAATTTTGGAAGAATAGATCTGATATTAAAAACTCCAAAATTTAATTTAGACATTGATATAAAGATCAATTATTAATCTACACAGAAAAAAAAATGCGAAATAGTGCCAAATGAATGAGAGAGCATATAAAAACTTTAAACTTTTTGGAAATCGTTTTCAGAATTAATCATAATTGCCTTAGTACCTTCCACCTTTCTCATAAAAATACTGCCACTCTTCACGCAAAGAAATTTAACATCATTATCTTTTTTGAATTCTTTAGCTTTCATAAATAGGTTTTTGTTTTGAGCAGTTAAATACTCATTTAAATATATAACATTCGGACTCTTCACCAAATTCTTTAAAGATATATCCAAGTCTGTCGTTGAAAAATCACGTTTTATTTTTCGGCACCTCATCATTTCTTCTTTGTAGCTCAAATTAGCAAAAGAAATAATCAAACTGGAAACATTTCTGCCAGGTGTCTGCATACGATACGCAGCCGCAATGTGTGCTTCCTCCAACTGAATACCCAACGCTGATCCGATCAGTTGAGTTGTCATAAAAACATTTTCATTTTTTGGTTGCGGTACCCCAGTGACCACCAAACAGTTGTTCATGGCTCTCTGGTGAATTCTATTACACTTTTGTTTCAAGCTATTGTTTTCTTCTATTAAGTTCTTCATTTTGACTTCTATAGTATCCAATCTTTCCTTATTTTCCAATATACCAGCCTTGTGTTCAATATATGTGCTCTTCAAGAGATCTATATGAGTAACACAGCTATCAGTACCGCTATTGTTAAAAAAAAAAATGATATTGGTATGGTCTCAAAAGATGCTAGAGGTTCTCATCATAATCATAAAAGACTTGATGAATCTTTACGACAAGGTGTGATTGATCACATAAATTCATTTGCCAGAATCGAATCTCATTATTGTCGCAAAGATAATCAAAAGGAATTCATTGATGGAGGGCTCACTATTGCAGAGATGTATAGGCTGTACGTTGAAGACTGTCGCCTTAAAGGTGAACCAGTAGTGAAAAATTCCATGTACTCGCATATTTTTAACACGTGCTTTAACATTGTTTTTTTCCAACCCAAAAAAGATCAATGCTCCTTATGCGATGAATACTTGCATGCAAGTGATAAAACAATCTTGCAAACAAAATATGACTCGCACCAGCTTGAGAAGGAACTCAGTCGTAAAGAGAAGTCAAAAGATATTGCGTTAGCAACATCAGCGAAGGATTCTAACAGTCTATTTGTTTTTGCAGGCTGTGATACCGTTACCTTGCGGACATGTTTCCAGCTTTCACTACAAAAGTAAATTGAATTGCATTAATTTCACTATTTTCGATTTATATACTAAAATTGGAATTTCATATTTGTGGCATGAAGGAGAGTCGCGTAGAGGGAGTAATGAAATTTCTACTTGTGTTCATAATCTGCTTATAAATAACTGCCTTGGCAAGAATGTTACATTTTATTCAGGCAACTGCGGGGGGCAGAATAAAAATAAAAATATGGCTATCATGTATAATTATGTTGTGAAAAATTATGATAATATCAGGGGCATGAAGTAGGTGAGAGCTGTAAATGTGTACGTTATCAGTGCTTTGAAAAGGTCTGTGAAGATGAGAGAAAAGCGATCGTTCGAAATTTTAATCTAATGAATAACTGGAATGATCAGAGTTCTTATTTGACCGGCCTGATGAGCATGACTCCTGTCATGAAGCGGTCTTCAAAATCTGCTGAACAGGAACGTAGAGCAAAATTGAGAAATTGTAGTTTTCATTACAAGGTTCGTGTGAGTCGCGGGAATGGTGCTAAAGAAATTCCTGTCTGCAAAACCGCTTTCATATCTATGCATGGCATTACAAGACGAAGGATTGAAACTATTCAGTCAAGTATGATGAAAAGTGGGCTTTCGCCAACCGATTTACGAGGGAGACATGGAAACCGTCCTCATAAAATTCCCGAAGATACTTTGAAAATTATCAAAAACCACATAAACTCATTCAAAGGGAGATACAGCCACTACAGCCTCAAGAAAACGTCAAAAGTCTATCTTCCAGAGGATCTCAATATTCGCAAAATGTACCACATGTATCTTGAGAAAAATCCTGCAAATCGTGTGAGTTACGAATATTATCGTCATATTTTCAACACTTGTTTCAATATAAGTTTTGGGTACCCTCGAAAGGACACATGCAGTACGTGTGATGTGTTCACAAACAAAGTGAAGGAAGTGACTGACCCAAGCGTAAAAAAAAGTTTGCAGACGTATCAAAAACTACATCTCTTGAAAGCTCAAAGTTTTTACGATAGAAAGAGACACATTCGGAAGAAAAATCGAATTGACAAAAGTATAGAAGGGATTTGCATGGACTTCAACAAAAATTTATCAGTTCCAAATATTGCCACAAACGACGTTTACTACAAACGACAGCTCTCACTCTACTCCTTCAATATTCATCGCCTTGGAGATCAACATGTTGTATTCTACGCTTATCCTGAAACACTTGCTAAGAAAGGAAGTAACGAGGTTTGCTCTTTTCTCCATGATTACTGCATGCATCACTTGCCACTTGAAGTGCAACATTTTCACATCTTTGCCGATTCATGTGGTGGACAAAACAAAAATTGGACAGTGATCAGATTTTTACACTGGATTGTGTCGGAAAAAAAGCGGTTCAATTCTGTCACAGTTACTTTTCCGATACGCGGACATTCATACATGGAATGTGATAAAGACATGGCGTTGGTGGATCAAAATATCAGAGCTGAAGTTCCAAACGATTGGATCAAACACTTCAAACAAGTGAGATGCAAGCCTTCACCATTTTGCATAGAAGAAGTGGACCAGTATATGGTCCGAGACTGGACAGAGTTTTTCAAGACAACAACTTATGCTAAAGTAGCACCAATGAAAACTCGTCCAGTCAGGCAACTGAAGTTTGACATTGAGCACCCCCGATTGGTGTATCACAGGGATACTTTTAACGGAGCTTGGATAAGCTCAATTCTTAGTCCAGCAGATGTAAAAACAAGCCGACAAAAGAAAAAACGAGTGAGGAAACGAATTGATGGTGGAGAATGCAGCAAGCAAGACGACCAGCAACGTTAACAGCTCCAAAAAAATGAATTTTTCTTCCCTTCAAGGAGTTACACGATGCCTCTTCCCATTTCCAATGAGAAATATAACGACTTGCAAAATTTGAAGCAATTTTGTAGCAGCAGAGCGAGACAGTACTTCGGGACACTAACCCCCATTACACCGACATAACACGTTCTACCCAAGGAAAACCGGACCTTTAATACCTTACTAATTTTTTACTCTTTTAAATAAAGAAAGTTCTGCAATTAGAAATTATAGCATTATTCTCTGGTACCTAACGAACCTACCTAATTTTTTTTAAGAAAACATTCTGAAAATTGAAGATTTAATAGCGTTTTTAGCACAAAAATTGGTCTACTGAAAAATTCAAAAAATGTGATGTAACACGTTCTTCCCCTGTGGTCTCCATATAGAATCAATAACTCAAAATTTCTTATAACGGGTCATTCCCAAAACGAGGGAGACAAACAAGAAAAGCAGGGAAGCCTTATTTAGTAAATAGAATTAAATATTCTGACATATTAGATTGGAAAAGATTTTCATCTAATTTAAAACCCTTTTTCAAAAATACCGATGGTGAGAAAGTACTCTGGACTAATATAAAAGTATTGCGTGTCACCAAAGAAGTTCCGAATACAATTTATTATAAAGACACTTTCAATACAGAATCTTTCAAAAAAATAATGATCATTAACAAAAATAACGAAGGAAATAATAGACCTAGTCCAGCGTATATTGACAGGCCAAAAATCTCGTTTAAGAAACACACAGATCTTTTGAGCTTACTCAAACATATCCCATTAGAACATCATGATTTCTTCAAAAATTTGAAAGCCTTGAAAAAAGGGCAAAAGGTAGAGAATGAGGAGAGTGAGTAACCTTCAAGTAGGTAATCAATGTTGTTTTTCTACCCACTGTCCATAAAGTTCCTATTTTTGTGCCAAAAAATAGTACTAGATAGTTAGTTTTGTATATTGTTAAGAGTTAATAATCGTTTTATTTGTGAAAATAAATGTTTTTTCTTCCTGTAGCTGTTTTAATTATTTCGACATTCGAAGGACAACTTTAGAAAAGAAAGTAAAAGACAAATTCTCAAATTTTCCTCAACAATACATGCAATACAAGGTTATTGTCGAAACTGTACAATGACGTTAAGTTTACTGATGTTCAAAACAATACAGAACAATACAAGGACTTGTTTACAAAAGTAGGAATAACTTATACCAAAAACAAAAAAAAGGAATTTCAATACTGGGATAACTTCGACCAAAAACCGAGACATCTTCAAAATATAATATTTTTCCTAGTGTGATACAAAGACATCTTACAAAAAACCGTTAAAAATCAAAATTGACACTTTATAACAATAATGATATTAACATTAGGCTTCCATATACCTTAGACACCAAACACCATAAAATAACATTGTCAGTTTGAGAAATGTGATATCAGCTACAATTATAACATTAAAACTCAATTTTATCGAAACTTTGTTTTTCAAGTTGTCCTAGTATTGTTCTAGCACAGCGATAAAAAATCGAAAAATAAAAACAAAATATCCGAACATATTCTGACATCTGATGCCGATCATATGATGGAATGGAATAATACCAAAATTTTATTGAGAGAATCAAATCAAGAAACAAGAAATTTGAAGAAAACTGCGTGCATTCTTTTATCAAACAACTGCTTTGCAACAAATCGCCTCTCCTCACAGATGAAATGAAACCTGATAGAATGGTGATTGATTGATACCGAACACCCTATGAATCGAGATAGCAAATGTCAATCAAATGAATGTATGGCAGATTTCATTTCACTCTGTCTTATTATTTCCAAACCAATGTAAATACCGTTTTCAGCGTCTTTTCAGCAATACAATCTCCGAAACGTCAACATTTTTCGAAAAAGAGAAGTATTTTTTGGTTAATTTGATCTAATTTTTTCAGATAGGCAAATTCAGTGTTGGATACGTTATTGACAAGAATTAATTTCCTTCAAGACAGCAGTCTTGTAAACGCAGTAACTTATCGGGCAATTTTATTAATTTGCCCTAATTTGCCCTTCTACACTTGTACAGATTTTCTTGGATTAACACTTTTTCATTTTCAGATTGTGGAAGGTTACAAACCCAAAAAATCATGTAAATAATCGAATTTCCTCCACAAAATCAAACTTTCAATCAATACTGGTAAATTTCTGATTTTCAAATAAAAGTTTTTATACTCATTTATTGGAATCACTCACTGTAGCATAGACGACTCAACGGAGTCATGTAAAGGTGCCTTAAACATTTGCTATTGGCAACACAGCATGAACTGGAGTTGTCAGTAGTCACTTGTCAGTCGGGAGTCGAGAAATAAAGCAAATGTCGAATCTACGTTGTTGTTTATTTCAAAATGATAATTAATTCATCTTCAAACATCCATAAATGAAATACAACTTTATTACATGGCGCAGTCGTAACTACAAATTAAAATTCGAGAGCAGAAGATAAAATTGCAATTTCTGGTGTACAAGTGGAAAATGGGTGATCATCGTGGGTTTAGTCCACTCTCCATGGATGGAAACGTAGCTGAAAATTGGCAGACATGGCGGGCACGCTTTGAAAATTACATAATTGCAACGGAGCTTCAGAAAAAGGATGAGGCAATACAGTGTGCCCAATTTCTACACTTCGTTGGTGAGGATGCTTTCAAAATATATAAAACGTTCACAATTCCTGATTCAGACAAGAACAAATTGAGTAAGCTTCTACAAAAGTTCGAGGAACATTTCCTACCAAAGGAAAACATAAATTATCAGAGGTATCAATTCTTTTCTTATAAACAAGAGCAAGAGCAAACAATGGAACCGTTTTTAACGGAGCTAAAGACACGTGCCAGGAAATGCAAACTAGGAGACCTTCAGGACGATCTCAAAAACCATGGTAATATGTGGAGTTTCATCCTCAATTGTGAGAGAAAAATTACTTCAAGAAGATCCACAGAACCTTGACAAAACCGTAGAAATTTGTTACGTGATGGAAAAATCGAGACTTGAGTGACAGGCTATGAGTAGCCGAGAAAAACCGTCTTATGAAGTTCACGGAGTCCAAAATTTCAAGAAGTCATTTCGAAGAAATGTGAGTGGGCCACCGGTAAAAAGACATGGTTCAACATATACCACACAAGGTATCAAAAATTGCACAAAATGCGGTAAGTCGCACCAGATTAATAAATGTCCAGCGTTTGGTAAAAAATGTAATTTCTGTCAAATTACCAATCATTTCGCAAGTGTTTGGTTTAAGAAGAACAGACAAATTCATGAAGTTGAAAATACAGACTATAAATTCAATTCAAAGTAGCTCCAATGAAAACTTTTTATTTGTTGGGAGCATAGTGAACAGTGTAAATAGTATAGAATCAGAACAGTGGTTCACTGACATTCAAATTAATAACCAAACTGTTAAATTTAAGATTGATACAGGGGCTATGGCGAATATAATCCCTTATAAAATTTTTCAGAAGTTGTTCCAAAATAATAATTTAATTAAGGCTAGCACTGTTAATTTGAAATCCTACACAGGTCAAAAGTTGAATGTATTGGGTGAAATAAAAGTAAAATGTAGAAATAAAGGTGAAAATTATGAAATACAATTTTTTATGGTAAATTCTGATACAGAGTGTATTCTAGGATTAAAAACTTCATGTTTATTAAATTTAATTAAAAAAGTCGATTCTGTTAACAATGTACGAAAAAATTATAACTATATAATTGATCAGTATGGTGAAGTATTCTCAGGAATTGGGTGTATCGATAATAAACCATATCACATAACCTTAGAAAAGGGGGCCATACCAGTGGTACAACCAACGAGGAAAGTAGCTCTTCCTTTATTAGACTTATTGAAAAATAGTTTGGATGAATTAGAGAAACTAGATATTATTAGAAAAGTAGAAGGCCCTTCTGACTGGGTTAGTGCTCTTGTAATTGTTAGGAAACCAAATGGAAAATTGAGGATATGTTTGGACCCAAAACATTTAAACATGGTTATCAAGAGAGAATACTGTCAAATACCAACCATTGAAGAAATTACGAGTCAATTAGCAGGAGCTGTTAGATTTAGCACTCTGGACGTCAACAATGGTTTTTATCAAATTAAATTAGATGAGGAAAGTTCAAATTTATGTGTATTTGGAACACCATTTGGAAGGTATAAATTCTTGCGTTTACCTTATGGAATCAAGTCCGCCCCAGAAGTTTTTCAGGATCGATTTAGAAGCATATTTAAAACAGAAGGAGTGGATGTTTATATAGATGATGTTCTTGTTTGGGGCAAAACAGTGGAGGAACATGATAAAAGATTAAGAGATGTTTTGGAAGCAGCAGAATTAAACGGTATTACGTTCAATGTAAATAAATGCAAATTTGGGTTAGAGTCAATTGAATACATGGGACACATAATTTCAAAAAATGGCATTGAGCCAAGTCCTTCAAAGATCCAAGGAATAGAAGATATCCCGCAACCAAAAAATATTGGGGATGTGCAAAGGCTGTTAGGTATGCTTACCTACGTTAGTAAGTTCATTCGTAATTTTTCCACAGAAACCGAACCATTGAGAAGTTTACTGAAAAAAGACACCGAATTTCAGTGGAGTAGTGCACAAGAGCAAGCGTTTAAAAAATTGAAGGATACATTAATTTCAAAACCAGTGTTACAGTTTTATGATCCTAAAAAAGAAGTGGTGATTTCAGTTGACAGCTCAAAATCAGGATTAGGCGCAGTGTTATTGCAAGAAGGTTTACCCTGTGCATATGCGTCTAGAGCTATGACATCTACGCAAACAAATTACGCCCAAATAGAAAAGGAACTGTTAGCCATTTGTTTTGGGTTAGAAAGATTTTATCAGTTTACTTTTGGCAGGAGAGTGGTGGTAGAAACGGATCACCAACCACTTATCCCAATTTTTAAAAAGCCCCTCAATAAGTGTCCGGCACGCTTGCAGCGAATGCTACTACAGTTACAAAAATATGATATAGATTTAGTTTACCGCAGGGGTAAAGATCTATTGATTGCAGATGCCTTATCCAGAGCCTATAAGGAACAAACGAGCAGGCAGGATTTAGACGATCAAATTCAGGCACAAATATGTTTAATTAAAGGACAAATAAATGCAACACCACAAAAAATTGAACATTTTAGGCAAGAAACAAAAAAAGATTTTGTTTTACAGAACCTGAAAAAAGTCATTCTAGAAGGATGGCCGAGAAACAATAAAAAACTACATGATAATGTAAAAATATATGCACCTTATAAAAGTGAACTTTGTATAATAGACGATATTATATTTAAAGGTTGTAGTATTGTTGTACCTAGCATGATTGAAGAAATGCTCGATAGAGTACACTATAATCATTTAGGCATAAATAAAACCGTAAAACTTGCACAAGAATCTCTATTTTGGCCACACATGGTAAATCAAATCACACAAAAAATTTCAAATTGCCACTTATGTCTAAAGTATGCCAATTCACAACAAAAAGAATCACTTGTGAGTAGATAAGAAATGAGAGAGCTTTTGGATTCAAGGTCAAAACCTATGAGAGAGCTTTTGGATTCAAGGTCAAAACCTATGAGAGAGCTTTTGGATTCAAGGTCAAACCCTATGAGAGAGCAAAAGGATTCAAGTTCAAAGGTCACAGTGCACGTGTGAGATTTCCTGGAATTTGATAACGTCCGGTTACAAGTCTCAACAAGTTAGAAAAATGTAATACAGGTTCAATGACCGTTTTCAAGGTCAATACATGACAGATATCCAGAATATTGATAATTTGATATAAAGATAAAAATCAAATTTTTCAAATGAGCCCCTCTCAATGAAACTTTTATACTACCATTAGTTTCAGAAATTTTAATAATCGTGTGACAACCTGTAATTTTCACACTACCATTAGTTTCAGAAATAAATCTTAAATAATCATGAGGCAACCCTGTATGCGATTACTAAAATGGAGCTTTTATAGTACCATTAGTTTCAGAAATAAATCTTAAATAATCATGAGGCAACCCTGTATGCGATTACTAAAATGGAGCTTTTATAGTACCATTAGTTTCAGAAATAAATCTTAATAATCATGAGGTACCCTGTATGCGATTACTATAATGAAACTTTTATATCACCAGTAGCTTCAGAAATAAATCTTAATAATCATGAGGTACCCTGTATGCGATTACTATAATGAAACTTTTATATCACCAGTAGCTTCAGAATTATATATTAATAATCATGAGACACCCTTAAGGGATTACTGAAATAAAACTTTCATATTACCATTACTTTCAAAAATATGTTTTAATAATTATTAGGTACACCCTGTAAATGATAACCATAATGAAATACCTCTTGAATAATTTTCATAAGTTATATAATTCAACACCCAAGTGTCTAGTGACAAAATTCCGCATTTTTTGATTCCCATGTTTCAAATATTCAGACAGAGTGATAAATAATCTGCAGACTTGCATAAATTTTTATCAAATAACATAAACATGATTTTATTTTGAGAGCATGTCTCTTCTTTCATTGTAGGATATTGAAATTTGAAGATGGTCTCAGATTGCAAGTTGCTTTGTTGCAGAAACCTATGAGAAACATAATTTTATGGAAAAAATGTTTATTCAGAATTTTGTGGCAAATATTTCATGGGAAAATTTGAGAAAGCCCTTCTACTAATGTAGACATTTACTTACTGCTCTGGGGGGAGTGAAGGAGTGTTTCTATTGGTTGAAAACTTAAAGGCAGAAGCAAATTCATTTTGAAGATGCTTCATGAAAATGGGATTATGAGGGGATAGGAATATGTAAAGCCAAACTCACTGTCTTCGATTATTAGTAAAACTTTTTTAGTGAAGCGAATTAATAATCCACTATACTTACAAAATGAAATCGCGAGTTGGAAGCAAAAGTCAGTTAGCACCAGTGAAGAAGCTTAGGTTATTGTCGCATTTTAAGAAGCTTCCGAGTGATGGGGGCTTCCGCTTAGTGAAAAATACATCAACTTCTAGTATTGGCAGTGATATTGAAATATTGGACGGAACCTTTTCGAACTTGAGGCCGATTAATGCTGCGAGGAAGGGTTTCGTACCAGCTTATACCTCAACACCAGCTGCCATATACGAGGATATAAGCGAAGCTGAGAGCCCCAGCAATTCGGAGAGTGATGATGGGGAAGACATCAAAATGGAGACAATAACCAAAGAAGATGAAGGGAGTGAAGATGGCGAAGATGGTGAACAGGACAACTCCATCCAAGAAAAGGCAGGAGATGATGGCGAACAGGGCCCGAATGAAACTGCGAACTCCCTCGAAGGCACTCAGGAGCATAACACTCATCTCGCTGAGATAAAAAATTTACTGAGTGCCTTCATAGAGAAGAAGCGAGCAAGGAAGGTAGAGTTGGAGGACCAGTTAAAGGAGAACAAGCTGGAAATTCAAAGGTTGCTCCGTGACAACAAAACAAAGCAGAGGGAGATTGACGATCTGGATCGGGCCATTACGATAGGTGTGGATAAACTGACATAGTGGACTGAGTGATATTCAAACATTTCTTCGGTGCCTATTCATGGATACATGTTTTACATTTTTTCTGACCTAGGGCGAGTTATACGAGACAAGTTCAACAACTGTTCAAGTGAACCGAGTTCGGTTGCTAAGGAACTAGAAATTTGATTGGCTAATCCCTAACAGCTAAACTTGGTTCACTTGAATCGTTGTTGAACTTGTCCTGTACAATTGGCCCAGTGAATTCAGTAATATTCAAACATTACTTTGGTGTATGTTCATGTACATATTTTTATATAATATTCTTTTATACCATACCTATTTATAGAATTTTTTATTATTAGCTTTTGCATATTTCAAAAATAAAAGAAAACTCAAAGTATCTTTATTGTTTTATTATTATTTCTAGTGTTTTAGCTGTTTGGGAACCACGTTCATTACTGAAATATGTTTAAGATAATCACAGTGTGAATTAATAAGGATCAATTTATGCACCATTGCGATAATCATAGTTTTTATTACTGGCACTGTCTCAATCATAAATGTACAGTAAAATTTGATTTTATGAGACAGTGACCAATAATTAGGACTATCATTATGGCAATAGCGCATAAATTGGTCCAATTATTTTTATAAACTCACCAAAATCAAAGTTATCCTTTAACAGCCATAAAACTGAACACTCACTTAAAAAGCACTATCTGATCAAAACAGCACTGAATTCAATTCCTTCTTGTGAACACTTAACCATTTTCTTTTTTCATAAAACTATTATCACTTAAAATGTTTGAAGAATACCTTCACCTCACACAGAAGCATAAGTTTTGCTGATTATGCAGAAATTTGCAAACAGAGTCCCTGTCTGAAAAACAGTGCATTTTTTGTAGATCTTCAACCAAAATACACTGTTTTCTACACAACTACACAAAACTTCAAAACTATTTACTTGAAAAACGAATTTTTTGATTTTCAAATAAACAAAATACAAGTTTGAAACCACAGAGCAGATAGCCCCATTCTTCTTCTTTATAATTTTAGTTTGGTTTGACAGACTGTAAAATTCGTAGTACACTGGTAGTACGAATAATACAGACATGTAGCACAGGAAGCGACATCTAGAGCCATTTGGTTGAACTGATATATAGTATATCAGGTATATAGTAGTACTGTATTTTTATTTTTTATTCTGTAATAATTGAATAACTAAAGAAGAATATAATTATATGACAGCACCTCGTCCTCGAGATCACTTAAGATTTACCTATGTAGTACCGCCTTTAGGTACTTGTTGATGCCACAAAATATAAAGAAGAAGATTTTTGGTCCATTAGTAGTCTACTTTACCGACCGGCTCTGCAGATGACATTACGTTTTTTTGTGTACGCGTTGGTGCTACGAAAAATTTTCTTCAACCCTTTTTTGACTAATTTATCATCGATAACATTAATAACCAATCTTGAAATTTCAGATGGGGAAGCATAATAGGTCAAGATCAAATTCCAGGAATGACCGGAAGCGAAAACATTCAAGATCTTCATCGAGAACAGACAGGGACTTGGAAATAAAGCGCATTTCCAAAGAGTTGGCCTTAATAAAGGCAGGACTGGAGCGGAACACCGCTCGTAATCGTAGAAGTAGAACTAGAACTACTAGTAGAACATCCCAAAGTAGAGCATCAACACTTAGCTCTTTCAAAAGCCCGGAACGGCTTAGTGAATCAACTAGAGGTGGAACACCACCTTCACCTACTACTACTGGTGGATCACCACCGTCGCCTACTTCTACTGGTGGAACACCACCTCCTCATGTAAGAGGTGGAATACCACACTCTAACGAGTCTCCTGAAGACTCAATCGTTATAAACAATGATGTAAATCTGGATGATGATACTCTACAGGCTCTGGGGGAAGACCCTCAGAGTAATGGGAAGAAATCTTATGTACTGCATTCTGTTGTCCAGAATAGATGGAAAACCATTCTCACCGAAGGCCTGGACAAAGAGGAAAGAGCAAAACTACTGGAACAACATTCGTATCCTAGCAATTTGTCACTGTTGAGAGGTCCAGATATAAATCCGGAAATCCTGAAGGCAATACCTTCTGCCATACATAAAAAAGACAAATTTCAACAATTAAACCAAAACCAATTGGGAAAGGGCCTTGCCGCCCTAGGGGCTGGCATCAACATCCTCTTAAAAGAAGAGGATAATAAGGAAAACAAAAACACTGTCCTAGGCCTTCTCAGCGAATCTGGCAAGTTGCTCTCAGATGTTCACTATAACATGTCCCTCACTCGGAGAGCGCTCATTGCTCCGTCGTTAAGCGCAACCGTAAAGGAGCTGACCAATACAGCTCCTATTGAGGAATTGCTATTCGGGTCAAACCTGGGGGAAAGAATCAAAACAGCAAAAGCTGTGGAGAGGTCAGTTATCGACCTGAAACCCAGAACTGGGGTTAATTTCAAAAAACCCTATCCTCAACCCAGTACTTCGGGGGCCAGAAGTAATGAAAACAAAACATATCCTTCTTTAAACTGGAGGGGCCCGTCAGTGTTCAGGAGAGACCACAGGCAGAAAGGGCAATATCTCCCTCAAAACAAGAAGCCATTTCAATTGTCCAACCGGAAATAAGTAAACAAGTAAGTATTTTTGCAGGTAGCCTCAAGTACTTTCATAAACAATGGAAAGACCTAGTACCACCACATTCAGACATTTTGAACTGGATAACTGGCTTCAAAATTCCTTTCATCAAAAAACCAAACTCCTTGTTGCTCAATAATAATCATTCCAAAAATGAATGCAAAGAATTAATGATTGAAGTCAATCATCTTCTCAAGATAGGAGCAGTTGTTAAATGCAAGTCTTCAGTCTCCCAGTTTGTTTCGCCATGTTTCTTGATTAAGAAACCTAATGGGAAAAGAAGATTCATCCTCAATCTAAAGAGGCTTAACAAATATCTCGAACCTCCTCATTTCAAAATGGAGGACAGTAGAACAGTAATGAAACTGATTAAAAAAGATTATTATATGGCTACCTTAGACCTCAAGGATGCCTATTTGCAAATTCCAGTACATCAAAAATTTAGAAAGTATTTACGTTTCAAAGTAAATAACACTTTATTTGAATTCACCTGTTTAGCTTTCGGGCTATCAATAGCCCCTTACATTTTTACTAAGCTAACTAAACCTATCGTAAGGCGCTTGAGAGAACAAGGCGTTGTTTGTGTTGCATACCTCGATGATTTTCTCATAATGGGCCCTACTGAACAAAAATGCATAGAACATGTGCAAAAATCAATGACCTTATTATCTTCATTAGGTTTCACTATAAACCTTGAGAAAAGCAACATTGCCCCTAGCAGAAGATGCAAGTTTTTAGGATTCTTTTTTGACAGTCAAACAATGACAATAGAAGTACCTCACGAGAAACAATTAAAAATTCATAAAAAAATCGAAGAGATTAGGAAATTAAAAAAATGTAGAATAAGATACCTTGCCCAATTCCTGGGTTCCTTGGTATCTGTTTGCCCAGCTATCAAGTATGGTAAACTATATACAAAAATGTTTGAAAGAGAAAAATTCTTGGCACTTAAAAAAGCTAACCAAAATTATAACAAAATTATGGTCCTATCAGAAAATATAAACAGTGATCTCGACTGGTGGGAACAACAGATTATCTGTGGTAAAAATGAAATTAGGCAGGATAGTTTTGCCCTAGAATTATATTCAGACGCTTCAAATACAGGGTGGGGCAGTTACGTGAATAACAAATCAACTCATGGGTGGTGGAGCACAAAAGAGAAAGAAAAACATATCAATTACCTGGAACTGAAAGCCATATTGTTTGGACTCAAATGTTTCGCAGGTGATCTAAAATCATGTAACATCCTCATTCGAGTAGACAACACCACAGCCTTGTCCTACATTAACCGAATGGGTAGTGTACAACACTTAGAGCTTTGCTTACTATCAAAAGAAATATGGCAATGGTGCGAGAGTCGAGATCTATGGCTTCATGCAAATTATGTCAATACTAAAGATAATTTAGCTGATGAGGATTCCAGGGTTATATCCTCAGAAACAGAATGGGAACTGGCAGATTTTGCTTTTAGAAAAATTGTCAGGCATCTTGGCCAACCTGATATAGACTTGTTCGCGTCCAGCGCGAATAAAAAACTCGATAAATATGTCTCTTGGCATAGGGACCCAGAATCGGTAGCGATTGACTCGTTCACCATATCTTGGAAAGACATATTTTTTTTACGCCTTTCCACCATTTGCACTCATTTTAAGAACACTCAACAAAATCATAAATGATCAAGCCGAAGGCATACTAGTGGTACCAAATTGGCCCTCACAGCCTTGGTACCCACTGTTTAAAAGCTTAGTAGTGCCTGATTCAGTAACTGTCATACTTAGTCCTAATGAGAGATTACTTTCCTCTCCTTTCAGGAACACACATCCGTTGCATGCCACACTTTCCTTGGTGGCAGGGAAACTCTCCGGCAAGCCTTCTCAAGAAAAGGTCACTCAGAGGAGACAATCAATACCTTAATGGAATCGATATCGGAATCAACATTAAAACAATACAGCTCATCCTATGAGGCATGGTGGTCTTTCTGTGGGAAGAAAAAGTTTAACCCATTCGAAGCAGAAGTATCCACTGTACTAGCTTTCATGCAACACGAGATGAATTACACAAAAGCTAAATATGGAACATTTAACCAGCATAGATCGGCGCTCTCTCTGCTATTTCAAAACGAAATAGGAAAACACATTCTCATAAGAAGATTCCTCAAAGGCATACTGAGGCTGAGACCTCCAGCTCCAAAATACGATATCACATGGGACCCGCAAAAAGTGCTTAATCATTTAGTGTCGTTAGGAGACAATGACAGCCTAACCATGCTCAACTTAACAAGAAAACTGGCAGTGTTGTTAGCCCTTGCAACTGGCCAAAGGGTACAAACATTGCATTTGATAAGAGTAAAAAATGTAACCTTTCATGAAGGAGGGGCACGCATTCTCATTCCAGATAGAATTAAAACTACAAGGGTGAATGCACCCCAACCTTGCCTAGAACTGCCTTTCTTCGAAGAGGATAAGTTCTGTGTGGCCTCAACCCTCTTAACTTATATTGAAAGATCCGCAAATATCAGACCAGAATCAGAACCATTCTTATTTTTGTCCACAAGAGAGCCTTTCAAGCGAGCTACAAAAGAGACAATATCCAGGTGGATAAAGCAGGAAATGATGGCATCGGGAATCAATACTAAGATGTTTTCCGCACACTCCACACGCCATGCCGCTACTTCCGCCGCTAAGCGATTTGGTATTTCTTGGAATACAATCAGGAGAACGGCAGGATGGTCGGAGAATTCTACCACTTTCGCCAGGTTCTACAATCGGCCCCTCAAAGAGGAGGGGAACGCTTTCGTTAAAGCAATCTTCAAAAAGACTACATAGTTGTTAATTCTACAGATAAACAATGAATTGTCAAAAAATTCATCAGATATGATCTTTGTAATGTATTAAAAAAAAAAAAAAAAAAAAAAAAAGTCCCACAATATTTTTATTCTTGACTTTGAACATCTACATAGGTAAATCTTAAGTGATCTCGAGGACGAGGTGCTGTCATATAATTTAACGATCAAACGAACTTACCTGTGAAGTTCGATCGAAATTATATTAAGCACCTCGTCCGAAGAGATCACTCCCATCCCTCCCAAGCTTTAATTTATAGTTTTGAGCATAACTAAATTTGACCCTTTAAAAAATATTGTGAGATACTTTAAAATGGTAATGTCATCTGCAGAGCCGGTCGGTAAAGTAGACTACTAATGGACCAAAAATCTTCTTCTTTATATTTTGTGGCATCAACAAGTACCTAAAGGCGGTACTACATAGGTAAATCTTAAGTGATCTCTTCGGACGAGGTGCTTAATATAATTTCGATCGAACTTCACAGGTAAGTTCGTTTGATCGTTAAATTTTAATTGAATCAAAAAATAATAATGAATTTGGGAAATGTTCGGGTACAGCATAATTTATATCTGTTTATAATTTTGATAGTGGAGTAAATAATCAAGTAATTCAAATATGCAATAAAAATTTATTCAGGAAATTTAAAATTACAATTGTTACACACCATGCAGCATCTTGTTAGACACACTATGCCTAATTGTCTTCCACAGTCATGGCAGGAGATACAGCGTTCATGCACACTATCCACTGTTCCAGAGTAGTGGTTTGAAACTTGCTGGCACTCTATATTCGAATTCACCTCTGCCGCAAAGTCGTAAAAACACACAATACACATTTTTCTCTCTTTTTCTGAGATAGTGGTAAAGTAGTGTTCTGTAATGCACATACTTTGGTATACACTTGTGGTCACGAATTCCATACTTCCAATAATTTGGATATCTTCCATTTTATCATCGACTTCTTCCATATCACAAATAATTTCATCGCACTCAGATTCAAAACCTAAGTCAACTTCGTCAACCTCCATAGTTGATAGATTAATCATACGAAAAAGCAATATCCTCAGATATATACAAAAGTGTAGAAATTCCATTTGGGGTATTAAGTAACCCTGCGTCGACAAATATCGATGACCTGCTTACTCGAAACTTTTAACATCTAGATGCTCACATTACTGATAAGTTGGTGTCTTTCAAGGTTAATGAGTACATGTGTGAATGATTTGTTTCCTGGAATTCGCTGTTGATATTTCCGCTTGCGAAACATATCTAGTTAGTTCAAAGAAATCTGTGATTGGTTCAATGGCTTCTCTCAAGGTTAGGGAGTCAGCACTATATGTTTCCTGAAATATGCTGATTAAGTATCCCCCACTCATACTTAATTTAGATATGCTGAGTATGTATTCCCCTTTCCACTAATTAGTTTTGGATATATAAAGAATGAAATAGCATTATAGTAAAAGTATGTCAACATATTCTACAAATATTTCAGTAATTGAAAGAATTTTGTGTTGTGTGTGTAGAAGAAAAGTTATTCGCTTTTTATCAAGTAATTATTGGTCCAGCCAACCAAAACTCAGAATCGGGTTTTGTTCATTCTGTTTGGATACCAGGCCGCTAATAATTTATACCAGGTTCCTAGTCGACCCCCGAGGAATACTGAACTCACCAGTTAGGGATTTGTTGAAGCATGGAGAACTGGGATGAGGACAGCTATATCACCACCTATGTACCTGACTTGTTGAGCAGGGATATCGTCAGGTGCCCACCCATTGGCGCAAGTAGGATGGAGAAAACCAGATTCACAAGAGAGGAGATGCTCCGTTACAGCAGGCTGGAGGCGGAAAAAAACCAACAAGTTGGGGTCGCCAATGAGGTGGAAAGCTGGAATGAGGATAACTACACCAGCTACATACCTGACTTGAACAGGGATATCATCAGGTACCCACCCATTGGCGCAAGTAGGACGGAGAAAAGCAGATTTACAAGGGAGGAGAGGCTCCGTCACAGCATGCTGGAGGTGGAAAGAAACCAACAAGTTGGAGACAACAATAAGGTGGAGAGCTGGAATGAGGACAACTACACCAGCTACATACCTGACTTGAACAGGGATATCGTCAGGTGCCCACCCATTGGCGCAAGTAGGACGGAGAAAAGCAGATTTACAAGGGAGGAGAGGCTCCGTCACAGCATGCTGGAGGTGGAAAGAAACCAACAAGTTGGAGACAACAATAAGGTGGAGAGCTGGAATGAGGACAACTACACCAGCTACATACCTGACTTGAACAGGGATATCGTCAGGTGCCCACCCATTGGCGCAAGTAGGACGGAGAAGAGAAGGTTCAGAAGGCAGGAAAGGCTCCGTCATAGTCAACTAGGGGAGAAAAGTGATTAGTCACATGCCCACCCAGGAACATAGAACTCACAGAAGAGCAGGTTATGCAAGGGATCCGACACTCAGAGGGATTAATTATATACCTATATACAGATAAATAAATAATTTTCGGATATTTATGCTTTCTTTTCCCCTTCCATCCTGCCTTTTTCATTTATCACTATAATGAATGGATTTTCAACTTTAGTTCATGTGAACCATTCAACATGTTCACAAATCTTATAATTTTACAAGCTATTTGGCATGGTGTTCTACTCATACACCAACCCAGTGAAGTTGGAGAAATTTTCATTTGCTTCGATAGCAATGGTACGTGGAATGAAACTTGGCCATCTAAGTGGGTGAAAATGATACCACTTGAAATTAATAATGTACGAATCGTCAAAACTTCAGTACCCACCAATAGTACAAAGTATAAGTTATTAATAAGAAAACATAATTCCACTGAACAAACGGACATAATCGAGCTATATCCCTCCCCACCATCAGCTAATATAAAAGATGATTCAGAGTCTAGAACAGTTCACTCTTTAATTTACTACATAGCTGTGTGCTCCTCAGTGATCCTTCTTTCTTCATTGGTGGAAATATTTCAGAAAATATGGATAGTGTTCAGTGCATAATTGATCTTATAACCAAACATGAGAAGCACCTCAAACCCTTATACGAGTTCACTGAAGAAGAACTGCGGCAATTTCCGTTACAATATTTGATTCGAAAAGCTAGGTCTTGGGAACTTCTTTCAGCATGGCACAAACTACCAGATGAGTATACGGACAAGTTTGAACTACAGGTTCAGCTACCTTGCTTCATTCATCATAATCGACCTGAGTGGGAGGAACATGTAGATGGCCCGCCACCTCCACAATCAAGATGTTATTCATGCTTACGTAGTTTGAAATGATATGTATTAGGGTTTTTAAATAAAAAACATCATTCAATATCTTTGTTTTATTTACCAATTAAATATCCAAAATTTATTCATCTATTAAATTTTCTGACATTAATAGTAAGAGATCCAACACTGCGTCTTCATCTTTAGGACTCAACTTATAGTGACCCCACGCCAATGTTTGTACATTATTGGGTAAAACAAATCTTTTGTCATCATTAGATGATAACGCAATTTTGTTTCTCAGCTCCGTGTAAATGGTGTGTAAATAAGAAGTAAAAATATACATTTTTCGTAAGATAGAGCCACCTCTTTCAACAATTCGAATGTAATCTGAAATTTGGAGTGCATTCTCTATTACATTTTTAGAAACTCCTTTGGCTTTTTTCATGACTTCTGTTGTCTTAACACAGTATGCCTTCGCGCCTGTACCATAAAAACATTCTATTGGTGATCCATAAAATTCGTCTTTCATCTTGCCGACAACTGACACTGTTTTGGGAATTTTGTGGATATTGTCAATTTTGAAATTAGAAGTGTCAAATAATTCAATATTTTCCCTAATATCATCGTATACATTTTCCGTGAATCAGGGTTATTCAGGTGACCATTGGAAACAAGACAACGTTGTTTAGTAGTCAACTACTTTTCAATGCATGTTTTCAACGTTGGGCAAATTATCCTATTCAGGTGGCCACCCATTTTCAACGATGACTTCTTGTCAACGTTGTAACTACAAATGAGTGTGAAGCGTCGATTTTATTCACGGAACACCTACTTTTCGGCCTTGGCGCTAACTTCATGTTATTATTGTTAGTGCATTAAGTGCATTTTCTATTGCAAATTGCAATACTCTATAATTTATTTGCCATTTCTTTTTATTATTTCTGTATTAATTTCTAGTCAGTTTTTATGCAAAATGGATAAGAAAAAACGTACCTCAAAAAAACAGTTTAGTATGTACGTGAACTACTTGGAAAGTTATGATATTTTACGAACAGGAAAATTAAACCCTTGGGATGACCCCAAAAAAATCATACAAATTTGGGAAAAGATGACTGAGGAATTGAATTCTACTGGTGACGGCCCCACTCGCAGCTGTCACGACTGGAAAAAGGTAATTGAATTATAATTTTTGTTGAGAAAGGGGTAAAATAATTCTGATTATTGTAGGTATTTCGCGAGTGGAAAAGTAGTGTAAGGAAAAGGGCTAGGGAGAATAAGGAACTGACTGGCGTGGAAAAAAAGTTATTGGAGTTAACTGGATTACAGGCTGTGGAAGGACTTGAATTGCTTGAAACAGGTCTCACTGGAGAAGCTAGTGGGGCAGAGGCAGAAGAGTTGGTAGTAGTTGCCGCGGAATCAGAACCCGCAGATAATGCAGCAGGTGAGACAAAGAAGCAATCTGAAAATGAAGAAATTATATTGATTGAAGTGGAGGATGTGGCATCAGTTCCTCAAGAACAGAAATCAAAAAAGAAATCACAGCAAAATCCTCTTCTCGTCGCTTACCAAAATGGGCAAGAGACAGAGAGAAAGGGTCTGGCAGGAATTGCCAAAGCCCTTGATAATGTGGCAAACAGTATTAACAGGTTTTGTGATATTTATGAGAAGATTCATTTGAAGTAATCTTTCATTTTACATGGATTTGTCTTTTGTGACGGCCTAGAATATTTTTTATTATTTGTTATCAGAAAGAACATTTTATTTATATTTTGAATGTTTACCATTACGAGACTGATTTGTAACTTGTAACTGTATTGCAATAAAGTATACATATATTTGTAAATATGGATAACTTATTTCAATTTTGTAGCGAGATCCAAAAAGACCAGTGCAGAGCAATTTAAAATATATCTACAATATCTAGAAAAATTCAAAGTTAAGGGAAACATTCCAGAGGATGAATTCAATAAAATGTGTACAGAATTAAATACTTCAAAGGGGCCAATTAAAAATAAAAATGAATGGCGTCAGGTACAGTATATGTGTTTGCTCAAGTTGTTTGGTGATTTTGGTTTCCTTCATTAGACTTTTCTAGAATGGACAAGCAGAACTAAGAAAAAAGCTAGAGAAATATTCAGACACCAACAAGAAACAGGTGGTGGGCCACCATTGAATGAATACTTGAGTAAGTTGGAAAATTGGCTGATAGGTATTCTAAATGAGTTGGTAATAGTTGGCATGAATATAACCGAACTCGGGTTATGCAAGCCGAAAAAGATACAAAAATCCACTTTCGTTATAAGAAAAGGAGACCAGAAAAAAAAAATGAGGAAAAGTATATTGTTAAATGAATATAATCAATATAGGTAAATAACTTTTTTTTTTTCAGGAATGACAAAAACAACAAAAAAAATTTCATTATTATTTGAAACACAACACAATCTGAGGTGCAAGTCTCTTATCTCTGTTTTGTCATCTGTTAACAAAGTGTTAAATGCAATCGATCGATTTTGTACAATATACCAAAATAAAATAATATACTAATTATTGAAATGATTTCTTATGATTCTCTCTCTTATAAGTTGTCCCTGGTTGTTGAGGTTCATTCTTGGGTTACGTACATCAATGTTCTCAGCTTCATCTTCAATCCCAAAGTCTTAAAAAACGACATTTTAGAGCAAATCAAAAAATATTCCCTATTTGAATATATTTACCATTTTCAATATGAATGGCCTCTTCACCTCGTTCAACACAAATGTTATGAAGTACACCACAACCGTAAATAATTTTTGCTGCCACTAGAGGCGTATAATGGAGAACCCTATGTTTCTGCAAACATCTAAATCGCCCTTTGAGTACACCTATACATCTTTCCACAACATTCCGTGTGCTTTTGTGTGCTGCATTATAACGTTCTTCAGCTGGAGTTAAGTTGTTTGTCTGAATTGGAGTCATCAGCCACGGTTCGAGAGGATATCCTGAATCACCTATAAAATGAATGTTTTAAGTTAACAGTACAGGAACTCCTGGGACAATTATCTTCATTGTTCCAAGAATACCTAGTAACCAAGATGAGTGATCTCCAACTGCATAGTTATTTTCAAGAAGCTGTTTTATTTGACTTGTGGTCCAGATTGCTGAATCATGCACAGAACCCGGATATCGAGCGTTCATTGCTAATATTTTCAGTTTTGAATCACATATCTGAAAGAAAAGTAATTTTGTAATTCAGTATAGGTATATGACCCAAAATGTATTTTCAAATCCACTTTTCCGCACTCATTTTAATTTTGAAAGAATCACTTTTCCGCACTAGTGCAGAAAAGTTTTTTCCGCACTCTTTTTAGTGCGGAAAAGTAGATATATTTAGTTTTTGCGGATTATACTGACATATAATATTCCGTCGCAGAAGGTTAAAATAGAAAGCTTACCAAATATGGTTTAATAGTTTAATATATATTTAATAATAAATGTTCTTTATGTTAACTTTTGGGTGTTTTTTCCGCTAGTAGAAAAAATAGTGTACCTAACACGAACGTAAAGTGTCTTTTCCGCACGCGATTTCTGGCCGAACGACGCGTTAGCGTGCGGAAAAGTATCACTTTCCGCACTTGTAAGGTAAACTACTATACTTACAATTTGAACATTGAGACTGTAATATCCTTTTCGATTATAGAAAAGCAATGGTGGACCAATTTCATCATTAACTGAAGGTGCAACAATAGCAATATGGGTTCCATCAACAGCACCTATGATTCCAGGAAAACCATTTCTCATCTCCATGAACCTATGGCACATGTAATTCAATTATTTGTAAAAAAAAAAAAAAAAAATTACCCCTGTTTAACTGTGGAGCGCTGTTCTTCATTAACTGGAAAACTAATTTTAAAATACAATGTTTGGAGTGCAGTGATCACTGCTGTAATACATCTTGACACTGAACTCTGACTCATCGACACAAAATGGTCCTGACCCACTGCCTTTTGGTAGCTACCTTGGGCAAAAAAATTGAGTGCAACCATTATCTGAAATTGAAATATTAGGGGGCGGTTCATAGAAAAGAAATTCTGGTCATCGATAATATTTACTTTCAACTTGTGGGGGATAAATAATTCTTCCCTTACTCCTTGGGGTAAGTGAGGTCCCAGAGTCTCGATTAACTGCCTCGTCATATCCCTCGATAGGCGATACAGGCTTTTAAATTGATTTTCGGTCATATTTAATGGATCACTTTGATCCCTCAGTCCTCTCCTCAAAACTCTGTTCCGCAATCTGCAAATTTTGTGATTTATCTTATATACCTACCTATCAAGTCTTCTGTAAAAACTCTTTCTTTACCGCTCTTCCTCATCATGGGCAGCATTAATGAGTAAAATAAAGCCATTATTCGCCATTTTAAATACATTCATACAACTTAACCGCTAGAAATTCCCACCAGACATCGTTGAATGCTCATAGCAAGTCTCAAATCTACTTGGCAAATAACCAATGGTGTTTCTATAAGACGTTGGTAAAAATGCAATACATGTTGGTTACCTGAATAGGAAAATCAAATCAACGTTGAAAAATAAACAATACTGATTTACAATGAACATTGTTTTGTTTTCAATGGTCACCCGAATAGGAAATTGCAGTCAACGTTGAAAAATAATCAATAATTGATCGACAGTCAACGTTCTTCCGTTTTCAATGGTCACCTGAATAACCCTGATTCCAAGATCTCCAAGATCAATGAATCGGTATCTGTGTAACAGAGGTTTGCTTTGTCACCATATTTTGTTTTGATGTAGCCATACAAAAAATCATAAATGACCGTTTTTGAAATATCCAAAATTGAAAACCCTACATAAAGTGGCTTGTCATAGGTAACTGTCAATTTCTCCATTTGAATGGCTACTAAGTTCTCATCAAATACTGAACATGATTTAAAATGAGGTTTTGATATGAATCCCTCAGCTCCCACAGAACCTGGCATATTTTCCCAGTGACTGCATAGTTTAATGTCTTGTCTCTTGTCCACGTTTTCCATGGTTTTTCCAAAAATTGAGTTTATGATGAATTTAAAGAGGTCACGTTCAAATTCATTCCTGGCAGAATTCCTGAGATTCGTATTCAAATCAATATATTGCTTCAACCATGCTGATTGCGTGAACTCCAAAACTCTATGAATCCTCGTCAATTTCAATCCATATTTCAAGCATTGTTTCAAATTTCTATAGTGTATAATATATCTTTCCTTGCTCATCAAATTTGGAGTCAACTTGGAATACTTGCTTCCTGGAGGCTTAATATTCTCCGGGCAAAAAGGAAGGTCATTATGGTCATCATGTAAGTGTGGTGGATATTCCAAATCAACTTCCAATACATATCCTTTCGACAATGTGTCTCCAATTTCAAAGATGTCTAAGTTTTCTTGCTCATACCGCTCAAGCCATCTGAAATCTCGCATTGGAAGGTATTCACTCATAGCAGCTCCATACAAATTGGTTGCATCGAGATACAAAATATATGAGTTAGGTTTGGAAGCATCATAAGATGATATAAATGGGTTATTAGCTATAGCCTTCCTTTTACTGCACTGACTTACTCCGCCACGAATCCCTTTCTTGAAAAAGTGAACCATATCTATATCAGTTAGGAGCTCTAATTCTACTTTGGTTAAACGCAACATTGCGTCCCAACTGAGTGAAGGAGCTGTTACATACTGGGCAGGATCAAGTTTATATTTGTCCAAGCACACCTCCCGAAAATTTTCGAAGACATCTGCCAAAAGTAGAACATCTGATTTCAGGTAAACATCGGAGTATTCTCCTAGAGTTGAACATCCGAATTCCTGCCATACTTCACAAGCTCGTTTATAGTTTTCTTCGGAAATTTCTTTACTACTCAGAATATCGAAGAATTCAGATTGAGTTGGTAATGTAGGTTGATTCAATTTTTCATATGAGTCAACATATGAATATGGAAAAACACCTTTGCGTCTTATCATATTAAATTTCCTATGGTCTGGAAAATATTTCCTCACCTCCCGACATTGAGACGGCTCCAGTGTTTTACTCAGATTATCTAGTGATTTTGATAAGAAGCGGAAAGAGTCAACAAATCTCAAGGTGATGAATTTGTCTCTAATTTTCGGGTTTTCTGATTTTTCAACCAAGTATGTTTTGGAGAATGAAATATACTTCTCTTTATTTTGGGCAATCACTGAGATATTCTCTTTATTCGAAGCCAATTTTTTTATGAAGAGATGACAGTCATAATTTGTTAAGTTATGGAAAAAGACAGGAATGAATTTCACTACTTTATAGTGCAAATTACATCTCGAATGAGCGCTTGCGCGGTACACACCAGTCAAGTGACAATGATCTCGAACTTTGATGTCATCAGGTTTATAGGAGTCACCACAAATATGGCATTTCGTAGAATTCTGAAATTCATTCTCTTCCTCTTCAGTGAGTGGCAGCATCTCTTTCACATGTCTCAAATGTTTGTTGTATAATTCCAAGACAAGATCATCCAACCTCCTGACAAAAACCTCGACACAATCACTTCCACGATATTGTACGAATTCCGAGTATTTGTCATCAAAATTACACTTCAAATAGAAAGCGAATGAATATGGCTCATGTTCGTATGCTTTCAATGTGAATGAGTGCTCATCAGATGGCTGACTGTGATGAATAGGTTTCAGCAAGCTCTCAAAATCAGCATAGATCACAAAAGGAACTGAGAGCTGCTTCTCGAAATTGGTGAATTTAAGAATATTTCCAGGCACAACCTCACCATACTTGTTGATAATCATCTCTGGTTTTGGGAGTATCACACAAAGATGATTACAATCATATTGTTGATGAGTCTTCAGTTTTTCACTTGTAGGAAAGAATTGGAGGCAACCGTCACAAATGTGCATACGGCCATTATGCTTTGATTTTTGTCGTGTAACCAACTTCGACAAATCTGTAATGAGGCAGTAATGATTATTCCCATCCGACTCAGTAATCAGCAGAAGATTCACATGTGTTGCAGATCGGTTTGTTGTGAAATGTAAGGGCCCCACGATGTTGGTAACCATTTTTCCATCCTTAAATTTCGTATCTACACCAAATACATTAATGGATATATTATTCATTCTTTCAAATTTAGAAATATCCTTCAATTTCACTGGAAAATCAATGCCTTGGAAATTGAGTAATGTAGTATAATGAGGATATGAAGATGGACTCGAAGGATCACCATTCGAAGGAAAAATTGCTGCCATAATGGACCAAGCGAAGCAAGCATTATCCAAATTCTTCACATTCAAAACGGCTTGTTTCATATTAATTGTTTTGGGTAACTTAATATACGACGAGGCTGATAGTGGATTATATTTGTTTATATTGACATCCAGATACCAAATTTTCTGTAATGACCAGCCTGAGTCTCTTTCCTGGAACTCTGAAGCCTTTGAAATCATCTCATTCATGAATTCCGCATAGAGGCAATCCAAGTCACTGGAACAAGTTATAATTTTGTTTTTTGTGTTGAAGGATTTCATGTCACCTAATTCTTTCTCAGGTATGATATAATGTCCAAATAGTTCAAAATTTATTTTCAAGCTGTTATATTCCTGTATATAATCAGAGATGATTTTCAGAACTTTCGGTTTAACATCTTCCATGAAGTTAGAGTAATCAACTTGTATTCCACTACTTTTGAATCGATAGCTTGCTATCCTATTCTTGAATGCGTGCTGAAGTTGCTCTATAGCGTCGTCCACATTCGACAAAATATTCGCATCTAACCTTTTTCTCGAATTTGGAACACTTGTAGATGAATCACCCAATTTAATTCGTTTAGAAGGTACACCGCTAACATCATTGAGAGGACAGTTATTTCGTATATGTCGGTTTAAGTTACTTTTTGATGAAAAATCCTTTCCACATTTGTTACACTTCATGATTCATTCAGCTCAGTAGTAACCTCACTAACCATAATCGCTATAACAACTGCAATTAAATAGATAAATCTCTTGATATAAGCATGCGCATTGCTGTATAGCGTTCAGTGACCTTTCGGGAAACATCTGGTGTCTAGGCAACCGGATGCTAGAAAGTGATGAGTCATCATTCTGATGAATCGCAGGTGTTGCAAGGTCAATGACTTCCATGTGACAACATCTGGTATCTAGACAAGTGCATGACTTGTCGTGACAAGTCTAAAATGATCTTGACTTAAATTCATATAATAAAAGACTGTAAAATAAAATATATTTCTTTGGGAAATATTTATTTAGATGTATCCATTATATACATTTGATATAGAAAATAAACATTTGAAAGTGCACATATACAATTATCTTTATTATGATGAAAACAACTTGCTTCAGAGGCTCGTAAACCGGGTTGCTCTTCAAATTCTATGACTGGTTGATGGGTGAACTTTTTGATATATTCAGCTTTCTCCTTTCCTTTAACAAAAATAGTGTCAACTCCCTCAGTGAGCTTCTTAATTATATTTCCGAATTGATGCAATGGTGTGAACCCGTCATTCCAATCTATACAGTGGTGATTATGCATCAACCAAGTGGCTTGACTGTGGAATTTTGGTGGGAGCATGTTTAATGGAAATGGAGGTTTGAAAACATAGTGAGAAACTCTACTTCCATCGAAAGCGGCAAATTCCTTGGTTAAAAATTTATCGTTCTCGATCTTGAAACCTTGTACATCTATCACCAATATCATATTTTCAAATTAGTGAATTTTCTTATCAATGATCGTTTCAAATTGTATGACTCAATCAATTGTTTGAGTAATTTTAGGTTCTTATGGTGCTGCTCCAATCTTCTTCGATACTCTGATATCATCTTCAAACTGATGTTTTAAACATGAAAATCTTTATATATAACAACAAGTTGAGCATGCGCATTAAAATTGCTTAACAATTTTAGTCAATGGATTATATGAAAATTCTTTCTCGTGTAGAATAAGGCAATAAGCTGTCACATTCTTGGGTGTAACTTCAGCAGTCTCAATCTCAATTCTGAGTACTATGGAACCGGTCTGAATCGCTTCTTTTTGACGTGAGCAGTCGATGTGGATCAGCGGTGCCCTCACTTTAAATTCATTTGGATTGAAAATAGGTTGATTTGATTTAATATGATAGTAGCTCTCTTGAAAGTTGGCATACATTTCATAGAGTTTTGCAAACTTGTTGTTCTTGAAATCAAGATTCAAGTCATTGTAAGGAAATCGTTCGGAATTCAGAAATACTCTTAAATTACTCAGATTACAATGGTCGAATGTACTCATATCGGTGGTGAGCTTTTCTTTTTTAGCATGTTGAAATGCAATAATAACATGTCGAGGAGTTTCAACCTTCGTAGTTGTTTTCACTGCCCAAGTGTGTCTTGTTGTTTCATTTAAAGAAGGATATTCGATTAATTCCCACCTTCTGAATTTCAAAGGTAGTTCAACATTGCTATTTATGATCTTATTCAATCGTAGTTGTTCCTGAATACTCGGTGTCACATGAGGAACGCACCAACTCAGCTTGCTTATGCCTACTTTGGGGTTTTCAGAATCATCTATACTAATCACAGCATCCAAATCATGACTTTCACGAATCAAAACTAGTTCTTGTCTCATATTTATCACTATTTTCCGAAAGTCTTCAAAAAAGCCAGCCCATAACTTCAGCGGAATACATACGTTGAAATTCCCTTCGTCATCAACTAATATTTTATCAGTCGCATCAAGTTTAGGAAACCAACCAGCATTTTGCATTGAAATACTTTCATTTTCATTCATAGACAAATAATTTTTGATCGTTGAAACTAGTCCAATGTTTCTGACAGAGTCTACCACCACACCATTCAACTCATATCTTAGCTCACGGAATAAGAAAGATATTGCGTTGTTGACGAATTTTATTTTCGTAATTGGATTCCCATCCGGTCTTGTGAGCTTCCCCTCTATGTAGATGTATGAGTTACAGGGTAATGTATAAGCATCCAAGTCTTGAATTGGAATTCTTATTTCATCATTATATTTAATTTCATTGGTGATATATGGCTGATATGTATGAAACTGATAATCTTCGATTGTATTGTCAATGAAAGGCTCACTCGTGATTTGTAGCAGTTCCATTATATTAAGAGTTTTAATCCCAAAGATTTCAAGTACTGTTTGTTTTCTGGTGTTAGTAATTCGGCAGTTGCTTCCAAACTGTTTTTCAAAGCTCGCTTCGCCTTCTTTTTATAGGGTTGTTGGAATGCTGAGTTATCAAATCTCCACACCATTATTCAGAAAGTCTTCCTTCTCAGGTGCAATCTAACAGTAACTTCCTCGTTTCGAAAATCAATTAAATTGAAATTTTGATCCACAACTCTCACAGTGATGTTGTTGATTGTTTTAACAGTGACGGGGAAATACAGAATGTTCAATGGAGTTTCAACTATTTTATACCCTCTTGGCACTGTTGGAAAGAACTGATGAATCATATGCACTGGATTACCATTCAAAAATGAAGCCATCGCAATATTGCAATCAATGCAAATTGTATTGATTGAAAGAATTTTCACTTCATGGTCTGATTTATAGATCCCGTTTGCATTGAGTATTTTCTTCTCGAATCCCAATAAATGACCAATAGAGTTTTGTACTGAAAAATTGATTTTAGTGTTTGTCCGGATGACCACTTTCGAAGTTGTCCAGTTTGGGTCGATGGATATCACAACATCTTCATTGTTGCTAGTCATCTGTTTAATGATGAGATCAACAATATCTGTTACATCATAAAACCCTTCAGGAATGATATAACTGAATTCATCGTGATCACCCCATACCAAAACATTGTTCAGTTTTGTTACGTTTGGAATAACATTGAACGAATCAAAATTTGCCAAGCCTATCTCATATTCCACATCATCGTCCAGATAAATTGGAGGGTTGAAATTATAACTCAACACTGAGGATGAATCACTCAATGTGAAAGTAAAAGACATATTTTCTCAGTGGTAGTTTATTGATTAATGAAGGAAATACATCAGAGATATTGATTATATAAAAACAAAAGGCAGTATTGTCCACACTGATAAGAGTTGAACTTCTGCATAGAATCATAGTTATATTTTATATTATTCACGTCACCAGCGCTGAGGAAGTATTTTATCAATTCCTTGGGTGGTTTAAGATTTCCATAACTATCGAAATATATAACTTCGGCATTATCCTTGGAATATGCAGTCCAATGAGTCCCTTCTCCTAAATCAGAATCCAGATTGATAATACCGCACTCCTTGCTTCCAATTTTTCTGGGAAGTTTATCTCTCATAAAAACACCTCGAAAGTAAGGAATCCCCAAACGCTCTACATTCTTCATCAAATCAATATTGGTCAAGGCTCGGCGTGGTAACTTCAACAGTTTTTTTGATATGGCTGAGCAAACATTCCATAACCTTTACGAGGTCTCAAATATAAACCTTTTCCTTTTTGTTCCATCGCTAAATCGTGTCTCTTTTGTTCAGCAAGTCTTTGTTTTTCAGATTTTGCCTTGTTGACTGCTGAAGCGATAGATGCTGCCCCTCCTCCTACAGCACCTAGCGCCCCTAAAAGTGGTAGTAAAAATGGTAGAAATCCACCCTTCTTTGGAATTGGTATGATTCTTTTTCTCTGCTTATTTTTTCGTTTCCTGGCAACTTTCAATTCACCACCCTTCTTCTTCTTCACTGTTTTCTTTTTTCGTCTTAATCCCATCCCCAACTTGCTTTTGAGATTCATAATATTAGATACCCCAAATGCTGTCACTTTTTCCCCCAATTTTGCGTCAGAAGATTTCAAACGTTCGGAAGCAAACGTTGCAAGTTTCTTATCAGCAATATTCCTTGCTTCTAAATCTTCACTGTTGGAGTAAGCAATGTCGTGTCGCTTACAAGCTTCGTCCAGAGGATTCACGCCTACGTCTCCCCTCAATAATCTCTTTTCCAACTTGGTGCCAGGACCACAGTAATTATATCCAGGGACATGTAGTTCTACAGGAAGTTTGTTGATCAAGGTATTCAAAAAACCTCGACCTTTCTTTCTTGTGTTTCGGCTCGTACTAACGACTAATTTCCTTCGCTGTCCCATTATATTATGTTTGGAACAAGTCAGACACGCGTATATATACCTATTACATCTGCACTAATGCCAGTTTAATAACTATTCCGATGTGATGAAGACTGAAAAACAAAAGGTGTTGCTTCCAGTTCTCAATCATGATGAGATCAATTTCGAGAATACCGTTAGAAAACATGGTGTATTATTTGGAGGTCAATCTAAAAGAGGGTTACTTGTTGGAGCAAGTGGGTCAGGCAAAACTAATGTGATGTTGTCTCTGCTGGAACAACCTAACGGTCTTCGCTTCACAAATGTATACTTATTTTCCAAATCATTATATCAACCTAAATATAATTATTTGAGGATTTTGCTGGCGCCTATGAAAGAAATTGGATTTCATGAATATAAAGATTCTGTTGAAGTTATTCTTCCTGAAAATATAAAAGATCATTCAGTCATAATATTCGATGATGTTGCCACATGTGATCAGAACATAATCAAGAATTATTTCTGTTTCGGCCGTCACAGACACACAGATTGTTTCTATTTATGTCAAACCTATTCGGCCATTTCCAAACAACTCATTAGAGACAATGCTAATTTGCTTATAATTTTCCAACAAGACCTAACAAATCTGAAACATATATATGATGATCATGTCAGTATAGATATGTCCTTGCAGAATTTCAAACAAATCTGCTCTTATTGTTGGAAAGATAAATATGGTTTTCTCGTTATCGATAAAGATTGTTCTATAAACGAGGGACGATACAGGAAGGGTTTCGACACATTTATTCATATATAAACTTCAAGATTGGGGAATGATTGTCAGTCATCATGAACAGTCATTTACAAGAACAACTATTGAGTGCAAGGAAAGCGTTGAGAAGAAAATATAAAACTTTGAAATCTGATATTGCAGAATCTCAGTCACATTTAGAAAAAACGTATGAACCAATTACTCAGCCATTGAAACAATTCTTGTCTGCTGTTCAACAACCCCCAACGACACAGTTCAAGCAAGAATTGAAGCAAGAATTGAAACATCAAACTAAATCACCTCTTTCAAGTTATCAATCGACACCCAAAAAATTACACCATCCAACACCCCGTGAATTTCATAAACCAACACCTCAAGAATTTTATCAGATCACTCCTGATGAAGAGACATTTCAATATGATTCAACCATTCCACCATCCGACTTCGAAGGGAGTTATTTTGAGGAAAGTATGCAACCTGTGATGAATGCACAGCAACAATACTTACAACAATTCGCGAAGCCGTTGCCTCGTGCATATATAGAAGACAAAATTTCAGATACGAAAAATGCATTTGACGATACTTTTGGAGTATATTTTGATGCCTCTACGGAAAAATTTGCCATAGGTAACGCAACTGTTGGTTTTGATGGTGCCGATATTGTAATAAATAATAAGTTCAGATACACTGGAACTCCGGGTTTATATGAACTGATGTTCAAGAAACAACCGCTTGGTTACAAAAATAAAGATCTTGATTCATACATCGATATAATAAGAAGGAGTAATGCACAATATCTCCGCTATGATCCTACAAGGGGTCTATCAACATCAAACGCGTCAAAGTTTGTTAATTTAATAAAACCACGAATTACAACACTACATTCTTTGGCTAAAGAACGTGAACTTGAGAAAAGTCAAAAACTCACGGAACCCAACTTATCTCTTCCCAAGCCCAGACCAAGAATCAGTTCGGCTCCAGGCACCACAACAAGAAGTAAAAGGGGTTCAGGACTAACTTTGCTTGATTTCAACAATCTTCCGATCGAATATAAATATTTTGATGATTTCAATGAGCTAGTGGAGCGATTAAAACTCTTGATTGCATCACAGTGTGCTGGAAACACCGGTGTGAATAACGAAATCATAAGCATAATTGAGGAACTTCGCGAGGCAGGAATAATAAAATAAAAACTTATATGATTTAACTCCATTTGGTGTTTAACCGTGGCACCATGCCCATCGATAAATTTGGAAGACATTTTTTGAGAACATCTCAAACACCATATTCTGAATCAGAAATACTTCCGAAAACCTCCTCAATCAACACACCTTTCTACATATGGAATCCATCTTCGTGTCATACCAAATGTGTTCTTCATTTGAGGGCAATCAAGGATATCAGGAAGAGTGTTAGTTTCTTTGTATTTGAAAATGGTACAACTTCGTATGAGTTTCCCGTTTCCGGAAAAATTGAAAGCATCAACTCCCTGCCAGAAGATATATCTATATCACTAGGAGAAGAGTATGCAGATACTGGTTCACTGGTTAGTCTGATAGGAATGTTTTTAAATAAAGGTGATAAGATCAATTTCTTAGTCGATCAGCAGCAGCATAATCAACTGTTTGTCGAAATTTTACTTCAGTGTCCTATAACTGAAAATGGATAAAATCAAAGAAGACATTGTAGGAGAGTTACATAGAAATTCACGAAGACGATTTCAAAGGAGGCGTGTTATCATCAAAGGTTTAAATGATCTCATTCAAGCTGATTTGGTTGAAATGATTCCATATTCAAAAACTAACAAAGGATTTAAATACATTTTAGTTGTTATAAACGTATTTTCCAAATATGTTTGGTGCGAGCCTGTTAAAACTAAAAGTGGGGAAGATGTGACTCGTGCGATGCAAAAAATATTGAGAGATATGAAAGTTACAACAAAAAATCTACAAACGGATATGGGAAAAGAGTTCTACAATAGTAAATTCAGACAGTTGATGAATGATTGGAAAATCAACCATTATAGCACTTTCTCCAATTTGAAAGCTAGCATAGTTGAACGAGTAAACAGAACTCTGAAAAATAGAATGTGGAAACAATTCAGCCTACAAGGAAATTACAAGTGGTTGGATATTCTACCAGAAATAGTTTCTAACTATAACAATTCCGTACACAGGACAATAGGAATGAAACCCAAAGATGTAAAAAAATGTCATGAAAAGTATTTACTCGAAAACGCTTATAGTCACCTCAAAACAGTGGACCCAAGAAAACGAAAATTCAAAATCAATGATCATGTAAGAATAAGCAAGTATCGAGAGGCATTTGATAAAGGGTATACACCAAACTGGTCCAATGAAATTTTTATTGTGAGAAAAGTCTATCAGTCGAATCCTGCAGTATATTTTCTTAAAGATCAAGATAATGTTGACATACAAGGCGGATTTTATGGAGAAGAACTTCAAAGAGTTAAACATCCTGATGTGTTTCTGGTTGAAAAAATTTTAAGAAAAAAAGGAGACAAATTGTACATCAAATGGTTAGGTTTAAGCAATAAATATAATTCGTGGATATCGAAAAATGATTTTGTATGATACTTTTTCAAATAAAACCATATAATATTCACATAAAAGTTTTATTAATATAAAATTACAAATCAATCACAAAATCTACTATTGAATATTATTTCTCTATGTGTTGAATCCAAAATGGGGGCGACGATCCTCGAGGTTTCTGATATTCGCTTCTTGAAGCGCATTCTATCGATTGCTGCATACATCCAATACATTTTCCGACAATCCTTGTAAGCAAATTTCCATGTGTACATATAAACAGTTTTGTTTTGACTCTCATCAATTGTCACCGCCTTATTCATGGTTTATCAGACAATTCAGTTCTGAAAACTTCCGGGTAAAGATGGATGAATTCCAGAGTTAGACTTATATTTTCACTATTGCGATTCACTTCTGGCTGGAGCAAATCTAAAGCATTTTGCAACAGATCACCGCTCAGCTTACAGAGTCCGTTTTTCAAAACTTGGAAATATTGTCCATAATGCTGTCTTTTCAAAATATCTACCCTATATTCAATTAAGGGTTGGAGTTCCCATAGCTTGCAGACTGTTTCAAACCCCAAGTATACTGAGGAGTAATCTTTTTTTATTTTAACTACTTTTCCGTTTGTAAATTGACTGAACTCAATGGTGAATCTATCGTCTTCAATAACTTCTACTTCATCGGATGAGTAAAAATAATTGGTAATGATTCCTTGGTATGTGAAGAACTTTTTCCACTCATGCTCTGTGAAAATCACTCGATCTCCCTTATTTCCGGCAATTTCAATACATGGAGTGAAATTCAAATCATATGAAAGATTCACAACAACAAATTTACTTTTAGATTTGTTTAATGGGAATTTTCTTTCACTCAACACTACTTTTGATTTTTCTTTACAGAAATAATCACTTGATGACAAGTTGAATTTGAACTCGGTAATACTCATTATGATAATGGAATGTCTGGTGTGTGATATCGTTCTCGGTTTATATATATTTTCAATTATAGTGGGGGAATATTTCAGTTTAACTTTATTTTGAATTAATATTCTGGATATCTGACAACCATGTATTGACCTTGAAAACGGTCACTGAACCCTTATTAAATTTCTCCAACTTGTTGAGACTTGTTTGTAATCGATAGTCAGCAAATTCCAGGTAATCTCACACGTGCATTTATTGAAGGTCACTGAACCCGTATCGAATTTCGCTGTGTAGACATGTAACCGGATGTCAACAAATTCCAGGTAATCTCACACGTGCACTTGTTGAAGGTCACTGAACCCGTATCGAATTTCGCTGTGTAGACATGTAACCCGACGTTATCAAATTCCAGGAAATCTCACACGTGCATTTATTGAAGGTCACTGAACCCGTATCGAATTTCGCTGTGTAGACATGTAACCGGACGTTATCAAATTCCAGGTAATCTCACACGTGCACTGTGACCTTTGAACTTGAATCCTTTTGCTCTCTCATAGGGTTTGACCTTGAATCCAAAAGCTCTCTCATAGGTTTTGACCTTGAATCCAAAAGCTCTCTCATAGGTTTTGACCTTGAATCCAAAAGCTCTCTCATAGGTTTTGACCTTGAATCCAAAAGCTCTCTCATAGGTTTTGACCTTGAATCCAAAAGCTCTCTCATAGGTTTTGACCTTGAATCCAAAAGCTCTCTCATTTCTTATCTACTCTTGTGAATCATGTAATCCCTGAGATACCATGGAGTAAAGTCGGTACAGATATTTTCGAGATAAATGGGCAAAAATTCTTATTACTAATTGATTATTTTTCAAAATTTGTTGATGTTGTAAACTTAGTTAAAAATACCACAAGTCAAAAAATAATTTAAATAATGAAAGATCGATTTTCTTTGTTTGGTATACCTCTAACTGTTGTCTCTGACGGAGGCCCCCAGTTCTCATCAACTCAGTTTAAAAAATTTGCTTCCGATTGGGAATTTAATCATGTTATGTCATCTCCTAGGTATGCACAATCTAATGGAATGGCAGAACGCCACATTCAGACTGTTAAAAAAATGTTCAAAAAGATACTTGAAGAAAAAAAAGATATACATTTAGCATTGTTATTACTGAGAAACACTCCAATTGTTGATAATATTTCACCAGCTGAAGTTTTAATGAGTAGAAAACTAAGAACCACCATACCAATAACTTCTAATTCACTGAAACCTAAAATCATTAAAAATTACATTAATAATTTGAGAAATGCACAAATAAAACAAAAAACTCAATACGATGAGAAAGGAGTACAAAATTTAACTGAAATAAAAAATAACTCTAAAGTATGTGTGCAAATTCACCCAAAAAGTAATTGGATTCCTGGTATAGTAATGGAAAAACTTAGAAATAGAACATATAAGGTGAAATTAGACAATGGATCTATATTGTATAGGAATAGAAGGTTTATAAAATGTTGTAAGCAAAATGAACATATTATAACTAATAATACTTATTCTTCAAACAATGTCAAAAGTAATCTAAATAAAGGAAAGGTAGTAGATAAAAGAGTTTATATAAGAACTTTCGGAAGTGATAGTGACAGTGATAGTGCGGGAGACAAAACAGAATGTAATAAAACGTTAGATAATAACAGATTAGATCATAAGGTAGAAACAAATGTACCGAGTGAGCCAAAAGCTGGAATTTCAACCTCTAATGATAGTCTTCAGAGTTCCAGCTCTTGCTCAACCAAAAAACTTGATTTTAACCTTCTATCAGATTCAGGAGATTCAGATTCCGAGGCCAATTTTGTATATAAAAATAAACATACTAGAACCAGATCAATTAAACCACCTAGGAGAATGAATCTCTAGATCTTAAAAAGGGGGATGTAGCATAGACGACTCAACGTAAAGGTGCCTTAAACATTTGCTATTGGCAACACAGCATGAACTGGAGTTGTCAGTAGTCACTTGTCAGTCGGGAGTTGAGAAATAAAGTAAATGTCGAATCTACGTTGTTGTTTATTTCAAAATGATAATTAATTCATCTTCAAACATCCATAAATGAAATACAACTTTATTACAGGTATCATAGATGAGGCCGTGGAAAAGAGTATTTCGTTGAATACGGCTAGAAGTAAAGCATCAATTACCAGGTGACACAATTTTTCTTTATTTCAAATCGATATATTGTCGTCCTCAATATAATTCGTGGAATGATTAAAAACGTATAATTTTTTGGAATATCAAGTCATTGGCAATCCCAATGCAAGAAAATACAACTCGTCCTGCGGACTCGTTGTATTTTCAGCTTTGGGATTGCAATTCATTAATATTCCAAAAAATTATCGGGGGTAATACCACAAGAGCTCAGATTTAGCCGGATATTTTTTGTGGTTGTTTTCGAATACTTACTTTCATTGGCAATTTAACGAGAGCTGTTCTGACAAAATCACGAGAGCGTAGTAGATCGAGTTAAATTACCTACATGAAAGTAAGTATGAGAAAACCACCGGAAAAAATATCCTGCTAGATCTGAGCTCGCGTGGTATTTGGTAAGACAATCCCATGAATAAAAAACTCAATTCAATTAAACTTTATTTAACAAACTAAACGAACAATGAGCAGAAACATAATGTTTAGAAAGAACAATTGTTAAAAATACAATTATTATATACAATTGGTCCAGTAGACATTTGCTCCTTTACTGATGTAGACTTTGTTGTTGACATTGACATGGATGTTGTTGACACTGTGGCTAATTCATTATCCAAAGCTTTATCTCGGAGATTTGTCACAAGATGCGAATGATGCTCATTATCAAGTTGTAGATAAGGCTTTATAGACTTGGAAGAGGAATGTCCAGTTATTTTAATTAATTCTTGTTCATTAATACCTGCCTTAGCTAAAGTTGATACGGCGCTTGAGCGATGAGAATGATTAAAAATTTTTTTATTCTCTGTATCCAGTCCAATTTTTTCAGCTGAAATTTTCGTCCACTTAAGAATTTCGTTGACTCCTATAGGAACATTTTTGTACCAACCTTTTGATGAATCATTTTTCCAAAACGGATTGGGAGTTATAAATAATCTATCAGTTGTAATATGGTTCGGTCTATGTGACAATATTTTATAAAACAATGTCACTGGGCATATGCTAGGGTTTTCTATGTTCTTTATTAGCCATTTACTATCGCAGCACTTGTTTGAGCCACCCTGACATGTTTTGGAAAAAACTGTATTATATTCAATGCGACCTGTTAAATCACCATTATTTGATTTTTCTTCTTTAAAATAGTGTACTTTACACTTTGCAGCTTCACCTCCTCGCCAAGCTAATTCATATGCAGCGATGTGAAAAAATCTTTTTAAAAGACCTATGGGACTATTCTCATCCCATATTAATGCCATTTTAACAATTTCACTTTTAGTTAATGCTGTTGAACTATTCTTACGTTTTTGTAAATTACCTTGTAAGTTCTTTCGCTTAGAATTACGTGCATCACGGGATTTCTTAAATGCCAAATCAGTGAAAGGGTTGAAAGTAACATTAAATTTTTCGAAATACATGTTTTGCAACATTTTCGCTGTTGTGTTCCACATTGTTTTCACCACGTATTCTTTATAATCCTCTCCATTCTGTTTCTTCATATTAAAGCCCCAGTCCATCAATATTCCTGCCATATTTTCCACTGACTGTTCGGTTTCCAAATTGAAGTTTCGTTGTTTACAAAATTCACTAAATTGATTCCATATGGAGGAATGAGTTTTTATTGTATTTTCTGGAGTTGATTTTTCAATCTCCCTTACTATTTCTGCCTCGCAAATATTTCCAAATCTCGACATACTTTTTGGAATTGTTATATGCTGTTTAATTCTTTCTGTTTTTGACATTTACAATTGTCAAACTGATGCGACGCCCAACTCTTGATAAACAAACAGTAAATGCTAGCGTTGCTACGGTAATGTAATTTATCCGATATTTTTATCCACTTGCAAATTCTCTTCCTTCCTATTTAGCCGATAGCAAACTACGATTTTTGTATTCACAAATGGGAATTTTTATACATGAGTGGGATTGTCGGTAATAATCATACCACTTATTATATTACCCCTGAAAATAAGTTAAATTCATAATATCAATAGTTTTGCTTTAAATAATGAGCAGTAGTGATACTGAAGAAGAACGAATTATGATAATGTACTATTTTTATAAACGACGAATGAAGAAAGTTAAAAAAAATATGTGTTAGAGAACTTTATTCAAACCGAGAACATGAGGGAGATTTTCATACGATCTACCCCAAATTACTAAATATACCTATTTACATGAGTTTTGTTAAAGTCAAAAGTTCATCATAAATGTGTGTCAAAATGACATTACGTCAGTATAGTGTGACACCGACCAAAATTTCCAGCAGACTACAATTTCGAACATGGTCTTTGAAAAACGGGTGTGAAGTTGTCCACATCCACAAATATACTCCAAGAAAAAAGTTAGGTCAATATATTTTCAGTGATTACGAAAGGAATAACGAGCGAAAACATATTCTAATCGAGAGCTGTGCAGTCGTGATAATATGATCTCCCACCTTATTAGACCCCCCTTCCGTTTGCCAGGCCTTCAGAGGGTGGTAAAGGGGTAATTTCTAGGAAATAAATCAATAACTTTTCCAAATGAGCTAGTACCGCATTCTGCTTTTAGTATGTGTTTCATGAAGGAAAAATGACTCGAACAACATCCCCCATATAGTTAGTCAGCCCTCGAGAGGGTGGTAGAGGGGATAGTTTCGAGGATATAATTCAATAACTCTTTCAAATGAGTTAGTACCGCATTCTGCTTTTAGTATGTGTTTCATGAAGGAAAAATGAATCGAACAACATCCCCCATATAGTTAGTCAGCCCTCGAGAGGGTTGTAGAGGGGGTAGTTTCGAGGATATAATTCAATAACTCTTTCAAATGAGCTAGTACCGCATTCTGCTTCTAGTATGTGTTTCATGAAGGAAAAATGAATCGAATAACATCCCCCATATAGATAGATAGATAGATAGATAATTTATTTCTTTGTTTAAAATATACAAAGTATAAAAGTATATTACACATTGCCATTTAACAAAGAAAACGTCACAAAACAGAACAGAATGTTGCATAAATTAGTCACTATAATAAAAATAAGACATACATGTGTATATAGAACACAACAACGAATATGAGTTGAAATAGCACTAGTTGTCAGCGAGCGAATCACTTAGTGATTCACTAAAATCGTTTATCTTGTAGGAAACCATGTTGATAAGATTTTTCCTAATTTTCTTTTTGAAAGAAACTAGTGGTAGTTCCCTCGTTTCACGAGAGAGCAAATTGAAAAGGGGAATACCTATAGATTTACTTTTTTCCAATCTCTTCCTACTAGGCACGATGTTATGTCTGTTGCGGGTGTGGAAGGTGTGAACATTAGAGTGTGTCGTAAAAGTAAGTATATTTTTTTTAACATGTATCAAATTTTCATAGATGATTTGAGCAAACAGTGTCATAATGCCGAAATTTTGTATAAGGTTTTGTTCCCTTTTTAAGGGGTTTTTCACCTAAACCTCATATAAACAATGCGGAGGGCTAACTCTTATTGCGGAGGCAAAGGTCGTGGTACGTTTGTTGGTGAATTAACCCAAAGATATTCTTAGAAATCCAATTTATGGCAGTGAGAATAAAATAGCTAATTGAAAGTTGTTATTTGGACGCCATCTACAGGAATTCTGATATAGTATTTCATTCTCAAAGCCAGTCTCTGTAGAAAGTCTTTATCACACTGAAAGAGAAAACACTCCAGACATACAAGTAAAACAATTATTAAAAAATAGTATTTAATCAAATAAATGTTAAGCCAAATTCAGGGCTTGACGATCTTGAGACAATCAATAAAAGATGATGAGAGTAATCAGGTTGAACGGAAGAAATTTGGTTCTTTGGACTATTGTATGTTATTCAAATGGTCATACCAACTTACTTGGAATATTGGGTTAAATGCATTTAAACCTTACATATTTCCTTGACCAATCATCAGTTATAAGAAAGAATCAACCAAACTCTTCTCCTGTTAATGTTTCAAGCTCTTCGGGCTCCTTGATTCAAATAGTAACAGCAGCTCTGGAACACTCCTGAATTCCCCACCTGGTTCTGGACACCTGATCGAGTGTGTAATTCAGCCAGTCAGCTATCATAGGTAGCTATAGTTATTATTCCATATTGTGGTAATTTGCAAATCGGCCACTAACATCGCCGCTCATTCAATGGCGAGAAATAAGCTTTTAACTAAGCTTTTTGAAATTAAATTTAAATCATGTTTAAATTTAAATCTGGTCTTGAAATTTAATCATATCTTGGGATTTAATTAAATCTTGAAATTTAATATCGTCTTGAAATTTAATTTGGTCGAACTACACACATAAAAAAAAGGAGAAATTGTTGTAAAACATGTCTATTGACGCCATTTGAAAAATCATGAAAATTCATTGGAAATAAAATTATTTTAAAAGCATTAAAAACGACAAAAATATTTATTCCAATGAATTCCACTTTGAATTTTAAATAGATAGTTACCTCTTTATAAATGTTCTTAATATACACTGTTTGGATGATTTTCAAAATAAAAATTTAAATCATCAGCGAGTTCTTCAAGTGAGACCAAACGCAGAAATGGACGAAATGGAGGAAATGGAAGATAACGGAAATTCAAAATTTAATCCCCTCCTCAATTTCTACAAACAGTGTTACCAATTGTCACACTATCAAAGAACAGCTTACTAAATGTTGGCTCATGTTAAGATCACAGAACTCATAGATAGAATGAAACCAACATCTTGCCTACGCATGAAAGCTTCAATTTACTATCGCTCTCTGCATGATCATTACAAATAACATCCATGGTTTGGACGGAACACGGAACTCACTTTGTCGGAACTGGCTAATTGATATAATTTTGAATCTAAATAAAAACGAGAAGAAGAAGAACTAACTATCTTTAAAATGTTGAGAAGAATAAGACTTCAATTCAAATAATTCAACGAGATGCTAAATGCCACTGGTGGCTTCAATTCAAGGTCACACAGGAGAGAGGGATAAGACAAAGAAGACAAGTTGTATCTGTCATTCGTCATTCGATTTTGAATATTGAATTGAAGTAATAAGTGATTTGAGAATTCAGTATTTAAGATTTTAATGCAACTTACAAAATGGTTGTCATGTGTTTAATTTGCGAAAAAATATTTTCCAAGCAATCTAATTTAAATATACATATGCGAAATGTGCATTACTTAAAAGCAAATCCAGTATCTTATGACAAATCAGTCTGGAATTACAAATGTTTAGAGTCAAATTGCAATTTCTCTTATCCACAGAACGCAAGTCTTATTAATCACTTGAAGGAAAGTCACAACATGAGTTTTAATTTTGAAGAAATGGTGTTCTGGAAGAAATATGGTAAAGTTTGTTAAGTCCTCTGAATAAAGTCTTCTATTATAGCATGGTTTAATTCTGTTGACCATCGATAACTTGATATGTATAATACCTATAGTCTTGGGTTGGGATTTTGCAGTCATTTAAGTTAAAAATAACTTATTCAAATAACTGCAAAATCTCAAGAGGACACATATAGGTATGTTTTACTTTGTGAGTGGATTTTTTTTTAATTTTTATCATAAAACAAATATCTTTTATTCAATTATATAAATGCATATACAATTATTGAATATTTTCCAAATATTTTAATTTATGTATTTGATATTTTCAGAATTTGAAAAATGGAAGACTTCTGTTGAACTCGAGAATAAGTGTAATTATATTGTAGCAAGGAAATGGAGTAGCACTAAAGGAGACGTAACTTACTATAACTGTAACAGAACAAAAACAGGTTGGTATAATATATTGAATTAGATCTATAACTTAATAACGTAAAATAATTTTAAACAGGAAAGCAAAATTGTCAACAGAGACAGCGCCTTTTGAAAAGCCAAGGAAGTTGTAAATTGAATTATGCTTGTACAAGTTACATAAAATTAACCAATGATGGAGGACAATTTATCGTCTGCTTACAAAAAACACACTATGGTCACAAACTTGATATACAGCATTTAAGAATTTCTAGGGACGATAAATGCATGATAGCCTCAAAATTAATAAGCGGAGTAACTAAAACCAGGTAAGGTATAATAATTTCCAATAATGTTTTATTGATAGTAACCTTCAATTCAGGATTCTTGACTCAACCAGAGATAAAATTGGCGAGTCTTTAAAACGTATAGATTTGTTAACACACAAGGATGTTGACAATATCAAACGCAGTTACAAGATTGATGCAAGAGATGGAAAAAGGCATAATAATGATGCAATATCTTTAGATCTTTGGGTACAGGAGTGTGAAGAGATGCTACCAGATGAAAATCCCATATTATTCTACAAAAGGCAGAATGAGGTGTCTGATGTTTTGTGTGAAACAGACTTTTGCTTAGCAGTAATGAATAAATTTCAAGAAATGATGCTTAATAAGTTCGGTAACAATGTTATTTCTATAGATGGAACACATGGTTTGAACAACTATAACTTTGAATTAACCACAGTCATGGTAATCGATGAATTTGGGCAAGGATTTCCCATTGCATTTATGTTTTCCAACAGGAAAGACACACATATTTATGAAGTGTTTTTTGAAAGCATTCGGCAAAAAGTGGGAAAAGTTAATGCGAGAACTTTTATGTCAGATATTACTGAAACTTTTTATAATGCCTGGGTTCGAATCATGGGACCTGTTACTTATCGACTATTTTGTTCATGGCATGTCGATAGAGCCTGGCAGACAAACCTCTCAAAAATTAATAATAAAGAGAAACGTGCAGAAGTTTACAAGTTATTGAAAGTGCTACAGGAAGAATTATGTGAGGTGGAATTTAAAACCAAAATTGTGTCTGCAGTTAATTTAATGTTAGAAGATAATGATACCAATAAATTTGGCCATTATTTTGAAAAAAACTATATGAACATTTGTGAGCAGTGGGCATATTGTTTTAGAAAATCCACAGGTATCAATACCAATATGAGACTGGAATCAATGCATAAGACTATAAAATATTTTTACCTAAATCGTAAAAAAATTAAAAGATTAGACAAAGGGTTGCATACGGTATTAAAATTTGTAAGAGACAAAAGTGTAGAAAGGGTGATAAAATTGGTGAAAGGAAAGAATACCATTTATCATCAACAAATCTTTAAAAGGCACCAATCGGCAAGGAATTGTAATTTATTAGTGGAAATGAAAGATGAAACTAGCTGGGAAGTAAGCAATGAGTCAGACAAATATTTAGTTAAAAAACTCTTTGATTCAAGATGTTGTTGTTTAACTTGTTCTGAATGCCAAATTTGCATACATATGTATTCATGTACTTGTTTTGATTTTACTTCCAAATATAAAATTTGTAAACATATTCATTATATTGTAATGACGAAAATTCAACCGCAAAAGATTTGCCAGAGTGAAAATTTTCCAAATCAACTGTCTGATATCTCAGTTGAAGGCGGTGATAACATAGTCTCAGCATTAGCTATCCAAACAGAAAATAAAAAAATAAATTGTAATTTAATGAATAAAATAAATGAAATTTTTGTAAAATTACAGAATTCTAATGTAAGCGAATTGAGCGATTCCACTATTTTGGAAATTCACATGCACTTGAATGTTTTAAACAATTTGGTTGATTTGCCAAAATCATCAAATACTGATAGCACTTTTGAAAAAGAAAAGAATGAGGCCCCTAATAAAAATATTGAGCCCCAGTTACGATTTTCTTCTACCCAGAAAAAAAGGAAATGTCAAAGTAATAAAAAAAAAACAACTAAAAAAGAGAAAGAAGCTATCAGTAATATATTGTGTGGGAAACCAGAAAGATATATTTCAGAAAATTCCAACAATGACCATGCATATTTTGCATCTTAAATTAATTTTAGAGTTAGGTAGGTATAATGTAACTTGTACAGTGTTATGTCCATAAATAATGAGTAGACATTTCAATAAAATAATATACCATTAGACTGATGTATTATTTATTCACACCACTTTCCTTTACATATTTTACATTTTCAATAATTCAGTTACATAGGATGCCTATTGACGAATTATTGTTTGTTGGAAACTATTCAGCAATATTACATCTCGTTCCAGAAGCATTTTTCTCCATGATCATCGCAGAATTCAAATTTGGTAACAAAATACTAACATTACCTCTCTTGAGATTGAAGAAATAGGTATTCTTCAACACCTCTGTTCATATGCAATTTGTATTTCATTATAGGTATCTCTAGATCCTCTACTAGAGATAGAAAAATATTCTCATTCTCGCTGATGTAGCAATAATAATGTTTTGACTGTCATCAGTGTCACATGCAGGAGTCAGGACAGGATATGAATTGTGTCAAAAATAATAGTTTGTTAACGTTTTCATTTGATATTTAAAATTTTTGATAGTTTAGAAAGTGTGGTCTGTTACTCGATTAAAATGAAAATTCGTTATGCTCGTAGTTTCTCGCGCTCGGGAACTTCCCAGTTCCCACTCGCATCGAATTTTCATTCTAATTCTAACCTTCATATAATTTCATAAATTTACATCAGCCAAGCTGTTCACGCACATGCGCAAAACACGACTTTGATGACCTTGAATTGAAGCCGCCAGTGGCATTTAGCATCTCGTAATAATTCAAACGTGACTTTGACAGTTGAGTTGTTTTCAAATACACTAACATTTTTACTGATTTTATTAAATAATTTATCATTCAGACTTGGTGGAGCATTCAGCAGCGTTCTTCGAGCTGTAAAATAAAGATTAATCAACAGAAACATTGTAAGTCATATTCTGAAACCTATAAACTCAGTTGGTGCCTCGTTCACACTGCCATGATTCACGGTCAAAATGATGAAATTGAACGTTTGTAGAAATACAACCGTTATACACCCTCCTTCTTACAAAGAAAAATTTGACCTTCAAATTTTTCGTCAACAATTAAATGGTAAGTTAAATTTTTTTTTAAGTTGAAAAGCCAAAACTAATGAATAATAAATTTTGTTTAGGAATGATCCAAGGATTCCAACAAAAACCCTAGTGAAAATATAGGATTTCACCACGCCTAAAAAGTGTTTCAAATGAACACTGAGACAAAAAGAAAAAAAACGCCTCGGAGGTACTCCAAGCTGTATTGAAGGTTGTCAAACCGACCAGTAGCTTTAACCGGCCCTCTCACCAGTAAGACAGTGGTCTACAACACAAACTTGGCCTCCTACCAACAAAAAGGATCAATTTTCGCAAATATCTTCAAAATTCAATGTGTTGAGACAGGCCAGCTCAATGAACTGTCATCCCAACACAGCTGAGGGAGAAATAATAAATTCTTATCCCTCCTGGATATAATAAAAAATGAATAGTACTACAACTGGACATAACCAACTGGAAACAACTATTCATGTACCAGTGGTCGATTAATATTTCTTGAGGTGAGTGCATTTTCATAGTTTTCTCGAAATATCAAAAACCCAAAATATCAACTACTAATGACACAATACCTACCTAGTCATATCAATAAATGAAAGCACCTCTAAAATTATTTCTTGTCACCAAGAAAAATTCAAACAGCAATGTTACTGACGTAAGAGTGTGGAAGGATTTCACAACCTTCTAAGAACGCACAATCTCACTAGTTGGGAACCATGTCCAGGGTTCAAGTTGTTATAAGTTGAGAGATAACCAACCTTTACCTCACATATTAAGAATCAGTGGCATGTTATGTTGAGGTAAACCCTCAAAAAATTTATGAACACGAACAGCGGTGTTACTTTCGTAGGAAATAAACCAACCCCTAGCTCAGATAACAAGAAACAAGAGCCTATTTCATTGAGGTGAGTACTCATAAATATTATGAACCTCTTCATAACATGAACAGTGGTATTACTGTCGTTGGAAATTTAAGAAAAATCCCAACTATCTGGGGACATGCCAAGTCCAAGTCGCTTTATGCCTAAGCAAAGGACAACCAGATTTTGCCCCAATTGAGGAAATAATAAGCTTTACTCATTACTTCAAATAATAAAAATACTAAAAATAATTGGTGCACCTAATCTAAGAAATATACTAATCATATATTTTTTTTTGTGAAAATATTCCACATTTTCATTTTTCATCTAACCTATCTAACTATCTAACTATTAGACTATTAGACTAACTATGCATAGATTTTATAATTTTCAATATTTACAGTTTTAATATATACAGGTACCTATTTAGTGTAGTTGATCAGACTACACCGGAAATTATCTCTAACATCCTACAAAAGAAATATAGAAAATAACATTTACAAAAATCTCTTCAAGAAGAGATATCAAAATATACAGTGGAAAACTTAAGTTCCTTTCCACAATTTTTATGCGCAATATTTTGTGTGGATCCACATGTGAATAATTAAATTCCTATTCACACAGACAGATAGACAGACTCAAATACCAAACTATTTAGTCATCTATAACCAGTCAACTTCATGACTATAAATACCATCAGTCTTTGGGGATGTAATGACATTTTTTATCAAATCTAAATGAATTTTATTTTCAACAAAATTTCAGATACTTTGTGAAACTGTATTTTCTAGCACTATTCATTACTAGGATAATGGTCATAAAAATACTACAATTTCTAGAAACAGTCATAACAAAGTAATCGCAAAATCAAGATTGTAATAAGTCATTAAGGATCAATTTGTTTCTGAAAAATAATCCTTTTCAAATGAAACAAGGATAATGAAATTTTTAATTTCATTTTGGGGGACTGATATAAAAATCAAAATATATGTAAAATCAAACGGATAGGTCAGAGTTAGACCCATAGTAAGGCTTGAGTTTTGATACATGCCATCTACCAGCAGGTGTACCATTTAAATTAACCAACTCATAAGCCACTTTTGACAATACCTTCTTGATTTTACATAATACATATCGAGATGCTAACTTAGCCGAATATTCATTGGCAGCATCTGATAATACGAAGTTTCGCTTCCAGACTTTTTCGCCTTCTTTGAAAACATGCTCACGCTTCCTCAAATTATAATAATTAGCGTTTTTCTTGTAAGAAGCAGATAATCTATCCTGAACTTTTTTATAGATAGAGGGCAATTTCTCAATCTCTTCAGAATAGTTCTGTCTTCCCTGAGCACTGTTATTCAATTCGAAATCAATGACTTCACCATAATAATCTCCAGAAGCTGGTGTTATCCTGCCAAAATTGAGGAAATTTGGACTCAAACCGGTAACTTCATGAGTAGCAGAATTCAAAGCATGTTGAATCTTTAAAATTTCCTTGTCCCAATGTTTGTGAGAATCTTTAATGAAGCATCTGATAGCAGTGCCAATTGTTCGATTTACTCGCTCTGTAGGATTCACCTGAGGGTGATATCGACAGTTATACCAAACTTTTGAAATTTTATACTCTTTGATGAAATCATTAAACACTTTACCTGTGTGGGCTGAGGCATTATCCAGCAATAAAATTTGAGGAACACCATAAACTAGAAATACTTCCTCTAAAAATGTTGTAATTGCTTGTGCCGTCGCATTTCTAACAGGTTTCATAATAACAAATTTTGAAAAATAGTCGGAAGCTACTATTAGGAATTTATTTCCCTTAGAACTTCTAGGGAATGGACCCATAACATCGGTACTTACTAATTGAAATGGAAAACTAACTTTTTTTTCTGCACCCATTAAACCAAAACGTTGTGCATTAAGAGCTTTCTGACTACAACATTCATGACATTGACGAACATATTTTAAAATTTCTTTTCTCATAAGAGGCCAGTAAAATTGTTCAGCAACTTTCTTTATAGTTTTAAAATACCCTAGGTGAGCAGAAGTAGGTGGATTATGAGAATCAAAAATTATTTTCTGTCTCTGATCAAGGGGAACTAACAATTTCCACTCAGAAATATTAGTTTTTAAAGCTATTTTACTGGGAGTATGTTTAAAAATATAATCGTCTTTGATCATCCATTGGGGATATTTTTCAGGATTTTTAATAATATTATTTTTCATTTTTAGGTACCAAGGATCAAGGTTTTCCAAGGATATGCCCAAAACATTCACTTCCTCTGGTATTGGAGCTCGAGACAGAGCATCTGGAGTTACGTGAAGCTTACCTTTGCGGTGCACCATTTCGAAATCAAAAACAGAAAGTCTCATGGCCCATCGACTGAGCCTGCCAGAACTACCTGACATCTTAGAGAGGTACTTCAAACTAGCATGATCACTAAGAACTTTAAAGTGAACACCCTCTATATATGGGCGAAATTTTTCCAGTGCAAACACCAAGGCAAGGCATTCACGTTCCGTAGCTGAATAATTCCGCTCTGCTCGATTGAGAGTGCGACTAGCATAGGCGATCACTTTTTCTTCCCCATCTTGAATTTGGGTGAGTACACTTCCTAGTCCAAAACCGCTACTATCGCACTGAATGCAGAATTCTAATGAAAAATTAGGGGCTGTTAGAATAGGGGTTGAAACTAATTTTTGTTTAATTTCAACGAAAGCTTTTTCCGCATCATCAGTCCAAACAATACCTTGTCTTTTACCTTTACCTTTTAATAAATCATTCAATGGACTAACCAAAGTACTGAAATGAGGAATGAAACGTCTGTACCATGAACACATACCAACAAAACGTTTCACTTCTGTTGTAGTCTTAGGTTTAGGATAATCTACCATAGCTTTGATCTTTTCAGGGGACGTTCGTAAACCTCTTTTATCAACAACAAAGCCTAAATATTGTAAAGATTCTCTAAAAAATTTGCATTTTTTAAAATTGACTGTTAGATTAGCATCTTTTAAACGTTTATAGACTTCTTTCAATAACGTAATATGTTCTAAGAAACTTGAACTACATAATACAATATCATCTAAATACACGAATACTTTTGGCTGTAATTCCGGACCTAATATACGATCCATCAAACGTTGTGTAATAGCTGCTGAATTAGATAAGCCAAAAGGAAGCCGTTTGAAATGAAACAAACCACGTCCTGCAATTGAAAATGCTGTTTTTTCTTTACTCTCTTCATCAAGGCTTATTTGCCAAAAAGCTGCTTTTAAATCTATTGTAGAAATGAATTTAGCATCACTAAGCATGTTGAGGATATCATCAACTAAAGGAAGTGGATATGAATCTTTCTTTGTGATTTCGTTCAAGGATCTTCCATCAAAACAAAATCTAAACTCACCATCAGATTTCTTTACTAAAAGAACTGGAGAGTTCCACGGACTGAAAGAAGGTTCTACCACATCTAACGCAAGCATTTTATCTAATTCTTTATTGAGATGTTCCAACATATACGGAGACATTCGATATTGTCTCTTTTTGAAAGGCAAATTGTCGCCTGTGTCAATATGCGCTATTATTTTATCTGTAAAACCTAAACGGTCCTCAGAAGAAATGGATTTAAACATATTTTCTACCTTTTTCATTTCTTTTTGTTGTTCATCGTTAAGATTGTTACTCACACCAACATTTGAATCAGTTTTATCTGGAGCTTCTGACAAAACATTTATGTCATTTTCTAATTCACTTTGGATTTGCCATGAATTATTACTAAAATTGATGGAAATTTCAAATATCTTGCAAAAATCACTGCCGAGGATTATTCCACATTGAAGAGAAGGTATTACTGCAAGCTTAATTAATTTGCAAGTTTTTCCTATGCATATAGGAATTTGACAAATTCCTATTACTGTTTGTGCTTTTCCATCAGCAGTTGTCACCTTTCTTCTCTGCGTTCTATCCAATTTGATCTTATATTTTTTTATCAAATCCAAAGAATGTTTTCCTATACAATTAACATTTGCTCCACTATCCAATAATGCTATTATAACTTCATCATAACAATTAATTGAAATGTATGGTCGATTATCAAATGGTTTAGAAATGAACAAAGGAACAATATCACCAAATTCAGCCGTATTTTCCAACGTTATACTGTTTTCTACCGTTTCAACTGTCAATTTTTTAGAATATTTTTTATAAGAATGAGGGGCTTTATTATTTTTTAAATTACGTTTTCCATATTTAAATTTATTATTTTGAGAATTTTTTGGTTCATAACCTTTACTAACACAGACATTTCGACGGCTAGAATCAAATGTCTTCGCAACTAGTTTTTTGAATTACAGGAAGGACAATTATTTTTTGTAAAATCTGGTTTACCACATAAATAACGCGGGGTGTTTTACAATTTTTCAACACATGGCCAACTGTTTTACATCCGTAGCAACGAACAGAAGCTGTGTTCAAGCTACTATTTACTTGAGATTGTTGAGAAGTTGACGGAGTATTTGAATTGTCAACATTGGAATTAAAATGTGTTTTTGATGAATCAAACAATTTTTTTTTATTTCTCCAATTATTTCTTGAACTTTTATTTTTATTTTCAGGTGAGGACTCCACATAGGCAAGATCAGATTCTAGGCAATGCAACGACTTGGGTGGAATATATTTCTGCTTGATTAGAGAAGCTTCGTCAATTGTTTTACAAAAACTTATTAGTTCTTGAGTGCTATCAATTTTTTGTAAAATCAAGTGGTCTATATATTTTGGCATAATATTTCTTCTAATTATTTTTAAACGTTCTTGAGCATCAACAGGACTCTTTAACCTACCAAAAAGACTGTGCATTACAGCAACATAAATATCAATGGGTTCGTCACTACCCTGAGTACGCTGTTTGATCTCTTCAAGAAGTTTTTCATCATATAATGAAGGCAAAAATGCACTTTCCATGCAAGAAACTAATTCCTGCCAATTATTGACATCATTTTTAATTGATCTATACCAAATTAAAGCTCTACCTGTAAATAAATCTATACATGAATTGAAAAGTTCAGTTTGTGAAACATTACGAGATTGTGAAAGTTCCTGTACTCGTTCTAGAAATGATTTTAAACTTGTTGAACCATCATATTGTATTCCCCATTTATAAACTGGCACAGATTTACCTACTGCTGAAATATTACTTGTAGAAGGACACTGTACATTTACTTGAACTACATTCATTGATAATTTTGCATCAAACTATACAAGTAGCTTTTGCATGCTGTTTAAATTCTGTATCTGAAATTCTATCTTCTTCAGGATCATTTAAAATTTTAAAACGTTTGACTCTCCCTGTAAGAGATGTCAACCTGGTTTCTATTATTTTATACATGGGATCTGTTATTGGACCTCTAAAATTTAGTATTAATGATTCTAAATCTGATAGAGTTTTATTAATGAATGTTTTCTCATCTTCGGTTTGGAACTCTGTATCTTCCAACTGGGTCATGACAGTTTCCTGGCCAAGTAATCTATTCAAAATTATTCTTTTAGAAGTTAAAGTCTTTCTAGGAGCTACCGCATCTCGAATACGCAGCTCATAATCAATTTCTTCTTCAGAAAGGTACAAAGGTTCTATTTTTCCTTCCATTTTAAAACTTTTATGGATAAATATTCAATAAAAATTCTCAAAAATAACTATATCAACAACAAGGGTACCAATAAAGGTAATAAAATTCCATACAACATACACTAATACCGATAAATACAAAAAAACACACCAATATGAACACAACACCACCAAATACTGAGCAATACCAATAAAGTCACTGCGATACAACTTTCAGAACATGACACACAGTATCTATATTTTATTTGTAAGTCCGAAGTCTTCCACAGTGCAATAATTGAATTTCTCTGAAATCTTCGGGCCACACGTTGGCAGTCGCCAAATTTATATAAGGTTTTGTTCCCTTTTTAAGGGGTTTTTCACCTAAACCTCATATAAACAATGCGGAGGGCTAACTCTTATTGCGGAGGCAAAGGTCGTGGTACGTTTGTTGGTGAATTAACCCAAAGATATTCTTAGAAATCCAATTTATGGCAGTGAGAATAAAATAGCTAATTGAAAGTTGTTATTTGGACGCCATCTACAGGAATTCTGATATAGTATTTCATTCTCAAAGCCAGTCTCTGTAGAAAGTCTTTATCACACTGAAAGAGAAAACACTCCAGACATACAAGTAAAACAATTATTAAAAAATAGTATTTAATTAAATAAATGTTAAGCCAAATTCAGGGCTTGACGATCTTGAGACAATCAATAAAAGATGATGAGAGTAATCAGGTTGAACGGAAGAAATTTGGTTCTTTGGACTATTGTATGTTATTCAAATGGTCATACCAACTTACTTGGAATATTGGGTTAAATGCATTTAAACCTTACATATTTCCTTGACCAATCATCAGTTATAAGAAAGAATCAACCAAACTCTTCTCCTGTTAATGTTTCAAGCTCTTCGGGCTCCTTGATTCAAATAGTAACAGCAGCTCTGGAACACTCCTGAATTCCCCACCTGGTTCTGGACACCTGATCGAGTGTGTAATTCAGCCAGTCAGCTATCATAGGTAGCTATAGTTATTATTCCATATTGTGGTAATTTGCAAATCGGCCACTAACATCGCCGCTCATTCAATGGCGAGAAATAAGCTTTTAACTAAGCTTTTTGAAATTAAATTTAAATCATGTTTAAATTTAAATCTGGTCTTGAAATTTAATCATATCTTGGGATTTAATTAAATCTTGAAATTTAATATCGTCTTGAAATTTAATTTGGTCGAACTACACACATAAAAAAAAGGAGAAATTGTTGTAAAACATGTCTATTGACGCCATTTGAAAAATCATGAAAATTCATTGGAAATAAAATTATTTTAAAAGCATTAAAAACGACAAAAATATTTATTCCAATGAATTCCACTTTGAATTTTAAATAGATAGTTACCTCTTTATAAATGTTCTTAATATACACTGTTTGGATGATTTTCAAAATAAAAATTTAAATCATCAGCGAGTTCTTCAAGTGAGACCAAACGCAGAAATGGACGAAATGGAGGAAATGGAAGATAACGGAAATTCAAAATTTAATCCCCTCCTCAATTTCTACAAACAGTGTTACCAATTGTCACACTATCAAAGAACAGCTTACTAAATGTTGGCTCATGTTAAGATCACAGAACTCATAGATAGAATGAAACCAACATCTTGCCTACGCATGAAAGCTTCAATTTACTATCGCTCTCTGCATGATCATTACAAATAACATCCATGGTTTGGACGGAACACGGAACTCACTTTGTCGGAACTGGCTAATTGATATAATTTTGAATCTAAATAAAAACGAGAAGAAGAAGAACTGACTATCTTTAAAATGTTGAGAAGAATAAGACTTCAATTCAAATAATTCAAACGTGACTTTGACAGTTGAGTTGTTTTCAAATACACTAACATTTTTACTGATTTTATTAAATAATTTATCATTCAGACTTGGTGGAGCATTCAGCAGCGTTCTTCGAGCTGTAAAATAAAGATTAATCAACAGAAACATTGTAAGTCATATTCTGAAACCTATAAACTCAGTTGGTGCCTCGTTCACACTGCCATGATTCACGGTCAAAATGATGAAATTGAACGTTTGTAGAAATACAACCGTTATATTTGAAAGAGTGGTTTGCAATGTTCATCATTGTTTACCCTTGCAATGCTACGTACAGCAGCTTTTTGTAATATGAAAACTCTTTGTAAATTTGTGAAACTTGCCTTTCCCCAACTCAGTAGTCCATAGCTCATTACCGAGTGGAACATCGCATAGTATGATGTTAGGGCTGCTTCTTGACTAACAGTTAATGCTATGCGCCGAATGGCGTACACAGATCTAGCCAACCTTCCACACAAGTGACTAATATGTGTGTTCCAAGAAAGGAGTGGATCAAGATGTATTCCTAGAAATTTAACTGAATTCGTGTTGGAACAAGTATTGTGATTCGAAAATAAACATATCTCTGTTTTAGCCGCATTCAAAAATAGTTCATTGTCGTTGAACCACGCCTTGGCATGGGCAGTAGTATGTGCTGAAATTTCATCAATATCTGCACTTTGTTCAACTTGAAGAGAAAAGGACGTGTCATCGGCATATAAGATCGTCATTAAGTTACGTTTGATTGACATATGTGAAGGCTAGGGTGGGTCGATGAAATAATTATAGTTGGCCTGTATCGGTAAAAGTTGCGTAGTGGTCGGAATTATGTATGGAATTTTTTTAATTTTTTATTATTTTCAAGTTTGACCCCCCCGCCAAAGCCTCAAAAATAAAAAAAATTCAAAGTTGAAAATTAAATATGCCTGTACTAGAAAATGATATGTAATAGTTCCTCAATTGCGTAAAAAAAATATTTTTGATTTTGCAATATGTTTAGGGCCCCCGCCGGAGATTATTCGACTATGGAATTGTTATTAAACCGGCGAACCGGCGCCTATGAGGTAGCCTACTATGCGCATGTGCAACTATCCGAACACGAACACGTGGTTGAACTCAACTTCAGTTCAGTGTCGACTTTTGTACTGTTAAGTTGTGAGTAAGCTCATTCTAGTAAGCAGCAGTTCATTTTCATTACCGAATCATGTCGATGGCTTTGAAACGAAAAGTTGCGACTCGGCAATTGTTTCGTGACCCTGTGTTTGGTGAACCTCGTGATATGTGTAAAACAATACTTCCGTGTTATGGTGATGTTATGCGCTATTTTCTTTTTGTGCAAAATGACTTGAGTGCAGACAATGTAACTAAAAATAAAACAGTTGCCGAAATATCCAAAATTGTTGTAGAAAAGGTACAAGAAATTTGGTTAAAAGCTAGTTTACCAACAATATCAATTCAGCAATGTGTCGCATTATTGAAAAAATATCATAGCCAATTCATGAACTTGAAAAAATCTTTGAAGAAAACCAGTAATTGTATCAAAAATAATTTACAGAGTTTTCAAATCGAAGCAAATACGAAACTATTCGATATTTCAACGTGTAAATGTGCGGAATTTTCATCATGTACCTGCGAGAAATTAAGGAAGGTTCCCAAACTAGAACAAGCATTTTTGCAGGACCAAAGAACCACAAGGTTGATGGTTATGGGAAGTGTCGATGCCGAAACAACCAGAATTTTGAAGCAAAGACTGCAGAGGAAAGAAGTAAAGGAAAAGGTTGAGTCTGAAACAAAACTGCAACTTGACACTGTTTCATCTGATTCAGAAAGGGATACATCAACACAAACAGATACGGATTCTGACGTAGACTTTAAACCAATACCTTCTACATCTAGTGGAGAAATGGTATTTGCACTTCCTTCACTCGCAAAAGTAGTGGACCGAGTTGGAGTATCTAGTCGAAAGGGTGCACTGATAGCTAGTGCAGTTCTTGAGGATGTCGGATTAATCTCGAAAAACAATACGTCCTATGTAATCGACAAGTGTAAAGTGGATCGTCAAAGAAAGAGAGCTCGATATGATTTACAGAATAGATCAAACAACGGAACAACTTTACAAGCACTTTATTTTGATGGACGCAAAGATCGCACTTTCCAAATTGAACATCGGGGATTAACATCGTCAAGAAAAACTATAGTAGAAGAGCATATAGTTTTACTACAGGAGCCAGGAAGCGATTATATTGGACATGTGGCACCTGAAAACGGCACTGCTCCGGAAATGGCATCAAGCATTTTGAATTATCTTGAAGAAGCTCTCATATCAACTTCTGATCTAGTAGCTATTGGGTGTGATGGGACAGTAGTGAATACTGGAAAACATACTGGTGTTATTCGTTTATTGGAATTGAAACTCAAAAGGCCATTGCAATGGATGATATGCCTTTTTCACGCAAACGAGCTTCCACTGCGCCATTTGCTCCGCTATCTGGATGGAAATACTTCAGGTCCTTTTTCATATTCAGGCCCCATTGGCAAGCTTCTTGAATCATGCGAGCAGTTACCTGTTGTGTGTTTCAAGAAAATTGAGGTTGAGTTACCTAAGATGAACTTCTCGCAAGTAGCAGAACTGAGCACTGATCAAAAGTATTTATACGAAATATGCCAAGCTGTATCAACCGGAAGCTGTCCACCAAATTTAGCAAACAATTCGCCCGGGAAGATGTCACACGCGAGATGGCTCACTACAGCAAATCGTGTATTACGAGCTTATATTGGAACTGAAGAACCACCTACCACTCTCAAGATTCTTACACAGTACATTTTGAAAGTGTATGCAAAAGTTTGGTTTCTTATAAAATCCTCACCTTCATGTACAGCTGGAGCTCAGCATCTCTGGAAACTGATCAATTATTCAAGATATTTGAGTGAAGAATTGAAAGCTGTGATTGATCCAGTTATTCAAAGAAATGGATTCTATGGCCACCCTGAAAACCTACTGATTTCGATGATCTCCGATCCACGTCGGCATATAAGAGAATTGGGTTTCAGGAAAATAATGAAATCAAGAGCAATTATTGAAGAAAATAAAAACTCAAGTATTGCAATTAGGAAATTTGAAGTTCCTACTTTCAATTTTGATGCCGAATCTTACATAGATTTGATAAACTGGCAAAAGTGCAAAATTACAGAGCCTCCGATGACGAAATATCTCTCTGACGAGGATATTGCAAATTACATCAAAACTGGCAATTTGCTTGAATGTAACATGTGGAGAATACCTTGCCACACACAGGCTGTTGAGAGAGGTGTTAAATTAGTGACAGAAGCGTCATTAGCAGTATGTGGGGAAAAGAACAGGGATGGCTGGATACGAACAACAATGGCATCCAGAAACACAATGCCAAGATTTGAAACTAAGGCAGACTATATAGTGGAGGAGGCAACAAAGGTATAAAGACTAAATGCCCAATTGGACGGGTGGATGGGTGGGCAGGGATGGAGCTCGATTGGCAGCCACCTCCTCGTGGTGAGTTCTGGGTTATTTTGCTTAATAATAATTATTTCGCAAAATAAGCGAAGAGCTGCTACCATAAAAAAAATTCACAATTTTTGAGTGGTCGGCGGGGGGTCCAAATAAATTTCAAATGAGAAAACATTTTTTATGTGTGAATAAGGACTGATTTCAAAACATTTTCCGGTACAGGCGTTTCAGTTTTATATTCATAATTTTTTTCCATCTTCAGAGTCTCGGCGGGGGCTCTGAATATTTTTTTATTTTTTTTTTTATTTTTTCAAATGATATCAAATCTTAAAACACAACTTTTGCCAGTACAGGCATTTGAAAATTAAAAAAAAAAACAAAAAACAACCCACCCTAGTGAAGGCAGATCATTTACATAAATTAAAAACAGGAAAGGGCCCAGTATGGATCCTTGTGGTACCCCTCTCCTGATTGGGCGTTCATGGCTTATGTTGTTATTATTATAAACCCTCTGTGTTCTATTTTTGAGGTATGATTCAATAATGTTTCTAGATACACCTCGTAATCCATACCATTCTAACTTCTCCAGGAGTTTTTCGTGACATACACAATCAAAAGCCTTTGATAGATCAGTGAAGATGGTTAAAAGTAGGAGATTTGAGCCGGTTCTGGGCCTCCCCCCACCACTATGACGTCATCAGTGACCTTGACCTATGACCTATGACCTCGACCTATGACCTTGACCTTGACCTATGACCTTGACCTATGACCTCGACCTATGACCTCGACCTAGGACTTGACCTAGGACTTGGGCTTGCCCTTAGCCTTGACCATGATGTATATTGTTGGGAGGTGTTCAGGGTTTGTGTTTGTCCTAGAGATTGTGATGACTTGATTTTTTTTCATACACGGACAAGTACCTTTTGCCAAGTACTTAATATATTTTTCTTACCTCAATGTCTTTCATGTATACTTACTCTGCCATTGTGTATGATCTAATGTGTGGAGTACGCATAAAAATCTAAACCGAAGTATAGAGACGTCTGCACGCCACGGATATCCAGTCAGATATGTGAACTGGCGTCACACACCCATACACTGCGGTGACTCATCGACTACTCTCCGTCCTCTCTTCATTGATATGGTGGGGATGGTTCTGCTGTGACGTTGTATGAATAGTCGAAGCGGATAGAATTTGTTCACCCTCTCTCCCACTCATCGATATTACATATAAAGGAGGTGGGAATGATTGTGAAATCAGTATTTTGTTGAGTTTTGTGCTGAGAAGACGACATAGATAAAATGTATTCCTGTGGTTGTGGTAAATCGTTCACTCGTAGTGATAATCTCCGTCGGCATCAACTTCAAAGTTGCCAAGGTGGCCCTTCTGTGAAAAGGATTAAGTTAGATGTGGCTGCATCGACACCAATGTACACATGCAATTGTTGTAATGTGACAATTCCTACATCCCAAGTTAATTCTCACAAAAGAACTCTCCAACACAGGAACAATGCATGTGTGCAAGTGAGTGATGGCATACAGATTATAAGGAATGCTTTCAAGTGTAGAATTGTGAGTTATAGAGTGGAAAGTACCAATGTTTACACTGAATATATGCCATTCTTCAATGAGATCAGGGAGAAGGTTATTGGATTACTTGAAGAGGCAATAAAGGTTCACAAGATCTTTAAAGTGAATATGGAAGTATTTGGCAGCTACATTGTTCAAACACGGGATTTGAGTGACACGAAGTCATTCAATTCACAGAATAAAATTGTGGATCAGTCTACGGATTTGGGTGCATTATTCGATGGATTCCGTGATGTCATTATTGCTCAGACTACGGAATTTGAAGAACGTGATTCAGGTATTTATTTAAAGTTTCATTTCTATTTATATGAATAATAAATTATTGTTATGTTTCAGGATGGAGTTGTGAAAAAATTAAGTTCCTCGAAGTGAACATCAACAAGTATAGTCCACTCAGCGGATGTTCGTATGTGAAGCTGCCCGAGTTCATTGAGACAAGAAAAGGCGTTGTGAATATTCGTAATGAAGATCAACATTGTTTTGCATGGGCCATCACATCTGCATTGTTTCCTGCGAATGGTAGAGTGTCAGAAGTTTCCTCATACCCCCACTACGCCAATGTCTTGAATGTAACAGGTATGGATTTTCCAGTTAAACTTCAAGCTATAAAAAAGTTTGAGGACATGAATGATATTTCAATTAATGTGTATGGGTTAGAGTCAAAACTTGATAAGGGTAAAATGAAATATGAAGTGGTTGGTCCGTTGCGTTACTCACAGAGAAGACTTAGAAGACATGTTAATTTGTTACTTATAACAGATGATTCTGGCAATAGTCATTATTGTTGGATTAAAGACCTTTCTAGGTTAGTTTCAAGTCAACTATCTGCGCATGAGCATAAAAAATATTTTTGTGATGGATGTTTATTGTATTTCTCTCACGAGCGATTACTGTTACGTCATCAGTTGCATGACTGTAATCACTTGAGTACTACAACACCATCAGTCAATTTCAGAATCAACAAATATGGTAAAATGTTACCGGGTAATGCACTTATGTTTGAAAATTTTGAGAAACAAATGAAGGTGCCATTTGTAGTTTATGCTGATTTTGAATCAGTTCTCAAACCCATTCAAACTAGTCAACCCAACCCTAAACACTCATTCTCGAATAAAACATACAAACACGAACCTTATTCATTTGCTTATTCGATAAAATGTTCATACAATGATAAATTATCGAAATTTGTTACATATAGGGGTGAGGATGCAGCCGAGAAATTTGTTACAAAACTTGAAGATGATTTGAGAAATATTTATCACAATTATTTGAGGTATCCAATTCCTATGGCTGCACAAACCCCCGCGGAAGAAGCAGAGTTTTCTTCTACACAATTTTGTGGAATATGTGATAAACCATTCACGGGTGGTGATGTGAAAGTGAGAGACCATTGCCACCTCACTGGAAAAAAAAGATCACCTGCCGCACATTCCGTATGTAACTTAAATTTCAAATTGCCAAATTTTGTTCCAATCATTTTCCATAATCTGAGTGGGTATGATTGTCATTTGTTCATAAAAGAACTGTATAGAAACAAAGACAAAGTGGATGTTATTCCACAAACTAAGGAAAAATACATTTCTTTCACTAAGCATCTATTCACTCACACATACACTGACAAAGACGGAAAAGAAAAAAAGAATTTTTTGAAAATGAGATTTATAGATAGTTTCAAATTCATGTCGAATTCTTTGCAGAACTTAGGTGCTAACTTAACATCCGATCAGTGTATTGAGATGCATAAACATTTTCCACAAATTGACAAATTCAATTTGATGAGACAGAAAGGTGTTTTTCCATATAACTTTGTTGATCATATTGACAAGTTGAATTATCCAACTCTACCCACTAAAAATCAGTTTTATGACAATCTTAACGGAGAGCATATATCAGATAAGGATTATATGAGAGCGAAACTTGTTTGGCATTTATTCGAGTGTAAGAGTTTAGGGGAATACTCGGATTTATATTTGAAGTCCGATGTTCTTCTATTATGCGACATATTTGAGAATTTTCGAAATATATGCTTAGATAAATATAAATTAGATCCAGCACAGTATTATACAGCGCCCGGATTATCGTGGGATGCAATGCTGAAGTATACGAATATTGAATTGGAATTATTGACAGACATTGACATGATTAATTTTTTCAAAAAAGGAATACGGGGCGGAATAAGTCAGTGTAGTGAAAGGAAGCATATAGCTAATAATAAATTTTTACCCGATTATAACCCAGATGAACCTTCATCATACATATCATATTTAGATGCAACTAACCTATATGGTCACAGTATGTCACAACCATTACCCACCAACGATTTTGCATGGCTAACACCCGATGAAATAATCAATTTGGATGTAATGGGAGTGGCATCTGATAGTCCATACGGTTATGTTCTTGAAGTAGATGTTCATTATCCCCAAGAGTTACATGACAAACATGCTGATCTTCCCTTTCTCGTTGAAAGTTTAATACCACCACACTCGAAATCAAAAATTCCTAAATTAATTCCAAATTTAAATGACAAAAGAAAATATATTGTACATTATAAAAACTTACAGCAGGCTGTGGCCAATGGTCTTATTATTATGAACACACATAGAGTGTTGAGATTCAAGCAGTCATGTTGGATGAAACCTTATATTGATTTGAACACTGAAATGCGAAATCGATCTAACAACAAAGCTGAAAAAGATTTCTATAAACTCATGAATAATGCAGTTTATGGGAAAACAATGGAAAACGTTGATAACAGAATTGATGTTAGACTGGTTACGCATTGGGAAAGTATCAAGAGGAAAATTGGTGCTAGCGCCCTAATATCACGTCCAAATTTCAAAAGCTGTTCAATTTTTTCAGAAAATTTTGTTGCTATTCAATTGGGCAAAGTTAATGTATTGTACGATAAACCGCTATATTTGGGATTTTGTATTCTAGAATTATCCAAAACAGTCATGTACAACTTTTTCTATGGATGTATTAAACGTCATTATGCAGAAAATGCCACCTTACTCTACACTGACACGGATTCTTTAATTTTGAAAGTAAATACCGATAATTTTTATGATTTCATGACCAACAATATATGCGAGTTTGATACTTCCAATTACAACGTAGGAAACCAATTCAATATTCCTATTACAAAGTCAATTCTGGGTAATTTCAAAGATGAATTTCCGAATGATCCCATAATTAGCTTTTATGGTACCGGTGCCAAAGCATATTATGTTCAGTCTGTAGGTAGTGAATTCAAAAAAGCAAAAGGTGTCAAAAGATCCGTCATAAAGAATGAATTGACATGTGAAGATTATAAGAAAATTGTCGAACAGGGTGGTCTAATATTCAGGAAGATGAACTCGTTCAGAAGCATATTGCATGACATGTATACTGAATTGAAGAACAAAGTTGCATTGTCATACCATGATGATAAACGGTTCATCATTCCCAATACGACACACACTCTTCCTTGGGGTCATAGCGATATAGAATTCTACCAGAATGATCCAGTAGAGAATATTCGTTGGGTTTCCAATATTATTCAATCTTTTTCCCAAGAGAGTCCTTTGGATCAATTACTTCATTTATTAACAGCTGAATTGAACAAATGAAATATCATTTCAAATGGAAAATTCACCACCATACTTATTTATTTGTATTTGAGATGTAATTACGCTTATTATATAAAAGTCAAATTATACTAGTCAATTTTAGTTAATGTCTTGTCCAGTTACCAAATATATAAAAATATATAAATATACACGTTATTCTGATTTCCTATTGTTTCATTTAAGAGAATAAATATCTACACAGAGATATATAGATTTTAATTGTCTTGAAATCATCAGTATGAAAGATATCAAGGTGGAAGAAAGATGTCCAAAGCTATTGATAAATTCGGCCGTAGACGAAAATGGGGTACTGTCAAAGTTCGAGTTCTTCAAGGTTCCCAAGGTCCTCAAGGTATGGGATTCAAGCTTTCGCCTGACGACCAATATGATATGCAAGGTAAAAGACTGAAAAATGCTGGTGAACCGATAGACGAGAGTGATTGTGTAACTCAATTATATCTCAATGAACAAATTACGGAGACGAAGGCACTTGTCCTTAAAGCCTTGCAGGCTGCCATACATGCCACAATGGCTAAGATTGTACCTGAAGCCCGTCAAGCATTCAATGAAAAAGTAGAGGAGGTGACTGATGATCTAGATCGCAAATACAAAAATCTAAAAAGTGATGTGGATATCAAAGTATGGGATGCTACAGCCACAATGACACGAAAAATATCAGAGTTGACAACTGAACTCGATTACAACAGCAAAAATCTGAAAAATGATTTGGATGCCAATGCATTGAATGTCACATCTGCAGTGATGCTGAAATATAATGATTTGGAAAGAAGGTTAGCTGAATTGGAGAATAAACATCCTGATGTTTGGCTCACACATAGACCAAAACTGTGGGCTCCAGGTAGTGATCCAGAACCCGCTGTTTGAAAAATAAATTTGTATTATGAAAATATTACAAATAAAATGTTCTAAATCAATGTTGAAATTTTTCATTTCTTACTCACCAAATATATTATAGAATTTGGTAGTGGGTGAGTTCTTTTTGAAAAGTATCAATTCAAGTTATGGAAACTTTGTACATTTTTGCCATTGAGTGGCGCAGATGCGTGTGTTTATGTTCTTTGTGTGGCCCTGAAAAGGGCCTATTGGGTGCTCCGAAGAGCTGGGTGCCATCCCGCATATTTATGCGGGACGACCACGGGGGGGTGAGGACTTAGATGACATCGTCATCCTCGTCATCCGATGACACCAAGATGATGGTGTCATCATCGGAGTCGTCCTCTACGGGGAACTCGTCCGGGTCGAGGTCCATATTTATGTCCTCGACACGGATATGGACCACTTGGCCATCATCCTCGAACTCATCCTCCGAGGAGCTATCGAAGTCGTCGACGCGTTGATCCATATCTTCGTCGTCCGAAGTCGACGGAGATGGATAGTTCCACACATCTGTGGAGTCCGACACCTCATTCACCTGAATCGGACCCCGTGGATCTCGATGGTAAAATGGATCCTGCCTCTCACCCTGGTATACCTGCTGGACCTGTACGGCAGAGACGATCTGATATCTTGCTATCATCGCTTCCCGTTCCAAATCATCTTCGAATTCGGCACAATGTCTCGGAGACGAGGTGGAGTCTGGAAGAGGCATCTTGGAAGACTGATACTATAATCTGAGCTGGCATTGAATTTATACTAGTTCGGGGGTGGCAGTGTAGGGTGGGAGAAAAGAGTGGGGGTTTGAAGGCTGAGAGAAATCAGGTGATGGGAGAAATACACATCATATTATTTTATAAAATATGTAAATTAAAATATAAATAAAATATGTATATAAATAAAATATAAATAAAATATGTAAAAACATAATTCAGATGAATTGAAGAAAAATGCCCCATCCTCCGCATTGTTCAATGTGCACCAGACCATTAAATGTGCACTCCTATTTCACTTCATCTTTTTTTCTATTTTTATTCTAAATCTACATATACAAAACTTATATCTACTTACAAATAACTTAACCTTAACCTTAACATATCTAAAAATTAAAATTAGCAAATTGCTCCAGGTTGCTTCGGAGCCGTGCCACCAAAGCCACCCCCTGCGCCTTGGCGTCTTCCAGCCTGGTGACTAGCTGGACCTCCCGGAGACTTTGCTGCCGATCGCGGGCCATCAGCTCTGCCTGCTGGCGCTCAAGCTCTTCCAGCTGGCGGTTGAGTTCTGCCCGCGCCAGCTGACTGTCATCATAGTCCCGCTGGGCCTCCTCTATCTCATGCTTTGCCCGTTGCACACTCATCTCCAGCTCAGGTACGATAGGTGCTGGAGGGTGGACTTCTTCAGCAGTGGGTTGTGGAGGGGCAACTTCAACGACAGGTGGTAAAGGTGCGTCTATAACCGGTGTCACAACAGTTGAGGATGTCTTCTTGGACACCCTTCTTCTGCTGTTGTGTGCGTGCTTCCTCGATGATGATTTCTTCGGTGGTTTTGGAGGCAGGAAATCATCATCGCTGTCAGCAATTTGGATTATAGGCAAACCTTCCATCGACGAATTTGCTCCTGCGTCACGGGATCTCTTGGAAGCAACTCCGTTAATGAACCCACCTTGCCGTCTGCGTTGGTCCATCGTCAGCGACTGCATTTCGGGGACCTCTCTCCTGATGACGTCCATAACGTCATTGAAGTGCTCTTCGTCTGGCATTTGAGGTGCGGCGCCATCCACCCTGATGTTACTCAGGATCGTTATTGCTGCAAGACCAGTTAATGCGGGAGAATCCATAGCTAAACATACAAAAAAAAATTAAACGGGTTCATGATTACAAGATTGTTAACTTACTCTCAAATTATTACAGCTTGCTATAGTCTGCTAATTCAGTTGGCTGGTGGTTGATCTGGCGGGTGATCTTGTGGATGATGTGGTAGCTGATGTCAGTTCAGAAGAGTGACTGAAGATTATTCGGAGGAAGTTCTTGTTTTAAACACTCAGACCTCCACCCCACTCCTCTTCTTCTTCTCCGACCTCCTACTCCAATCCCCACTCCGACCACCCACTCCTCTTCTTCTTCTCCGACCTCCTACTCCAATCCCCACTCCGACCACCCACTCCTCTTCTTCTTCTCCGACCTCCTACTCCAGTCCCCACTTCGACCACCTACTCCGACCTTCCACTTCAATCCCCACTATGTCTTAAGCCACACCTCTTTCTTTAGCCAGTATCCCTCAGACCAGAAAACCCCACCCCATCATAACCCCACCCCTATTTCAGCTCTGTTATTTGTTACAATGTACACATCCACCTACGGGACAGAGCAGATATAGGGGTGAGTGACAAGAATAACAATTATGAGTGGGAACATTTGCATACTCGAGTGTATCATGTGAATTAACATGCTGATACCACTCACCATTATTATTCATGCCGCAATACCGTACAAAACAAATATCACATAGGAAGCGTTTTTCATTATCACAAGTTTTGATAGTAACAAATGAAAAGCTGCAACAGTACAAATTTGTTGCAACGTCTTCTAACACCTCTGTCATATTTATCTGATGGGCATTGCTCACGATCGTTTCGGGGACATCCTCACAGTCTGGTACAATTCCATCGTCTACTTCTGGTTCTTCTCCGTCATCTTCTAGGAACTCTTCTTCGACGAAGTCATCCCCAGCGGGTATGTCTTGGCGGCCATCTTCAAAATCTACCAGGTCATGGAATTCGCCATTGTCACCATTCTCACCCACTACAACTTCATCTTCTTGTTCCCAAACAAACTCGTCACCTGCCAACACATCAACTTGATTGTTGGCATCTAATTGGGAGAGGGCTTCCAATGCAAAACCAACTTGATCAACCATAATTGCTTTACAAACACAGTTTCTAACAGAAAATACAAAAGTCGAATGAAATGTTAGGATTTTGGACCGATTTTATATGTTACAATCGTGAGTGGGGGTTACCACCTCCACTAAACCCACACTTCATCTCCTGAGAATAGCAATTCCTCCATTAACCTAGATTTCCTCGTCATCTAATTAGTGACGCAAATGCAAACAACGAGGATACAAAAATACTGAAGATATTTAGGAAAAAATATTTGATTTTCGAATTAAACCACAGAAACATGACAAAAATATATCTTCAATTTTTTTTCTAGTAGAATCCACCCATTCAAATCTTTTATCAAGTATGACATATTTCGATAAAATCCATTATAACGCGGATAAAAAAATCTTAGGAAAAAATATTTGATTTTCGAATGAAACCGCAGAATCATGACATAAATATATTTTCAAATTTTTTTCTATTAGAATTCATCCTTTCAAATCTTTTATCAAGTATGACATTTTTCGATAAAATCCATTATAACGTGGATACAAAAATATTAGAGATTCTAAAAAGAAATGTTTGATTTTCGAATAAAAGTGCAGAAACATGACAAAAAAAATATTTTCAAATATTTTTTCTAGTTGAATTTACTCTTTCAAATCTTTTATCAAGTATGACAAATTTCGATAAAATCCATTATATCGCGGATACAATACATTACAGCAATTCCAATATGCACTGATTCAACCCCGCATGGAAACGCCAATGATACCTGCCGTCTACAATAGCTTTAATATTTTAGTAACTGACCGGTGAGGGTGAATTTTACCTGAGATGACCGTAAATTCATTTCATTTGGGTAAATTTTTATTTCATAGCGTCTCTTTGCGATAGTTCAGTTGTGTTTTATCTGTAATGGCGTTAGTAACAAAATCTCAATCAGAAAGTGAAGCGGCGGTTAAGGCACTGTTGGACATGGAAAATATAGTGCCGACTATCATATCACCCATTAGAGAAAACGAAATTGTGGAACAATCGCCTGTGAAAAGTGCAAGGAAGCGTAGTAGGCCGATATCGAAAATAGACAAATTCAAAGAAATCGTCAAAAAAGCTAGCCCATATGCCCGGAATGCATGGAGAAAACCGAACTTTTCATTACAACCGAGTGTTAGGGAAGAATATAGAGTGGAGGACTTTAGCGACGACGACGAACCAACAGAACAACAGACAGACAAACCAAAAGACACAAAAAACACTACAGACTCAGGGAGTTCTTCTACAGACACAGATACTTCATCTACAGATACAGACACAAAACAGACAGACAACAAACAACAAAGGTCTACAGAAACGGAGAATTTTGTCAAGGAAAGCAAGCGTATGTTTGCTTTACTGGAGAAACTTGATTTATCGACTGATACAGACAATGAAAATTTGAAAAAACTGAACAGTACATGTGATAGGTATGAAAAGAAATTTCGGGAAGCTCAGATACAACGTGACCAACTGAAAAATAAGATAGGAAAGCGTGAAGAAGCAATAGAATTCAGGAAGCAGATGATGGAAAACTATGCAATTTTTTTTTCAGGAAATGATTAATATGCAATTTTTTTTCAGGAAATGATTAGTTGATGAAAGTTCTGAAAGGAGTGCATATATATTAATTGGTCGATGTACACAGTGAAGGGCGATGTAGAGGGGCCCTTCACGGACTTTCATTGATTAATTATTTGAAATAAAAAATCTATTTTAAGCTGGGATCGGAACAAAATTCTAGAAATGAAAAATAAAAATGGAAATATTCATTGATTAATTATTTGAAATAAAAAATCTAATTTAAGCTGGGATCCGAAATGCAAAAAAAATTATAATCGAATAGAAAAGAGAGGTTCATTGATTAAAAAACGATAAATAAAAAAAACTATTTTAGGCTGGGATTCGAACCTGTACAGCGCAAAATTCTAGATATGAAAAATAAAAATGGAATTATGCAAAAAAAATATAATCGAACAGAAAAGATAGGTTTTTTTTTGATGGGCGAGTTCAAGGTCACAAAACCAAAAAAAGCCCGAGAAATAAATCTCTTAATATCACCCTCCACCCACCTCCTAGGTGATATAGAGAGATTTCTTTCTCGGGGCACACTGCAAACTCACCACTGAGCTACGCAGCCTCCGAAAGAATTAGTCAAATTTCTTCTATATGAATGTTTTAAATCAAACCCCTGAAATGTATGCGACTAAATATACATGCTCCTACAATTCCGTAAAACTGAAGAGTTGGTCCATCTAGTGCCAAATAGCACAACACATATAAACTATACCAACTGAGCTAATGCGATCTCCGAAGGAATTCGTTATAGCTACCTCTAAAGACCTTTATTTAACCCCTCATGATAAATTCCCCCAAAGAAAATATGACTTTTTGTGATAGAAGTGCAAGTAAAAGGAACGTATGTGAAATATCTTGCAGTTTACAGGCTTGTAAATTGTACATGCTTCAAAAACTCTGCATGGGCAATTTACAAGCATATATTTTTGACCCTTGCTTGTGTTTATAAACTGCTAACAGTTCACATACGTTCCTATTCAAAAGAGATATTTTCTTTAGTTCAGAAGTATTAACTTTGTTAATACTGGAGGAATTTAACATGAAGGGTCAAAAACCCTGGGTGGGCACCCATGTATCTGAATCTTGGCGTATCCACCAGCCATTGAAGTGCAGAATGTTTTGATTAGGGGCAATGCATTGAACCGCTTTTCAGATATTTTGCTGCGATTTTTTTTATATATTTTTTTGGAAATATATGATCATTGCGAAAGTTTTTCATCATAGAACTTTTTTGAAATTCCCACTTATGAGTGAGATATGATTTTTTTAAATATTGATATCGAGATTTTGTTGTAAAATTTATTTCAAGTATAACCTACAATTTTATATTTTTTCTTGGAAGATATGATCATTTTTAATGTTTTTGACCAACAAACTTTTTCTTTATTATCATTCATGAGTGAGATATAATTTTCAAAAATAAGTAGGAGTAGGAGATCTGAGCCGGTTCTGGACCTACCCCCACCATCATAACTTTCAACCAGCAAATTATTTCGCGGTTCGATTCGCGGCCGCGAATTTAATCGCAGTTCGATTCGCGGCCGCGAATTTAATCGCGTTTTGATTCGCGCTCGCGAATCAAAACAGCGGTCAAGGTCTCGAATCCGCGGATTCGTCCGTAGGTCTATTATTTTGAATTTTTCACTTTCTTGATGTCCAACACTTCTTTTTCCTATGAAGTTTGTGAAGGTAACTCCTGGGAGGGAGGGATATCTACTCCCTCTCCTTCTATGGTGGTTTGTTGTCATGTTCATTGTGCGCATGTACCAGTCGACTTGTTTGAATAAAACTTAGAGTCGCATTAACATCAGCACCATTTCTGTCCACATCCCATTGATATCACACATTCCTACGAGCTAAATATGAACTCATTACCAAATTTGTCTGCTGAAGAAGAAGCAATGCCATGTATTGCAACAAATGATGACTTTGGTTTTGAAGATATTCCGGTATATCACTTGTCATCCCAAGAAGGTTTCATCGATGAATATAACATTGATGATTATCTGAAGATGGGAGATATACCGGAACCTTCAGAAAGTGTTGATCCAACCCTTTCACAATTGTCACTACCAAAATGCCCGTCACTTCTCTCTCCTCTTAGTGTCGATACGAAAGCGAAACCATCTAGGAGAAAGTGTGCATCTACTGCTTCAAATCCCAAGAAAACAAGTAAGGGTGTACGGAAACCCCGTAAGAAGAAAGTAGATGACACCTTCAAGAATGTGATAGGTGATTTGGAAGATGTATCGCTTCATTCTTTTGGTCCACTGCAGCGTTGTGGAGACATGCTTAAGAAAGCGAAATGCAGCATCGTAAAATCGAGAGCTATCATCGTCAAATGCGATGACGATGTTCGAAGAGGTAGCATGGACGACGAGGTGGTTCTTCAGAAGCTCGATGCAAAGATTGTATCATCGAAGGCTGAACTGATCAAAATGTGTGAAGATGCAGATAAACTCCGTTTCAAAATCACACAGAAGAATCAGTCCGCCCTTTGTTTGAAAATGCAAGCTGAAATTGAGCTTCAGGAGTCCACTAAACTTTTTGATATGGTAGCATCTGTACGTGATAAGTGGCGAAAAGAGTTTGATCACGCATTCCAATCTGATAGTGATTAGCTCTGAGGATTATGAAATGTTATCAATGTTGTGAGTTGAAATGAAAGACTTTTTCAAAAATCTATGAAGTGGGGAGGAGTATGCAGATTATTTCGGTTTTGGCATACACTGGGCGTTGCGTTTGGTTGGGGCAACGTTCACCACTTCATGATTTATTCATTTTGAAAAAAAACTCAAAAATAGTTCTATATTTTCTATAGTTTATTAATAATCTTACAGCTTAGTGAGAATAATAAGTAATACAATTTCATTCAAATATTAAACCATAGCACTTTTGTGTAACCATGAATTCTTTCCGCTTGGAAGGCCTAACCACTTAATGTATAGTTTATTTCCTTTCCTCCTCAACACTTTTTCAACTAGGTATACGTCAGGATTTTGCGTTTTCAATAATTCTTCTCCATAAAAACATCCTCTAATCGGGCTCCCATCCATGTCTTCAAGAATATAAGTTATGGGGTATGTTTGGTTAATTTTAACAATTTTGAATAGTTCTGTTGTGTAATTGGCAGTGTAACCCTTTTCGAAAATATTCTTGTACTTGCTTATACGTACAATATCATTCATTCGAAATTTGGAAATACTTTGTTTTCTTCGAGGGATTACTTTGGAACTTTTGAATTTCAGTTTTGTTGCTGGCATAACATCGATTGGTTTCATACCAATTGTACGATGCACCTTATTGTTATATTTGCTTGTTATGATTGGAAGAATATTCAACCATTTGTTGTGTCCCATCGCTGAAAATTCTCTATAAAGCCACGTCTTTATTGTTCGAATTACTCTTTCAGCTATGGCCGCCTTCATGGTGCTGAATGTTGAATAATGGTTGATCTTATATTTTCGCATCAAAAATGAAAAAGAACTATTGAAAAATTCTGATCCTTGATCGCTTTGTAGATGTTTCGGGGAATAGTTGGCTTCTTTCAGCACATCTTCCATTGCATTGGTTACAGCACTACCTGTTTTATTTTTAATCGGCTTCGTCCATAGATATTTCGAGTAGCAATCAATGACCACAAGAACATATCGATATCCTTTGTTATGTTTAGCATAAGGTTGTAATTCGGCAAGATCTATTTGCCACAGATCTGCAAAACCTTTGACGGTGGTGGTTCTTCTGATGAAATTACGTCTTGCCGGCTTATGTAACTCATTGACAACTTGTCGTTTGACATCACTTATTTCATTATCCATCTCCTCGCAATCACTTATTTGTTTTCATTCAGACAAACAATTTGACAATGTTACGGCATCATATAATGAGAACAAACTGATCATTTTTGCTGATGTATTAGATTATTATACCTTCCTCACGTAATTCTTCAATTATGGAAATTATTTCATTATCATGTCCAGTGTGTCCAGCTGACTTTGAAGATATCAATAGCCGCAAACGAGCGACTAACTCCTTGGGTGAATTCCAGTAAACATAATTCGCAGGTTTGGGATCATACATTTTCTGCATTTTCATTCGATGGAACCCTTCACCTTTTTTTGTCCTACTTCTGGTCGTCTGATAATGTGATAAGTTTAGTATAGGTTTAATAACTTCACGGAATTTTTTAGATTTCGGGTGTTTGAAACCATTTCGCAGTAGATGTTGTTTGTAAGGTGCATTTGTTAGCCTCAATATTTTAGCATATGTATGACGAACTTCATCATCATCATCAACTTCAGGTGGGTTTTTCAAAAAAATCATGTTGTATAACTCCAGACTACTTGGGAATTCATGTGTTCGTGTTTTATTTTTGTTCCAAAATAATATATTTCCATCACTGAAACGTACATTGTGACTCCCCATTTTCAGTTTTTGTGTAGTAGGATCTAACCGTATGCCAAATATTCTGTCATAAGCTGCATTCTTAGTTTTGACATTTTCCAAATGTCTTTTCAAAACATCTCCAGTATTGTCTTCAAAATTATCAAATACGGACTTTTCATCTTTTCCGAATTCTTTGATGGTATCTGTCTCACTGTCAACAGATGATAATTCACTACTATATGATGAATTATTTCCCACTGAAGTACTCCTAACTTTTATTGGAGTAGACTGAGAATTCACTTGCTTCATCGAAAACGTCGGCTGTGGTGGCTGTGGTTTCGTGGTAGCAGCAGCTGAAGAAAGAACATTTAATGGCTTCATTATGGGATCATAGAGTTTTTCAAGCGCCATTCGATTTTCAATAAGTCCACTCTTGATAGAGTTAAATTTCTGCCGTACAGCTTCTGTTGTCTCAACAAGTTGGCGTTTCAAATTCAATTCATTGTTTTTATCTTCAACTACTTTATCATTTTTTGTCTTCATTTTGCTTCACAAGAGAGAGAATACACTGAAGTAACCTCTATGCAATTCAGCGATCGATTGAATGCGTATTGTATTATCATGGATATATAAAACTATCGAACCCCATGCGATATCTACCTTCATGCATTTTTCTATCCTTATCAATGACCAAAAATCCATATTGATCCTCCCAACATTTAACACACATCAATTGGAATTGCTTAAATGTTACATCGGGTGACACGTGATCCGAATAAATATGGTGTAGATTCGTTTCATCTTGCTTGAACATTACGATAAAGTTGGTATTATCTCGCACTAACTGTTTGGGCACTCGTGAATATGTTTGAGCAAGATAAAAACAGTCAACATCTTTATGACGTCCCATACAGAAATATGATCTTATAATATCCTGTTTTTCACATATTACATCATCGAAAATGAAAACAGAATTTGGTTTGGCATCGGATGGTTCCACTATTTCTGCATTATTACTGAATGTATAAAATCCCAACCCCTTGATGGGTTCCAATACATTTCGTAGGAATTGATATTTGGGTTGATTGAGTGATTTCGAATAGAGATAAACATTTGTGAATCGCAGTCCTTGTGGATGTGTTAAAAGAGAGATCATGGCATTCGTCTTTCCACAATTCGATGGTCCGATAATGAGTCCTCGAACAGATGATGGAAGTAGTGGACCATGCCGCAACACTTTCTGTCCATTCAATCCACAACCGAATTTTTCATCTAGATTATCTACAGCAAACTTTTCTTTCTGCTTCACAATGCGCATCGTACCGTGGTTGGAGACTATGTAAGCGATGATATGCTGTGAACATTTCATTTAAATGAGTACCATCAAACGATACGGATGTGTTCGTAGTGGATGCAGAAAAAGCGGTCGTGGATTCGTTAATAATTTAATAAACAAATTGCCGTTCGAATTACATTTACCCGGAGGATATCAGTATTGTGGACCCGGTACAAAATTGGAAAAACGTTTAGCCCGCAAAGATCCTGGAATCAATAAATTGGATATTGCATGCAAACAACACGATATTCAATATTTGAATCATCTAACTGATCTCACAGCGAGACATAGAGCAGACAAAGAACTCGAATACGCAGCTTGGAACAGGGTTAAATCGAAGGACGCTGGTATTAAGGAAAGAATAGCTGCCCTACTCGTTACCAACATTATGAAATCAAAGAGACGTTTCGGTATGGGTTGTAGTAGTACTACTGTGAAGACAAAAAAGAGGAATCAACCGAAGAAAAAGAAGAGAAATCAACCGAAGAAGAAGAAAAATAATCTCATAAAAATCGCCTTTGGTTCTGGGGTGGTTCATAAAGTGCGGAATGTACTGAAAAAAGCTGGGGGTGAGCAATTTGTGACGAATAATTTGAAAAAAGCCACCGTAGTGGCATTGCATGCAGCACGTAAATACCTCAAAGCTGCCGGTGGAAAGAAAACGATCCGCACGCCTCGCATAATTCCAATACCTAAAGTCGGAGGGATTCTACCATTGATACCAATTTTTGCTGGATTGTCTGCGCTCGGAAGTTTAGCTGGTGCTGTTGCAGGCATCACCAGAGCTGTGAATTCAGCAAAAGCAAGCAGAACCGCCCTGATCGAAGCGAATCGTCATAATAGGAAAATGGAAAGTGTGGCATTGGGTAAAAGTGGTAGTGGTATATACCTTAAACCTTACCGTAAAGGACTCGGACTCTATTTGAAACCATACAATCCAAAAAACTAGTTGATTCCCTACCTCGAAAACCTCTCACCGACATCGATCTCACTTATTATGCCAAGAAAATGAAAATTCCATACTTTCGCGGTATTTTCATGCGTGATACATTACCCACTAGAGGTCCACGACACCGCGAGACCGCCATTGTCAATTTAGATGGAATAAGAGGATCGGGAACACATTGGGTGGCATACAGCAAATGTGGGAAAGACATTACATACTTTGATAGTTTTGGAAATCTACCCCCACCAATAGAGTTGATTCAATACTTCCAGAAATGTTCGAAAGTGAAAATTCTATATAACTATGATCGCCAGCAGAAGTTCAACACAGTTTTCTGCGGTCACTTGTGCCTGAAGTTTCTCTCTGAATTATTATAGAATGGATAAAACTCCAGCAATGACTCGAGAGGCTATTAGGACGATGGGATTATCACTCAAAATGTATTCAAAATATCGGACCTTGACAAGAATGGATCGAGTGATGCTTGCAAATATGCCGAAGGAAGTGATACTCGCATGCGCTGCACATGAGATTGCTTCTGTTTGGGAAAAGTTACCTAAAAGTCTACAAGATGATGTTGATATAATGAAATATAGATATTGCAATGACCACCACAATCTTGACGGCGAAAGCGTTTCAGATTCTGATGTGAATGATGGTCCTATACCTCGAAAAATATTCTGCTGTTATTGCAATATAAAGGATATGAATATTGGTGCTAATAAAAATGAAATGGATATTGATGAACCATCTCCGAAAAAGCGTAGGTTGTCCCGAGTGTGTTGTAGACAACAATAAATTGAAGTGAAATCCATAAAATGTATCAGTCATGTCACGGAAGTTCGAACTACAAGCTGTCGGGACGAGTGTCTTGAGTGCAGACTTTTTCCCACCCGTTGAATTGGATAGAAACAGTCGTTATGGATTGGGACTTTTAGGATTCTATGGATGCAACACAGTAAATAATATAACTGAAAAAAACAATGTGATCAGTTTTAGAATCAGTGATATAAGTTCACCAATACTTCAGAAGTACACAATTGAAATTCCATGTGGTGCCTATGAAATAGATGAGATCAATGCAGTTATTCAGAAACATATCATGTTTCGATTGTTTCATGGGAAAAATCAAAACGATACCAATGCAGATGATATATTCTACCTACATGCCAATAATAATACTTTCAAATGTGAGATGCGATCAAAATATGAAATTGATCTAACTCATCCGAATTCCATAGCAAAGATGATGGGTTTTAATTTTGATAGATTTCAACCGATTCAGATACACGAATCCTCACATCCGATAAATATAACAACTGTGAGACTAATCCGCTTAGATTGCAACATTATATCTGGTTCATACATAAACAATGAAGAATCCCACATTCTTTTTTCATTCGATATCGATGTGGAGCCTGGATTCAATCTCACAAAAGAACCACACAAGATTATATATATGCCCATCAGTCCAGAAGGTCGTCAGTTGATTCACAACATCACAGTGCGTATTTTGGATCATAATAATAATCTCATTGATTTTGGAAGTGCAGAAGAGATTGTTATAATTTTGGAATTGAAAAAAATCTAATAACTATTATGGGTTTTTGTTATAATAGACAGAATCGACAAGGATTTGAAAACATTCCACAAATAGCTAAAAAGGAAGGTTCGAATAGAAAAAGGCTCATTCCAAAAGTGTACGCTAAACAGTTAGCACACCACACTGCTCTCTCGCTGAGAGATCTCAAATTTTTGAAATCAATTGGACTGAAAGTAAGGAACAATGGTGCTCGAAACAAATAGTGAAAAGTTGAATATATTTGACGAGCCGATGCTCGATCATTCCCTCACAAGTTTACATGAGCATACATATAAACCATATGGATCACCATTGTTTAGGAATTCAGATGAAATTCGAATTGCAATCAATAATCAAGACGTTATACTTGACATTGCTGAGAGTTTCATTTATATAGAGGGTAAATTCACACCTAAAGATGAAACAAAATTATGTTATCTCTCGAATAATGCAATCGCCTTCCTTTTTGATGAAATTCGCTACGAAATGGGTGGTGAACAAGTTGCTGTGGTCAGGAAGCCGGGGATAACATCTACAATGAAGAATATGATATCATTTGGACAATCGCATGCTAACACTTTATTGACAACTGGATGGGGACTTTCGGAAACTAAACAGGATATCTTGGATACAACTAGTCACGTATTCAGTGGTAAATTACCACTGAAATATTTGATGGGTTTCGCTGAAGATTACAACAAAAGTATCTTGAATGCCAAACAAGAAATGATTTTAATAATCGCTCGATCCTTCAAGAACTCATATATTGGTGAGGTTGATGCTGATTTGGAAATCAATAAAATTGAGTGGAAAATAAGACACATAGTGCCAGAAGATAAGCACAAGCTCAAACTTTTAAATAGAATCAACAAAAGCGGTCTGAATGCTAAAATCAAGTTGGCTTATCGCATGTGGGATCTCTATGAACTTCCATCACTACGTGGCACGTCTTCAGACATATGGGCTATCAAGACAACCAACGCCCTTGAAACACCTCGTTACATCATCATTGGATTCCAAAGCACTACCACTTCTGAAGACAGGACAAAGGACATCACTAAATTCACAACTGCTGATATCAATAACATTCGTGTGTACTTGAACTCTGAAGTATACCCATATGAACGTTGGAATTTGGATTTCGATAAAAAACTCGATACTTCGGCTTATTATGCCTATGAGAACTTTCAACGAAGTTATTATGATAAAGATATGAGTGAACCTCTCATGGACATTGGTCAATTTCGACAAAATCCACTATTCATCATTGATTGTTCACATCAGCCGAATGCCACAAAATCATCAACTATTGATATTAAGCTCGAGTTTGAAACTAGGAAAGTCAACTTCCCAGCCAACACCAAAGTATATGCACTCATTCTGCATGATACATTTTTGACATACAATGCATTGGATGGTTCAGTTCACTGCAGATATTGATGAAGACACACACACACACACATTTTTTTCATTTTTCTTTCTTTATTCATGTAAAAGAGAAATAGGTAAATAAAACATGTGTAAAAAATTTTTATGTTTTTTTATTCAAATATCATTAGCTTAGAATTCAAATAGTCTTAGGTATGTACAAACAATCTAATATAACTTCTTCTTCATCTTCATCATAATTTTCTCCTTCTTCGATTTCACTATCATCATCATCCAGTTGGTACTTTTTGATGATGTCTTCAGGTAGGTATGGTAGGAGGCGGTGGAGAAATCTTTTCAGCTCACATTCAATCATTGCGTCGCAGAGGTGATGTAGATCGAAAGAACCATCTGTATATTTCTCGCAGAGATCCACACCCTTTTTGTAGTTCTCGTAATCACGCATACAGTGTTGGATCCTTTCTTCATCATAGCATACGCTCAGGTCATAAATGGTGGCGTGGTGAGCATCCTCGCTCAAAGCACGCAACTCAGAAGTTAACCTTTCAACGGCGGAAGAGATGTCTATGGCTTCGGTCCAGTGTTGACTTGCATACATCATCCACATTTTTCAAAAATGAAGCTATGATCAAAGAGAAATTATTGAAATAAGAATGCTACAAAAATAATCAGTACTACTCACATTAGACTTTTGATGATGTCTCCACCGAAGAGTGTGTTTAACAATGTATGAAAAGTTTTTATATTTTCCTTACAATTATCACCTATAATATAAAAGAATCAGAATTAGAAGATATGACAAGTGGAAATTATATATTACAATTATTCAGTGAGATCAAATTTGACCAACGATCTCGTTTTCATGCCGGCAAAGCTTTGTGGACTCTGACCCAAATATGCTACTGTATATTTACCACCTGATGAATTGATGCATGCTACATCATCATCGGTAAATTGTTCTGAAACGCGTTTTGGCAGCCATGTTTTGAATAATGTATCATTGCTTACATCAAGTAGTATCAATAAAATGGATTTACCAAACCGGGTAGAACAAACTGACATCGTCTTAATTGGGTAAGCTTCATTCAGTGGCAAAGATGATATTACTTTTTGCTCTAACACTTCCATCTCTTGTTTAATTATAGAATTGATTTTTTGTAAATCTACTTTTGGAACTGACATGATGATAATATATATGGAAAATATAAATAATTTTCAATAGAAAAACACACTCACTGATCTCTCTCACTGTGTAGGCACTGAATAACTTCACTACTCTTGCTGACTGCTCGACTGCTAGGTATACAACTTCTGATTTCATATCACCATACCAACTTCTTTTATAATAGATAGTGAACCACCCCCCACCACAGACTTATGAAACATGTATGATACAAAGCCCCCACCATGCGCGAGTTTGCATCGCATCGATAGAGGGCGGAGAGTAAATAGTAGTCGATGAGTCACCGCAGCGTATGGGTGTGTGACGTCAGCGCGGATCCAACCCACCCTATCGAGAGCGAGGGTGGATGCGCATAGCGTCACGCGACCCCTCCTCCCACCACCATCGCAAGGTATACATCACTGGAGAGTAATCAGAGTTCACATATCTGACTGGATCTCCGTGGTGTGCAGACGTGTTGTACCCTCTCTATACTTCGGTATAGATTTGTATGTGTACTCCACACATAAGGGTCATACACAATGGCAGAGTAAGTATACATGAAGGACATGGAAGACATTGAGGTAAGAAAAATAAATTAAGTACTTGGAAAAAGTACTTGTCCGTGTATGAAAAAAAAATCCAAGTCATTATAATCTCAATGTCAAACACAAACCCTGAACACCTCCCAACAATATACATCATGGTCAAGGCTAAGGGCAAGCCCAAGTCCTAGGTCAAGTCCTAGGTCGAGGTCATAGGTCGAGGTCATAGGTCAAGGTCAAGGTCATGGGTCAAGGTCATAGGTCGAGGTCATAGGTCGAGGTCATAGGTCATAGGTCAAGGTCACTGATGACGTCATAGTGGTGGGGGGAGGCCCAGAACCGGCTCAAATCTCCTACTGTTAAACACATTTTTTTGTTTTCAAAAGCGTCAAGAATATTATTAGCTAACCTATTAACAGCATCTATTGTGCTTTTCCCACTTCTAAATCCATATTGATGAACATCAAATAAATTTAATTTCTCCATAAAATTACTGAACTGTATGAGGATTGCTTTTTCTATTACTTTAGATATTGTAGGTAGAATGTGTATTTGTCTATAGTTTTCTGGCATTTCCTCATCATCTTTTTTGTGAATGGCAAGAACTTTGGCCGGCTTGAACACGGAAGGAAATATTCCGTCAGAGAGACACGTATTGACGACGTGAGTCAAAGGTTTGATAATATATGATAAACACTCTTTCAACAATTTGGTACTGATGCCATATGTGTCTTGGGTTGTTTTGGTCTTCAGACTATTAACAATTGAACGAATTTCCTCTTCGCTGAAGGATCGCATAAAAAATGAATTTGGGGATTTATTGATATTATGATGAATTGGAAGATTTCCATGTGCAGGAATATCCTTAATGATGTTATCTGCATGGTTGGTGAAGTATTCGTTAAAAATATCTACGTCAATATCAGGTTGAGCTCTTGGGTTGACATTACCTCTTTCAATATTTATGATATTCCAAACTGTTTTATTTTTGTTGTCGGACAATGCAATTTGTGTTGAGTAATATGTTCTTTTTGCTTCTGTCAGAGCTTGGTTATATTTTTTTTTTATCAAGTCATATTGCACTTTATTGAAGTCACTTGGATTTTTTTTAAGCAGTTCGTATGTAAATTGAACATTTTGTTTGAGTATTTCAATTTCGGATGTTCTCCAGTACCTGATCTGGTTTGTCTTTTGTAAAGGTTTCGTTTTAATTGTAGGAAAACAATGTCCAAAGTGGTTCATGAATGTCTCATGGAATGAAAGTGCTTTTTTTTCGGAAGATATTTGATTGTACATGTCACACCATGATTCCTCTTTAAGGAAAGATTTGAACTTATGTTGATTATTACTCGAAAAGTTTAATTTATTATTGAAGGGCAGTTGATCTTTCTTTGAACTTTGTATTACATATTTCAATATTTGAGGGTCATGGTCCGATAGTGGTGCACTGAGGACTTCTGCATATGAGTGCTCAATGTTTGTAAATATATTATCTGGGCTGGTTTTGGATTTACCCGCTTTTCTAGTAGCTGTATGAACTTTTTGATGCATATTAAATTGCTTGAATAGATCAAATACCTTATTGGATTTACTGTCTGGTTTCAGAAAGTTTACGTTATAATCTCCACATATCACAACATTTGCTTTGCTATAATATTTGTCCATGTAAGATAATGATTTAGTCATTATAAATAGAAACCTGGCAAAATCTGAATTACCACAGGGTATAGTTAGTCAGCCCTCGAGATGGTGGTAGAGGGGGTAGTTTCGAGGATATAATTCAATAACTCTTTCAAATGAGCTAGTACCGCATTCTGCTTTTAGTATGTGTTTCATGAAGGAAAAATGAATCGAACAACATCCCCCATATAGTTAGTCAGCCCTCGAGAGGGTGGTAGAGGGGGTAGTTTCGAGGATATAATTCAATAACTCTTTCAAATGAGCTAGTACCGCATTCTGCTTTTAGTATGTGTTTCATGAAGCAAAAATAAAACGAATAACATCCCCCACATAGTTAGTCAGCCCTCGAGAGCGGGTAGTTTCGAGGATATAATTCAATAACTCTTTCAAATGAGCTAGTACCGCATTTTGCTTTTAGTATGTGTTTCATGAAGGAAAAATGAATCGAATAATATCCCCCATATAGTTAGTCAGCCCTCGAGAGGGTGGTAGAGGGGGTAGTTTCGAGGATATAATTCAATAACTCTTTCAAATGAGCTAGTACCGCATTCTGCTTTCAGTATGTGTTTCATGAAGGAAAAATAAATTGAATAACATCCCCCATATAGTTAGTCAGCCCTCGAGAGGGTTGTAGAGGGGGTAGTTTCGAGGATATAATAATAATAATAATAATAATGTTTATTCATAACAAATTTCAAATACATAGTTCCAGTAAAGACAATAAATGTGAATAAACAGATGATCGAGTGATCACTGAAAGTCGCTAGGTGCAACTTGTTGGTGATGCCCAATAGAAGACGCACGAGTAAAATATCACAAAAGATCATTAAATTGACCTTGTCTGTGGTAGTTATTAGCTCGTGGGTTTCTGTACATAGTAAATTTATTCATTCATTAGGTAGATAAAGGAAATTTAATACAGGAATTTTTTAAATATTGTAAAAATTTCAATATAAACATTTATATGGAAAGATGTAAAAATATTTGTACATGGCTTTGTATTTAGGATAAGGAGAAATTTTATAATTCTATAGTGATATGCTTTTCAATGTTATATATATTTTTTAGATCAATCATTTGGTGAGTAAAATATCTATTATTGTTTAGAAGCCACTTCTTTATTTTATATCTGAACATTTTTATGGAGTTAATTTTTTTAATTTCCGGCGGTACCATGTTATAAACTCGAGGTCCTAGAAAGTAAAAACATCTTTGGGTGAGTACTTTTCTTACTACAGGTATTTGAAATGCATTGTTATTATATCTTGTGGGGTATGCGTGTACAATTGGGTTTTTTTCGGTGCAATATTTTTGATGGATAATAATAGTATTACAAAATAATTGTCTAATATCTTGTACATTTGCTATTTTGTACAGAGAATCTGTGGGGAAGTCAATTTCTTTCCTATACATTATCTTCAAAATCCATTTCTGTACTATTTCCAATGGTTTAATACAGTTATTATAGGCTCCTCCCCAGGCAATGATGCCATATCTCAGGAGAGATTCTACAAATGCAAAGTACATCAACTGAAGTTGCTTGATATTCATTATTTGCCTGCAATACTTGAATTTAGAGAGACAACTCCTTACTTTCTGTACCAGTATAGCGATATGTTTATCCCATTTCAGTTTACTGTCTATGACAATTCCTAGGTATTTCATTTTGTTAGTCGGTTCGACTTCCATATTATCATTTATTCGGATTGGAGGAAAGTCTTCGTCGATGTCTTGTATGTGAAATGGTACGTACTTGGTTTTGTCCAAATTAACCGTTAGTAGATATGATGTAAACCATTCAAAAATCCTTTTTAGGTCCTTTTTTGCGTGTTCGTTTACACTATAGAAGTTATCCCCTGTGTATAAAATTGCTGTGTCGTCCGCAAATGTTACTATCTGACCTGTAAAATTTTGCCTGAATAGGTTGGAGAGATATATATTAAAAAGTATAGGTCCCAAAACCGTTCCTTGGGGGACTCCATATTTCACTAGTCTTTTTTGGCTGTTCACTCCATCTATTGTTACACACTGCTTCCTGTCAGATAAATAACTCTGCAGGAGTGCCAACGCGTTTCCTCTGAATCCAATTTTTTCTAAAGTTTGAAGAAGCTTAGAGTGGCAAACTGTATCGAATGCCTTCTTAAGATCTACGAATACGCATATTGCAGCTTCACTTCCATCCAGAGCTTTGTATATTTTTGATGTTAGGCATTCGATAGCATCCTGCGTAGATTTAGATTGTCTGAATCCATACTGTCTTTCACTGAGGATTTGATATTTATCAAGATAGTTGACCAATCTTGTCTTAATGATCGTTTCGACGATTTTTGCAATGCAAGAAAGTAATGAGATCGGTCTGTAGTTTGAACAATCTAATCTGTCTCCTCCTTTATGTATTGGTTTGATTGAGGCTTCCTTCAATGATTGTGGGAATACCCCTTGGTTTAGTATTTTATTAATGATATCGCATAAGGGTTTTGTTACATGGTCTGCAGTCTCTTTCATGATTCTAGGTGAGATTTTGTCTAATCCAGGTGCTTTATGGATTTTTAAATTTTTAAGAATTTCATACACCTCTTTTTCACTAGCTTCTTCCATATAAAATGAATTTTGGAGTTTGTGTTCATGAAAGTTTTCATTATTATTTGTTGTAATATTATCTGCTAGTTTTTGTCCGATATCAGTAAAGAAATCGACTAGAGTGGTTGCAATTTCTAGTTTATCTAGCGCAATTTCTCCGCTGCCTCTTTTCAATTCTGTTATTCTCTTTTCATTCTTTTTTTTTGATGAGCATACTTCATTTATAGTTTTCCATAGTTCTTTAGTATTATCTTTATTTTTATCAACAATTTTTCTGTAATAATCCCTTTTTCCTTTTTTTATTAATGAATTAAGAGTGTTTCGGTATTTTTTGAAGTCATTCAGTAAAGTTATGTTTTTTTTATTATTCTGCCATTTTTTGTAGAGTGCGTCCCGCGTTTTCATAGAGTGTACTATTCCCGTAGTTATCCACATTTTCTTTTTCTTTATTTTTGTTTTGATCAGTTTCGTATTTTTTTCCACGTATTTTGTGATTGTATCGATAAATATAGTTGTGGTTTCGTCAACATCCTGGCATACATACAACCTCTCCCATTCTTCCAGTGAAATTTCTTCCCTCAGTTTGGGGTAGTTAACAATTTTTTTAGTGTCTGTATCTATTTTTTCAATATTGGTTGCAAAAGTAAATCTAAATATAATGGAAAAGTGGTCAGTTATATGGGATTCCAAGATGTAGGGTTCAGGTCCATTATCTATATTTTTTGCAAACAAATGATCTATACATGAACTGGTGTCCGGAGTTACTCTCGTTTCTCCATTTATACATGACACGAAACCCTCCTCGTTCATAATATTTTGGTATGTGTGGCTATCATCGTTCTCTTTCAAGATATCTATGTTGATATCACCCACCCAAATATGTCTACCATTTTTTGTTACATTGTTTTTCATATATGTGGATAGCTCTCTGTTAAAATTTTCGACATTAGTGGATGGTGATCTGTATACTCCCGTAATAGCGAGATCTTTTTCTTTATTGGTTTTTATTTGTAGTCTTATCACTGTGGATTCGTGGATTGTTTTTACTTCATAATCATAGTTGTAAGTATTTTTTATATATATAACTATACCATCATTTCTGTTGAACTGTCCCTCACTATAGATTATATCGTAACCATCTAAATTGTACAATTCCTTGTCATTTAATCTGAACGTTTCAGTGAGGACAATACAATCAAAACTGTGCGTAATTTGTTCTAATAGGGCTTGAAAGTTCTCGAAATTTTTTTGTAAGCTCCTGATATTGTTGTGAAAAAGTGAGAACTTGTTTTCAGTTTTTTCTGTTATTTTACTATAATCAAAGCAGTTATGAATCGTCTTTGTTTTGAGTAGGTTGCTCTTAAAGTTCCTTATAAAGTTATCCATTTTATTTTATTTTTTTTTATTTTTTTTTATTTTATTTTTTTCAGTAATTAATGTTGAGGTGGGTTTATATGAATACGGAGATATAAATTGTTGTGAGAGAACGAAAAATGAAATAGAAATAGTAAAATTCGTACAAATATTTCTACACTTTTTGTTAATAATACTAGACAAAGTACACTAATAAACTTCTCTATTTAAAAAGACTAGAATAAAAACATCTAGATAAGATAAAAGAACTGTGAGAGAATTTCTATTCACTATTCAATTTATGTTTAGTACAGGAGCTATGTTTAATGTGTTGGATCTCTATTTTATGACAGAAGTTGACTGCAAATTTTGATGATTAGCTGGGTGTTGGGTTTATCTGTTAATACGCAACCTCAATTTTTCTCGAATGACTGGAGGATTAGCTCCAATTTCGGAATTTTTTTTCTTAGGGGTTTCCTGTAGTGTGGTATTTTTTCTGCTCCTTGGTTTGGTGTTGGATTCGACTGGCTTACTGGTTTCTGGAAGAATCGTGGATACGGCAGGAGGTTCTGTTTTATCGTAAAATGTCTCTTCAATTTGTTGGGTGATCGGTGTTGGAGGAGCGCTGTTTGACTTGATATTATCTCTGTCTTCTAATATATCTAATTCCTCCACGGTGTATCCTGTTTCACCAATGTATAGCCTGTTGCCTTTGATATAGCATTTCTCATGGGAATTTTTATATTTTGATAGTCCTGCACGTAGCGCCTTGTTTTCTTCTCTTTGGATCTCAGTTAGATCATTAGCAATCGAAATACGAGTACCTTTTAGTTTAATACAATTTCTGAGAATGATCTGTTTTTTGAGATAAGAGATTAATTCAACTTTTAATGGACTCCTATTGGAACGACCTAATCCATAAAAATTGTTGATATCAGATTCTACAAGGCCTACGTTGAGTAAATCATTAACAGTATCACATAAAAATTGAAGCGTTATATCTTGTGGAGCTGTCTCTAAACCAAAAATCAACAAATTATTTTTTCTATTATTCCTATCCAAGAACTCGATCTTTTTTTCCAGTTCACAGTTTTTTTGCTCTAGATTTTTTAGTTTATTTTTCAAAGATCCAATTTCTAATAGCACTCTAGCTTCACTTGCTTCTATTGTATTTTTTATTTCTGTTTTACTCCGTACTATTTCTTCATATAATTGTTGTATTGTTGTTTCTTTCCCATCAGTCATTTTATGTGTAATATTTATATTTGAAATAGAATATGGGTACGTACCAAACAACTATCGGGAGAAACTGTGCGTTTCTTTGTGTGAATCACCTGTGCTATTTCTTCGTGTTGTTCCGTTTCGGTTTATTTGGCTGACTTTCCCAACAAATGTCTAGTTTCACAATTTGTTTTGATAATTCACTTTTTTTTCCACTGGGGCTATTTTCTTCATAATATATATTTGAGAGTGGTCACTGGATATTTTATTCCAAGAGGAACTCGATTTATATGCGATTTTGTAGGAGCGTTTTAAATTCGCGCACGTGGATCGGCATTCAAAATACTTTATAATTCAATAACTCTTTCAAATGAGCTAGTACCGCATTCTGCTTCTAGTATGTGTTTCATGAAGGAAAAATGAATCGGTGACGGTCAATTCAAATATATTGATCCTCGTGGATATTCCATGAATACTGCCAATAAGTATTTTGGGCATTTCCAACATTTTTTAAAGAAGTATGACCAAAATAAAGGAACTCGTTTGGCCAATAATGATTGGAAAACAACTACAGTTGAACACATAAAACAGGCAGACACTTTCAATTGTGGTGTGTATGTGATATATTTTGTACAACAATATATTAATGGTTCTTCTCTTTCGGAAGCTATAAAACCCAAAGAATATCGCAGAACAATAAAAAAAATATTGTTGGAAAAGTCTGAAAATAGTTACCAGTTCTGTATGATATGTGGAAATGATGTATATGAACCAAGTTCTATTTGCTCTGTTTGTGGACGGAAATTCCACGATAAGTGTTACTTAATGAAAGACCTTCCTTGCGAATTGTGTAAAAAAATGAGTTTATGATAGACGTAATGGCTCTGAACATAATAGATTCAAATGTGTGTAAAACTTGTCAGTAAATCGGAATAATCGGCTGTTATACGCTGTGTGTATGTAGGTATTTATCGAGGGGGAAGTAACTCGTTCATTAGGTGTACATCATAATATTTTCATTACTTCATTACTCAATTTGTCTAGAGAATTAGACCGCTAAGCCATTACAGATTCAAGATTTGAAACGTTCACATGAAAAATTAACGCTAATTAAAATAGTCAAATAGGATATCATGCCCCTTCAATAGTTTTTTTTGAGAATAACCTGGACCCTACAACTTTTCCCATTATTTTTCATTGAAAGTAATTAGTAATTAGGTGTACAAAAAATGACTAGTTGTTTCCCCCTCGGTATTTATGCTGAAAAGGGACACATTCTTAATTGAAAATTGTATAATATGACTAACACCTCTGGAAATAGAAAAAATATACGATGAACTGAAGCTATTTTTTGTGATATCCACTTCCTTGGCTAATACCCATTTTTTCACATTTAGCAATAAGTATAGAAATTAAGTATACAGTGACTTTCAAAAAGTTTTAACCATATGGAAAACTTGTTTATTATCCATTTGTCAAAAAATGTTATTCTTGATGAAAATTGGTGCAAATTTCCAAACAGTGTATAGGGTATTATTTAATGGTTGAGCATTGTTAACTTGATTTATTCAATAATTTTATTCATTTGAAATATATTGACCTAACTTTTTTCTTGGAGTATATTTGTGGATGTGGACAACTTCACACCCGTCTTCGAGGACGGTCAATGACGATTATACAGTGTGAGTTATGCGATAAGAATATACGTGTTGGAAATTTTGGTCGTAGGTGGACGGTGGCGGACGGTGGCGGACGGTCGGTCCTAGTCGATCAGTGTGACTCCTGGCTTAGTCCGCGGGAAATAGGAATGAAACGGATATAAGTGGCCGAAAACAGCAAAACATTTTCCGTCGTCTAATTAAAAATCGATTATAAAGACTTGCACAACTTCTTGATTGCTTCATGAATGCCAAAATAAGTTTTTCCTATTGTTATAAGTAATCTAAAAGGTTTACGGAAATTTTACAATTATTTTTTATACAATAAAACTCTGAATTTCAGATGGCCGAAAAAGGGTTTTCTCGAAATTTTGTTTTTTTTTTTTGATACATTCAAAGAAAAAGTTGGGCTTTTCAGATGGCTGGTGAGAAGAAACACCAAAAGACATGGACAGCAAAGCCACCAGTCAAGAAAATGAATGAGAGAACATTTTTCTCATATTCAGATGAAGCTTTACAAAGGGCGCTTTTTGAAATAAGAGAAAACAAGATGAAAGTTAGGGAAGCAAGTCGTCAATTTGGGGTACCCCGAGCAATAATTCAAGATAGACTAAAAGGGACAATTCCAGAGAATATTATAAGGAAAACAGGACCGCCACCAATTATGACAGCAGCAGGGGAGCAGAAAATTGCGAACTGGTTGATAAACATCGCAAAATGTGGCTTTCCTATGAAGAAAAGCGATATTATTGACACAGTCACTAAAATTGCGAGAGACTCTGGAAAACTTCATTTGCTCAAGAACCAACAGCCCGGTCAAAAATGGTACCTGAACTTCCTCAAGCGCCATCCAAAAATTTCACTTAGAGAAGCCGAAAGCATCAACAAAGCCCGCGCCCTTATCACGGAGGAGTCGATAAGAAAATGGTTCAACAACCTCCAATCCTATCTACATGATGAAAATGTGATGGAGGTGATGGAAGATTCAAGAAGAGTTTTTAATGAAGATGAATCCGGGTTTTCCCTTTGTCCCAAAACGAGCAAAGTTCTAGCCCCGAAGGGTTGGAAAAACGTATACACACACAAGCGGCAATCTGATGGGAATTCTGATGATGATAGAGTAGAGACGGAAACGGGAGACGAAATGCAAGATACCGGGAACGTCGAGCCAGCTATACCTTCTGTTTTTTCAGAAAATGTTGAAGACTCGTCCACAGGCACATCAAGTCATTTTGCAGAACTCCGAACAGTTTTGAAGAGCCGACTCCGTAAAATAAAATATCACGTTGATGATTTAGTGGCCATCGAAGAACAGAAATTGGAGTTTATCAGAACAAAGAGAGCAAACGTAGCGGAAACCAAAGAGGATGATCATCTGGCATTTTTCAAGAGTTTACTGCCACACGTGAGAAAAATTGCGGATAACAACATTTTGCAATTCAGGAATAGCGTTCATGATCTAGTTCAGAGATATGCTTATGGCTATACTAATGCAATGAATCCAGGGATGCAAACTTTCGATTATCAAATCTCTCAGAACGCCAACGCCAACGAACAACAACAAAGTAATAACCAATCTCTCTTCTGGTCCAATAGGTTGTTTATTGTAGTTGGTCCAGTTCTTTTGTAGGCATGGAGACACTTTCTCCAAAATATAGTTAAACTTGGCAATCTCCATTCTCAAATATTCAAAAAATCGGTCTGGGTGCTGCTTGAGTTCAAAAAATAATGTATGGTACTGTCCAAACCGTTTGCGTGCTTTATTAATGGGATGTAAGTACAGAATAAGTTTTGTCCAAACTTCCCATTGCAATAAGCCCGCGAAGAGCGGCATTATCGAATAGAATTTCATCTTCACTGTCTGAGAACATTGTTAATACTGAATTGAGTTTGGACAGTCAAAGCCATAAATCGCAACTACCGTCTCCTCACTATGTGCATGTCTTCTGCCACGTCGCACAGTGTTCCGAACAGAACAAACTAGCTGGACAAAAGTCATTAGTGAACTTTATAAAGATTATTATAGAAATTGTCAAACAACATTCTGATAGTTCCGAATGTGGATAATTTGTTTCATGTATTTAACTAATATGGTGGGTTCTCAGATTCATATAAAAGAAAGGAGGTTACGTGCACTATTTTATTTCGGATGGAACTGTTGCTGTGATACCACAAAACATTGAGGTTAACTACTGTGCCTGACATATTTTAGTGATGAATTTGGAAGCTAAAGGTGAGTACTTTGTATTTTTTATAAGAACTAGTACCTAACATTGCACATTAATTTGACAAAAATGCCGAAATGTTGAACTTTTGAGTTTTTTCGTGACTATTTGCATTCATAAGTCTGAAAGTTGTATGCCCCCATCTGCCCCCACTCTAAAATTTATATATACGAAAGCTGTGACTCTGAACTTTCCAAATATAACAGTTTCTGTCGGCACAATTTTGTACAACAATTTAATTTTTTTTTTTAGATTACTCGTACTCGGTCTCGAAAATGGAGTTCTTTGAAGAATGGCTGAAACATGGTAAAAGTGAGCAGAATATCATGCTCTATCAGTTTTTATCGTCTAAATATGACATTTCTGGAATCACCGAGGCATCTATGAGGGAAACAAAAAATGCCATCTGGAGATTCTCTTCCAAGGTACTGAAAAAGTGGACAAAATGCGGAAAAAGCAAGGACCGCTTTCTTGAAAACAATATTCGATGGAGGGAGATTTAGTTTTTCATGTCACCCTTCATCAAATTCAGCCTTCCACAGTTGATATCTCAATACCTGGACGGCCTCGCAAAGATTTTAATGAATTGAGCGACAAAACGAAAAGGCGAAGAGTTGAAGATCTGATCACTTCACGGAGTACTTCAGAATTATTGACTGCTGTAGAAGCTTCAGCACGATTATCTGGCCACAGAGATCTAGCGAGAATTATTAAAGATGCCAGTACTAGTCCTGGTAAGTGCAAGGAAATGAAAAAAAGTGTTACTTTTCGTGGCACATCTGAGCAGAGGTGTTTAACTAAGGAAGAGGCATTGGCGTATTATGTAGACTCGAAATCTACAAGTCACTCTTACAAACAGACTCGGAAGTGGAGCATGAAAGCGGGGCACCAAGTATTTCCATCATTTTACAGTATTAGGCAAGCCAAGTTCCAATGTTTTCCTAGGGAAGATCAAATTATTGTCAACGAAACGCGTGCAGAAATTAAACTTTAGGCGATTTTAGATAAAACCGTTGAACGTTTAGTTACTGCTCAATATGACGTTTTGAAAACTTTGTCTTCTAGCTCATCATTCACCCTTATTAGTAAGTGGGGCTGTGATGGAAGTTCTGGTCACAGTACATACAAACAAAAATTCAGCAGTAGTGACGAGACTGATGAATTTTTGTTTGTGTTTTCATTTGTACCGCTTCAATTGCGAGACGAAAGTGGAAATATTGCTTGGCAGAACCCGCGTCCATCTTCTACTGCGTATTGTCGACCAATCAAGTTTATTTTCTCTAAAGAAAGTACGGACTTGACGGTGTCTGAAACAAATTCTGTTCTGGAGGAAATAAATGGATTGCAACCAACAAAGTCTGGTACTATTGGTAACGAGATATCTGTCAAGCATGAATTACTTTTTACGATGATTGACGGTAAAGTATGCAATGCTTTGACTGAAACATCTTCATCACAAAAGTGCTACATTTGCGGAGCTACCCCAAAACTGATGAATGATGAGTCTAGGGAGTTTGTAGCAAATAAAAATAATCTTGGTTTTGGTTTGTCCAATCTTCACGCCTGGATTCGCTGTTTCGAATGCTTACTTCACATAAGTTATCGCCTCGAGGTTGAAAAATGGCAAGTGCGAGACGAAGCTGATAAAGCTAACGTAAAGCAACGTTCTGCTGACATTCAGAAACGTTTCAAAAATGAAATGGGCTTGATAGTAGATAAACCAAAGCCAGGATATGGAAACACAAATGATGGCAATACTGCTCGCCGTTTTTTCAAAAACCCCGAGCAGAGTGCACAGATTACAGGCTTGGATGTGAATCTTATAAAACGGTTTGGTATCCTACTCAGAGCTGTGTCATCCGGCTATGAGATAAATATCGAAAAATTCGTGACTTCAGCACAGGACACTAGGAAAATGTATTTGAGTCTATACTCGTGGTATTACATGCCTGCTACTGTGCACAAAATTCTTGTGCATGGTGCCGACATTATACAATCGGCACTTCTGCCAATCGGGCAACTTTCTGAGGAAGCTCAAGAGGCTCGCAATAAACACTGCAGAAGATTCCGAGAGCATAATACTCGGAAGCAATCCCGTGCTGCTACGAATAGAGACTTACTCAATATGTTACTGATCACATCTGATCCTATCCTTAATAGTCTCCGAGAAGTTCCTAAAAAAATTACTGGCAACATCCCTGCAGAAGTATTAGATTTATTACTACCACCTACTATAGATGTAACTAAACGTATAGGTACAAGGGATAGTGAAGACTATACTATAGATGATTCATCGGAGGAGGATTTAAGTGATAACGACTAATTCCTTTGAGTATTTAGTTGCTGTCAGTTCTTGTCATTGTGTTTAGGCTTAGGAATTGTAATATTTATGTACAGTTCAATAATAGCTTCATATTGTTGGATTAGTATAAAATGTTATAGCGACTAACTTTTCGATATAAGAACATTAAATATGATTTGACACACTGAAAGCAGTTTTTGTTTAAATCAGAGAAAAGAATGACCGTCGTTTTACATGTCTAACATATCTCGGTTATTCAACAAACAAAATATCTCGTTTCCTTCAGAAGCAAGGTATAAATGTAGCATTCAAGACAAATAACAATTTGCATTCCTTTATAAATAATTCAAAGTCAGCTCGGGAAAAATTCAAAAAATCTGGGGTCTACAAGCTCAAGTGCGACGATTGCAATGCCTTATATATAGGCCAGACTGGCCGTAGTTTTAACCAAAGATTCGATGAACATTTGAAAAGTTACAGACTAAAAAAACAAGATTCAAACTATGCCAATCACCTCATAGAAAATAGCCACAATTTCACACAAAATCCGGAAATTCTACACATTCAACCGAAAAGCCTAAAATTAAATATATTGGAATCTATAGAAATCAAAAAACATCTTTGTAATAAAAACAGCTTAGTTCTGAATGATCAGATAGACCTGTATAATTCACCGATCATTAATAATGTTATCTGTAATTTCTCAAATGCCCCTTGATACCTCTACCTACCCTCTTTCATACTTTCCCAAATGTCCCTTGAAACCTCTCTCTATCTACCTTAATGTTATTTTTAGTATTTAAGGAGATGACCTTCTGTAATTAGGTTAGTTTATAACTGGCTCAGAAGATGACACAGTGTGTCGAAACAGCTGTTAGCATTAAATGTTAAAATCTTTGTGAAGTATTACTTTCACTCTACCCATTCATTTAAACCAAAACTGTTTGACTATGAACACCGAGAACACCTTTAAAATTAATTTTTTCTTAAAAATTATAGATCAAACTTTAAGCTCTCTAAAAAAACCCATTTGACTTATTCAATGAGTATGATACTATTTTCGGATTTTTTAGCGACATATTCAAATTAAGTGACAGTGATCTTTTAAAACGTTCTATTCTTGAAGAACGACTGACAGATCAGGATAAGGATATAGACTCTAATGATTTGTTTAATGAAATTAAAGCGTTAAAGTTGTTTTCAATACTTGATGATACTGACCCCTTCAGTATTTTACAATATCAACAACTAATCTCCACCTTTCCAAACTTAAGCATTTCACTAAGAATTCTTCCGACAGTGCCTGTATGTGTAGCTTCTGGCGACCGATCTTTCTCTTCTTTTAAAAATTGTATAAGGTCGACAATGCTTCAAGAAAGTTTGTCTAAGCAAGCAATATTAGCAATAGAAGAAAAAATTTTTGATCGTGTAAATTTTAGCGATGTAATTTGTCACGTTTGAAAAATTATTAGGGTTCCAGGGTAGAGCAATAGGCGAACGTAGACAAGCAGTACGCCCCCTACCGTTGACGAATATAACTATCGTATGGGCAATAGAATGCTTTGTTTACATTAGTTTTGTTTGGTTATGACCCGCGCCAAAGTGAACGTGAACGCCACTGTGCATTCAGCGATAGTGCAATGCAACCGTAACTATGGAAACAACGTTGCTAGGGTGCACTCCAATTCCCGCGAAGTCCTGACTGACCACCTGTTAGAGTGTAAAACTGGCATTCCATTCCAGTTCGTTGTTTTGAACATGTCGTACATTTAAACTGTTCTGTATTTTTCAATTTTATATGTAATAAAAATCAAACAAAAACAAGATATGTGATTATATTATTCACAGAAATAACAAGTTTATCTGTGTTTCATTGAGATTTTGTTGTTTCATTTTGTTTAAAAGCTTTTATTATAGTAGAAAATATGAATCAATAGGGAATTATTGAACACCGTCCGTTAATGAAGTTAAGCCTTATATAAATAAAGCAAAACCTTATGTCAGATTAGAAATTGAGTTATTGGAACTAACTCCTTAAATTGACAGTTCTTAGGACAGCGATATTTTTATTTCTAACCTAAAAAAAAGACTTCTATTTGTGTCTTTTGTTTGTTGTTGAAAAAAAGTTCAGATTAATCAGATTTCACAATTTCAGTAATATTTTATTGTAATTTTGATAGCGGTTTAGAACAATATGGAAAATGTTTTGGAAGCCATAATTTTAGGAGGTGGGGCCGATGAAGATATTGAATTTGGTATATTGGATAATATTTTAATTAACAGAGATGAGGAAGGCCAGGGCCCCCCTATCGATTTGGAGAACCTGAGTGATGAGGAAGTGGTACAAAACTTTAGATTCCAAAGGGGACATCTTCAAAGAATTAAAAATGTTTTTTTAATTCCTGATGAGATTGTCACGGAGGCTGGTGATCGTGTCAATGGTAGGCTTTAGTATTACGCCGGCACCACACATTGGGGCCAATGTGCCTTTGTACTATACATGGATGGACGAAATAGGGTTGACGCTTGTGCTCGTGTTACAGTCAAGTTTGTCCCAACATTGAACCCAATGTATGGAGCCGAAGTTAAGCAGTAGTACATTTAATACTTTTGTTTTAGGATTGAAAGCATTGTGTATAGTGCTAAAGAGGTTAGCCTATCCAAGTAGGCTTATTGACCTAAAAACCTTTTTTAATATGTCTGCGCAATCATTATCTCAAATAATACGGACAACAGTAATAATAATGATTGCCCAAAAAGGGGATCTTTTGATAGACTTAAGCCTTCTACAGTGGTTAGACAGACCAAAAATGGAAACATATGCTCAGGTTTAATGATGGATCTGATTATTATCAAAGCACTCTATAATAATTTTAGAGTGCTTTAATAATAATCGGAATCAAATTATTTGATTCGAATCAAATCAATTGTTTTACTTAATTACAATATTTGCCTTTTTAGTTTTATTCAGAAATGTATTAGTACTATAATAGTAGCTCTGTAGTAGGTAATTTAGGTATCTTTATTAGTTTATAGCAATTTATTTTAGGCAATTCATGCAAAGGGGGCAGCTATAAACAACTGCTGGGGATTTATTGATGGAACTGCCCGTGCAATGTGTCGTCCTTCCATTAACCAGGAAGAATATTATTCTGGGCACAAAAAGTTTCATTGCCTCAAATATCAAAGTGTGCTCTGTCCAGATGGCATAATCACAAGTTTAATGGGAGGATTTCCTGGGCGGAGGCATGATTCAGGCATATTTAGGTATTGTTGGAACTATCAGTGATTTAATAGTGTGAACACTATATAATATATATTTGTTATAGAGAGAGCAATTTGTACCAGCAACTGGAAGAGAAAGTAGTGTTTCGTGAAAACTATAAATTTGTTTTGTTTGGTGACCAGGGATATGGCCTTATGGAATTACTTATCACTCCTTTTCCAGGACAGCCAAATCTGTTGCCACCCCAACAATTACAATTTAATAATTCGATGAAAACTCTTCGAGTTGCAGTTGAATGGGGTTTTTCAAAAATTATACAACACTTTGCATTTGTAGATTTAAAAAAAAATCAAAAACTATTAATGCAGGACTTGCAGTCCCTATATAAGGTCTCTGTATTATTAACAAATGCACATACATGTTTATATGGTGGTCAAACAGCAGACTACTTTAATCTGCAACCTCCAAATTTAGAGGACTATTTTGGATAGTTTTTTTTTATAATTATTGTTGAAATAAAATACAATTTTTATAATTTATTTCAGTCTTTTATTAAGATAGTCAACACAAATATATTGGACAAAATTTTACATAAGTAACATTCCTATACCTACAAAACAACATAACAAAACTGTCTTTTATTTAGACAGTCAACAAAAATATATTAGACTCTAATTTCTTAATATTAAATTGAACAAGTGTTACAAAGGTACCTACTAACAAAACCCTAATATTTTTACAAAACTTAAAAATGAAACTTTTGAAAAATCACAACATCTTTGGTTTGAAAGGTCAAAAACCCACTGATATAATGTATCAAAATTAGGCCTTATTGCACTTTTGTGCAAGAGTATCTATCATTTTTTGCAATATGTTGAAAGTGACTTCTTTTTCTTTTTTTTCTCCATCCATTCTCTGATTCCGTTCTTCATATTCCAGTTCTAATCTTTGTTTTTCTAATTTTAGCTTTTCTTCATTAGGATAGATTTGTCTTTCTTGTATAGCAATTTTCCTCTCTTCTAGTTCTAATTCTTTTTTTCTTATAGCATAGTCTCTCTCCTGTTTTTGTGATAAATATGCCAAGGCATTTTTTCTAGTAGGCTGTCGTTTAGTTCGCGTCCTCGAAGGAACTAAAATATTTAATTGGTTTTAAAATTTTTTTCAGGAGACTGACATTACGATATTAGAAACAATAAGTATATGTTTATTTAACAAAATGAATATCTTGAGAACAGAAAATACAAAATACTATACAAACAGTACCTATTTCTGTATTTTATTGTGACACCAGGTGCACATTATAAAAAAATAAAACAGTCAAAATAGATACTGCTTACCTAGTATACTACTATTTTGGTCTGTAGGCTGTTTTTTAAGTTTTGGAGAGGCAGTTGATTCCAGAGACCCTTGAGACTTTTTTGGACTTATGACTTCCAAGGTCCTTTTATTACTACCATTGTAATTTAAAGAATTTATATCCAATGTATTTGTATTAATTTGGTGACTTGGCGGCTCCAGCTCAATGTAAACACAGTCAGCTGAAATAAATAGAACAATAATCAAAGGTAAGTATTTGTCATCCAGAGAAAATATTAGAAAACAAAATATGAGAATTAATTTTCTTCTATTTGCCAAGAGGTATACAAACATGACTATTATTGGATTTGAGAAACACTTGCCGTAATCATGATCATTAAAAAGGATGTCATTTTCTTGGTCACATGTTATCATTTCTTGGTTACATACTTGGGTGGATGTTGAGGCATTTTCATTTATATGTTCCTCTTGATCCAGGTAACTATTTCTTGCCATTTTGCCTAACTGCGATAATTGTAAATCTCTTGGAGTTTTTTTCTTTTGTCTGTCTAGGCCAACATAGTTAAATTCTTTGCACAACACACTAGCTTCTTGAAGTAGTGAGTCCCTTTCTGAATAATCATCAATTCCTGATCTATAACAATATTAACACTCAGATTTATTTACTAAAGTTAAACAGAAATTATATTATAAACCTAACTGAGGTTTAGGCAGAGGGCCATCAAAAGGAACCCTAAACCATAAAAAATCCAATATATTATTTCTCCTTATGCTTAAACCCACATGGGGCTTAAATACTTAGACCTGGGTTTAGCTTTAGTGAATCTGGCCATAAGGATTCAACAAGATTTACCACAACTCACCTAATGCCAAACCATATTATATTCAAAGTGAAAATCTACAAGTGTATGGTTTAATGAAATCTGCCATTTCTTCCTTACCTAACTTTATCCACCTCATCTTTCTTTATCCATATTTCAATTATTAGAATCAGGTGTTGCTTGATTGTTCTAATTGTGAAAGCCTTGCCAGTCGAAATTTGAATGTTTTGCCTTATTACCTCCCATCCTTCGGGATTTGATAGGGGATTTTGTCCTACAAACTCTCTTAATAGGGCCAAATCATCATTATAAGTAAACCTTAATCTGTTTTTTTTTGTGCTGCATTTTTGTCCAAGGCTTCGTATTGGCCCACTCATTTTTTATATTATAAACTTGAATATTAATTAAAAAAAAACACAATTACAGCACTTAAACCGACACAACACAAAACTCGTTGAGATACTTTTTTCAGAGGTTAGGTTTGGCGAATTAGGGAAATAAGGAAACCTTAAATACTTACGGTATCTTGTAGTAAATAGAGGAAAGCAGTATTTTATTATGGTTCCCTAATTAAATTTTTTCTAGTGCGCATGCGTACTTCCCATTTTCGGAACGACCATAATAAGATTTACCTTATAGAGTTTCCAATAATTCCCTATTATTGTTGCGTACCTAACTGTTCATCTTGGGCTAAAAAAAATCCAGAATACAGTTTCCATACGTTTCCAAAAGCAGGAAAATCCAGAGTTATCATCCAAACAAAGTTAGGAAACAATGAATTGGTGGACAGAAGAAAGGTGTGGATAAACAACTTGAAAATTGGAAAAAAAGTGTCTGAACATATGAGAGTGTGTTCTTTACACTTTACTGAGAGTGATTACTTTCCCAAGGGTAAGTTAACGATTTTATTCACTGGAAACTTCAATACCAATAGCATTTATAATGTAAACATAAACAACAAAATAAAAAACATTTAAAATTAATGTTGATCAGAGATATAATCCCTCTTGCTCATAAAAGAGAACATATAAGCATCTCCGCCATGTAACTATAATTATTTCAACTGATGATATTCAATTTTCAGTTAACCGACAACGTAGAATTTTGAAGTCAAATTCTGTGCCCACAAAAAAACTTCCAAACGTTCCTGAATGTGAGGCTGGGCCGTCTTCAAGAGATACTAGGTTATCAGTAAGAAACTCTGCTAGTAAGTTAGAAACCTCAGTGAATGAAGAAGATTATTTAATTCAAAAAAATGTGCTTTGTGAACATATGGATGAAGAGAATCAAGCTGACAGGGATACTGCTGAAACAATGCTGACATTAATGGGATCTCCACGTCTACATAGCCCCAAGTTTAGGGATGCAGAAATTCAAGTTAATACACCGAAAGTTTTCACTCTATGTGAACTGCTTGTGACAGACGACAAACTGAAAAGTTTTATCTGGTATTAATAACTTCAAAATATTTGACTCCATTGTGAAAGTGTTTGAGACATATCATAAAGATAAGAGAGTTCACCGTCTAACTTCTCGACAAAGGGTTATGTTGGTACTAACAAAACTCAAGATGAGCCTCACCTATGTTACCCTAGGTGCTCTTTACAATATATCTCCAGAAACATGTAAATTGTATATTACCGAAATGACACCAATATTATCTTCAGTTCTGAGACAACTCATACATTTCCCTAGCAAAACTGAAATAATTCAAAATATGCCCAAGTGTTTTGATGAATTTCAAAATGTAAGAGTAGTTTTGGATTGCACAGAAATTTGTGTACAGTCTCCCAAATGTTTGTGCTGTAGAATTCGGTTTTACTCCCAATATAAATCACATATGACTGTGAAATTTATGACAGGAGTGTCACCAGGTGGTTTAATTACATTCCTCAGCAGACCATGTAGTGGTAGGGCCTCTGATAAAGTAATTTTCGAAGAAAGTAACATCATTTCTTTATTAGATCCTGGCAGAGATGCTGTTATGGTGGACAAGGGATTCCTCATTGACGATATATGTGAAATAAATAAAATAAAATTAATTAGGCCACCATTTCTCAAAAAGCAGAAACAACTTTCTGCAGAACAGGCTATTTTGAATGCCAAAATTGCTTCTGCTAGAGTACATATTGAAAGGTCTAACCAGAGACTGAAAATATTCAATGTACTTTCTGGAAAATTGAACTGGAATCTGGTTCCTCTGATTGAAGACATAGTTGTTATTATAAGTGCAGTAACAAACTTATCTTCTCTAATTTTAGCAGATGGTAAATTCTTAGAAAAATAATATGTTTCTTCTTTTGGTTATGTAACACCCAAGGCATTATTTCATTTATATTATTTATGTAAATAGTAAATTATACTTTACTAAAAATTCATGAAATATATATTTTTTTCACCAGTATATTATTACTATTTGAGTTTTTCTGTAGGTTATTGGATCCAACAGTAGATTTAGCAATTTGATAGGACAATAGCAATAACCGAGGCAATAACTATTCGGCCAACATCCATGATGAACTACAATAATCATCTTTTATACATTTATTAACTTGGCTTCTTACAAAGAACATGTAACATTTTGTTAAAATAATTTTGCTTAATTACAGATAACATATTGCTTGAAAATTCATAATCATATTCTATTTCCATCACCAAAATACTGTCATCAAAGGAAGCATATATGACAAAAAATGTCTTGGACAAATTAAGTACCGCCATTCCCATTTGTACTTGCCCATAATACTTATGGCGTTTTTTCAATTTGAATTCTCCATCCTCTTGAATTATGTAATTAATTTTTTGCAGAGCTTCTGTGATAGTCTTTGTACTTCCTGAAAATTGACGTAATGAATTTTCTGAATCATAAATATAGACCGCGAGATGACAGATTTTGGGACACGATTTTACTCAGTATGCCTTTTGGAGGACAGTATTGTCCGTATATCCTCATGATAATAATGCATGAATCTAAGAGTCATCGTAGGTTTTTCATAGTAAAAAATTATTATTATTTTTATTAATATTATTCAGGTACGATTTTAATCAGGCTGCCATGTGTTTCGTGATGAAATAATCAAACTAATCTGTCATCATCTCCCGGTCTAATATGAATATTTGATCATCATAGGTTAAATAGTTTCAATACTCTACCTTCAAAAAAACATTTTATTTCCAGAAGGTACGCTGGATTTCCTTCTAAAAATATTACCCCGTCAGGGGAATATCCAATCCATTTATTTGAATGGGAAGTCACCAACCCACATTCAATAATATCTGCCCCTGTACTCTTCTGGAATACATCTCGGGCACGATGCTCCCATTTCAAACCATGCTTAACATATTTATTATTCAATTGTTTTGGATAAAAATACTTCAGGGCTTTAGTATCCCATTCATTTTTAGAATATGTGAATAACTCGTAGCACCTACTTCCTGTCACTCTATATTTTCTTTGTTTTGTCCATTCAGTTGAATGTTGTTGAACGTTTATAGCAATCTGTCCATCATCTTCTTGAAATATATTGGAAAACAGTTCTGAACAACAAGTTTTCTGTTCTTCTATTTCTACTGATGCTAAATACATCATACAAGCTGACTGACAGGCGTTGTTGAGAATTGCTTCATTGTAGTTATTTTGATGAGAATATGAACTGTCTAGAGATGTGCCTGCTCCATCATCACATTCTTTTCGTCTACCCTGCCTGAGTAATATATAATATTATAAATCAGCCGTCAATGTTAAATTGGAGAATCTTAGTTACAAGTATTCATGTATCATACACCTTTCTAAAAACATATTTACGAAATTAGCGCTGCCTGTTAATAAATATATAGATAAACTCACCTATGCTTAGCTATAGCAGAATTGGGAAGGCTTTGACAAAAAAAATTGAGTATTCCTTCCTTATCAACAGCCATACCTGTCTTTTTGACCTTATCTTTCAAACAAGGCATCTCATCTACAGGTACAGGTTTGTATTTGTCCCTGGTAATTGCCTTCTGTGTGGACCACACACATTTAATATCTGTTGGAGAAATTTTTTCGAAAGATTCAACATCCTCTCTGAAAATAAAATTATGATAAAAGTTCTGAACGATGGTTGTTCAGAATAGCAATTTCTTACCTAACACATTTGACCAGAAACGCTGAAATATGCTTGCATTTGCCACTATTTCCTGCTTTACAGGAGCACAACATACTTCTAACAGTTATGGAGTTCTGGGTGTTTAATGTACCCTTTATTTCGTGAGGATCAGAATTGAGAGCAGTGGACTGCAAACACAAAGCATATACTTGAATGCAATCGTCATTTCCATCTATTTGACCAGCCAAAATAAGATGGCCTGCATTCAAAACATGTTCTCCTTCTACTACACATTTAGAATTTTCAGTTCCACCCATATACCTCATGTATTCCAATATACCCAGCTTCATCTTGGAACTACTAAAAATAAGTAGGTATACACTTATAAAAAGGTTCAATAAAGAGAATTCAGAAAGAAACAGTAATTTTCTATTTGAATATCTCTACTGTTTAACAGATATATAGTCCAGAATCACTTCACATTCACCATGTACCTTTTAAAAACACAATACTGAACCACTTTAAAATACAAAAATCATGGACTACCAGCCAAACACTTTGAAAACTCAATAGGAAATGAACTTAGTAACCATTTACAAACAATGTAAACAATCCGCTAATGGCCCATAGATTAGTTCTGATTTTCACCGGTCTGGCGCTGCGATCTTAATTTCAGTCGCCTATCTCGCCCCCTTCTTTCTGAGGCTGTAAAGCCAAGCTGATTCTCTCCCCAAGAAGTTTGTGGCAGAGCACCCTATCATGCTAATTTGAACAGGGTACCTTCTCACGCTGTGTTAGGATGTTTAGTTGTACAAAAGCAGACGAGGATCCTGTAGGTAGCAGACTGCGCTATTTCCCATAATCCCATGAGTTTCGTCCCCCCATTTTGTATTTGGTTGTGAGGATTGGAGGATGGCACAGTCTACAAGAATTGTACATAGTTAGATGTAATCCAGGAATGGACGATGGGCTATTTCCCCCACAGTGATTCGTCTCTCCATCTCGTACTTGGCTATGGTGAATGGGAAGATAGTCCACCTTCTAGTATATGGTGAAATCATCGTGGGAACACCGACTCCACCTTGCCTAGCTCCCTAGGCAATCAGGCCTGTTAAACTATTTTATTTTCAACTTTATTCTATGAACTTTACCTGCCCAATATTTTTTTAATATTAGTAATCTGACTGAATTTTAAGAGTCACATGTAAAGCCCATGTACAGTACTGAACATTCGCTATTGTCAACATCCAATTTGGAAAATTGACCAGGTATTTTCATGATTATTATTATTTTTCATAAATTTTTGGGACACTAAGTCAGGTGGTCTCACCTATATTTGCATTCCACCTTCTGTGGCGTGAAATATAACTTCCCAGATGAGGATTTCACTGCTATGTAGATAGTGTAAAATATTAAAGGGTAAAAGGTATTTGTTGAATATACGGGGTTTAAAGCAAGGTAGTGTTTTACTTCAAGGGGTTCCCAATGTTCCCAAGTATACATACTTCCTCTAACAAAGTGACAGATTGAAAATTGATAACAACATGTGTTTTATTTGAATATTATTTTGAATTCCAATTGTTTAAACTGTCTTGTTTTCTCGGATCGGACAAGATCCTGAGAACTATTATTATTAGAGCCGAGTGGCGCCCATTTACTCTCTAGATTTGATATATGACTGACCGACCCCGACTACCATGCATCACCGACTACCATAGCTAACGGGACAGTAACTTTTTCTTTCCCGAGGATAGAAGAAGGTTACAAATTAATGAATTTGCAAAGTCTCGGAAAATATCGCAACAATAGCTGTTACCTAGGTATTTTCTATGAGAAGTATCTGCATATTTTTTAAAATATCTAAGTATAAGTAAAAAGTGGTACTTATATATATATATATATATATATATATGAATATCTGTAGATATAAGACAATCATTCTGTTATTTGTTCCTAAAAAAGATGTGATTTTTAGTTTTGGGTTATTTTCTAGTATTTATAAACAACGCGTCTGTACCCCATTAGTTAAGTACCTACATGCTTTAAAATGGATGTGAACAAGAATTTATTTTGTTATGATTTCATTGTTTCATTTTGATATTTTAGTCTACAAATAAATATGACTTCTAAAGTTCAGTTTTTTGATTTATTTCAAGCACCTACCTACCTTCAAAAAATTAAATACATGATCCAAAATGCCTTAAGGGGCGCCAAAATCTTTTTTTGCACAGAGGCGCCAGTAGGCCTTAGGGGGGCCCTGGTTGGACAGGCAATCGTATGAATCCACATGTAGTTGATAAAGACCCATACTTTCTGAAAAAATTGGCAAATACTAGCAGTTTGTTTTCTAGTTTCAACGAATTGGGTGAAAATCAAAACGATTGCGGTATTGATTTTTATATATTTCTATGAAAATCGTCTTACCATACTTTAATGCAACACCCTTTGTGAGAAATAATTTTTTAGTCGAATGAAGAGACTTATTATGAGCTACAACTTAGATATAAGTTTCTTTCTAAAAAGTTCAATTTCGAATTAGCGCACAAAAATCAAATCGATGAATAATACCCGAAATAGCAAAAATCGATTTTTGACAACCTGTAGCTTGAAAACTGATCATAAGATCGATCTGTAAATTGGACTACGTAATGAGGATTAGGGTGGAGCGAAAATATCAACTTTCGAAATATTAAACTCCTATATGCCGGAAAGTGGCGTAGTAACACATTTATAATCCCTTCAGAATTTGAACGTAATCGCTTGTTGTTTACCGGTGCCCCCACCACTTCAAAGTCAGCGCTCTTGGGCGCGGTCATCAAAGGCTCATCTAGGAATCATTTGGTCAGTTCTACGGCAGGTTTGAGCTTGTACGTACTTGTTTTGTAAGTTAGCTTACTATCAGTTGTAAAGAATCATATTCGACAATATCAAACATAATATTTTGTGAGTTGTGTGAGTAGTAGTAATATGCCAAAAACGAGAAAAGACGTTGAGTGTCCTGTGTTTGGAGCACCATCCAAATTTAAAGACAATGTTCTGCCGACATACACAGAAGTTATGAAAAACTATCTGTTTATACGGCAGTCTTTATGAGACGTTTCGCAAAGTGAAGCAGAGCCTACATTGACACATATTTCAACAATTTTACTTGCTGAAATCAAAGGAATATGGGCGAAATCCTCCATACCAATCATATCGGATCAACAAATCATACATTTGATTAAGAACTATCATGAGAAAGTCCGAAAGATAAAAAAGCCTATAAAGTCGAGGAAAAGCGAAGTGCTCTTGACTAAAATAGCCGAGTTTAGACAAGCTGCGGAAGGTAGGCTCTTTGACATTTCAGCTTGTAAATGTGTTGATATTTTTTCATGCCAGTGCAAATCAAAAGTACCCTTTAGGGAGAGAGAGTTTTTAACAGATCGAAGAACTAGCAGAAAAATGGTTATTGGATCGGTTGATGTTATTACAACAAAAAAAATTAAACGATCACTTGAAAGAAATCGAACCGAAACCGTAACGAAGCCTAGTATTATCACGACAGAAACTGTGATTTCTGGACCAGAGGCATTTTCAATGCCAGAAGAAGATAACAACCCAGACGATCTTAATGAAACCAGAGATGATCCAGATTTTGTTGAAGTTGATAATGTCAGAACCTTTCAGGCAATTCCAAGCACTTCGCAGATGAGATTAACTTTACCAAGTTTAGCCCAAGCCTGTGATCGTACGGGGGTTTCAGATAGGTCAGCTGCGATAATTGCCAACGCCGTCCTAAAAGATGTTGGACTGATTTCAAAAGAAGAAAAAAGTAAAATAATCGATCGAAGCAAAATCAGACGAGAACGTAAGCGAGCACGAAAAACAATGAAAGAACAACACAATGTTGATAATATCCCCTTTCATGCTATATATTTCGACGGCAGGAAGGATAAGACTCTAGTTCAAACGAAAGAAGGAGACACTTTCCACCGAAGTTACAATCTTGCGAAGAACTACCAATTGTTTCATTTGAAAAGATTGACGTAATAGTTCCAGAAGTGGATCCTAAGATTTTGAGCACTGATCAGAAATATCTCTTGGAGATAAGTATTGCAATATCAAATGGCGTTATTTCAAGAAGTTTGGCTGAGAAGCAACGTGGAAAGTTGGCACATTCGAGATGGCTGACAACTGCCAACAGGATTCTGCGCTTATACGTTGGAACAATGAATCCATCTGAAGAACTGAAAATTTTAACAACCTATATATTGAAAGTGTATGTAACAACCTGGTTCTCCATCAAGCTAAAACCAGACATGAAGTACGGTTCGCTGCATTTAGTTAATTTGATTCAGAGATCTCGATACCTACCCCCACGTTTGGGGAAGATCGTTGACAAAATCATTCAGGTTAATGGCTACTTCGCACACCCAGAAAACATCATTTTATGTATGCTTGGAGATAAACGTTCGCATATTAGGGAACTAGGCTTGCGACGAATTTTGAAATGTAGAACAGACCAACCAGCCAATGTAAGAAAATTCAAAGTACCCAAAATTAATTTCGGAGCTACAGATTACACCGAACTGATTAATTGGCAAGTGGAAGATGTAACAGAGCCTCCAATTACACGAAAATTTTCTACAGAAGATCTGAGGAAAATGATTGCTGAAATCCCTGAGGAAATCGATATTTTCAAACTACCATGTCACACCCAAGCTGTCGAACGTTGCGTAAAACTTGTAACGGAAGCGTCTTCAGCCGTTTGTGGTTCCGATGCACGAGATGGTTTCATTAGGAATCGTATAGCTGGGCGTCAGATATTACCCAAATTTGAGAGTAAGAGAGACTATTTCAAGGCCGACCAATGAATTTTCAACTCAAGGAAGTGGGTGGGCGGGTGGAGCTCGACTTGCAGCCACCTCCTCGTGGTGAGCTCTGGGTTGTTTCACCAAAAACAAGCGAAGAGCTGCAACTTCAGAAATTTTTTAAATAACGTTAATATCTGAAATTTTGAGTGTCTAGGGGCACCGGAAAATATTGACCTAGGAACTTCAGCTTTTGCAAGGTGAATATGCACTACAGTGTGCCACTTTTCTCGATATAGGGTCCATCAATTTCGCAAAAAAAAAAATTTGCCCATGTTTCACTCCACCCTAATGAGGATGTCAGGAATTACAATATATCAAAATTTAAGCAAAATTAGCCGAAAGCCATTTTACGTAGGGGTCCTTTCTTCACTGCCTGGATGCTAGAGTTTCATAATGTCTCCTAAGCAAATAATTTTAATATATAAGAAAACAACCGAACACAGAATTGACTTTCAAAACAAAAAGAAAAAACAGCAATAATTTCAGAATTACCCTATAAAAACGAGCTGATGCTGAAAAAGAAACAAAGGAAAATAAGGAGAACAAGGAAAAGTGAGAGGTAACAAAGACAACAAAGTAACTGGTAAACAAAACAATGAAAAAAAACTTATGAATCTAAAACAAAAGAGAATAAAGGAAATTTTTTTGTGGTACCCTAATTTGCCCCGCCATACAGGACAAGATGGACAAAGTGTATCAAATCCAGAGTTTTTTTGGAAATCATTATTGATGAGATAACAATCCTAACTATTTTATTTAATAGAGTACAAACGAATATAGATGAAAATTAATATTGTCCAGATTTTTTTTTAATATATGCAGCCAATACTCAAATATCCTGCTATGCCTTGCTGTCCCATATGCAGATACACTCAAACCCGACATCATTTTATATTAAAAATTCCAAGAAAAACGGCATGGATAATTTTGATAAATTATGTGGCACCTACTGGCTAAAATCAACTAGTACCGTAAAACGGGGTTACTTCGACAGCGGGGGTAACTTCGACACGTATAATATCATGCATGTTTTTTGCATACAAATTGACTTTTTAGTGTTTTTTCGGTTATCCATTTATTGTTTATTGTTACGAGTATCACTATTATTATCATTATTACTATTTTTTTGTTTTTATTATTATTATTATTTCTAGTTTTGTTTTTCCTCGTTGTTTCAGGTAACACGTACCTAAGTTTTTTGTAAGATGCCGCGCACCTACGTCAAAAAGCTGGGAGGTAGACCGTACCTCAACTATAATAAGGAGAGCATGGAGAAAGCCATTGAAGCTGTGAAGAAAGGCATGTCCAAATCTAGAGCAAGTCTAAAGTTTAAGGTTCCAAGAACAACTTTGATCGATAAAATTAGTGGAACCCATCTTTTAAAACCGGGTCGTCCATGTGTACTGACTGTCGAGGAAGAACAGATGATAGCAAAAACCCTTGGTGCAGTTAGCAACTGGGGCTTCCCCATGACGCACCAAGATATTCGCATAGTTGTGGCAAAGTTTGTAACGAAGCAAGGCAGGGATATTCCGGGATGGAAGAACAACGAACCAGGTTTGGATTTCATAAACAAATTTGCTGAAAGAAACAACCTGACAACCCGGTTGGCTTCAAATATCAAATGTCAGCGCTCTGCGGTGGGTAAACCGGAAATAAAAGAATTTTTCGACAACATTAAAGACAACTTGGAACATGCGTTACCGGAACATGTCTATAATTACGACGAAACTAACATCACTGATGATCCTGGTGCAAAAAAAGTATTGGTGCCCAGAGGAACTAAGAGAGTCGAGCGAGTTCAAGAGCACTCTAGGACATCGATCAGTATAATGATTTGCGGAACAGCTAAGGGCATCCTGCTTCCACCCATGGTGGTCTACAAAGCCCAACACTTATACGAAAATTGGACGACAGGAGGTCCTGCGGGCACAGTATATGAGGTCACGCCAAATGGTTGGTTTGATATGACAACATTTGAAAAATGGTTCTTCGATATTTTGATCCCTCACATAAACGCCAATAGCTCCCCAGAAGAAACAAAGGTTGTGATTGGAGATAACCTTGCGTCACATTTCTCTCCTCTTGTCGTCGAAGCAGCAATAGCGAATAATATCTACATGACGCCTCTGCCACCAAATTCGACACATCTGATGCAGCCTTTAGATGTGAGTTTTTTTGCGCCCATGAAGCGAAAATGGCGAGAAGTCTTAGATACGTGGAGGAAGGAGTGTCGTCGGAAAGGAAGCATTCCAAAAGAACAATTCCCCAACTTGCTGAATCGCTTGTGGTCTCATATAGCAGCAAACGCTTCCACAAACCTGCAATCTGGCTTTAGGGCAACAGGGATAAGCCCATTTGATCCAGAAAGAGTTTTCGCCAAACTTCCTGGCAACAAATTGAGTTCCGAGAGGGTGCTAGATTCCAGTTTACTAGAATTTCTAAAGGAATCTAGAGGATATTCTAATGCGCAGGCAACGCCTCGCAAAAGAGGAAAGAAAATAAAGAAAATAGCAACACGGCCAGGTCAACAAATGCAGATGCCAGTTGCAACAAGCACTCCATCCCGCTCGGAAGCAGCAATGGAACAAGTTGATTTACCAGAAATTGTTCATGTTGAAACAACTTCCATCACGCAAAACCCGAAGAAAAACTCAAAGGCAAGTCGCCCTAAACCACTGAAAATGAAAATCGTTGAACCTGATGCACCTGGACCATCGAGAAAGAGATCCACACAAAAAGTCACTGATTCTGATTCTCTTTGCTCTGTATGCAAATGTTCTTACGCACACTATACTGTAGACAAAGACTGGATTTGTTGCATTTCGTGTTTGAAGTGGGTGTGCGGTATTTGCAATCTTGGCTCCTCAATACGAATGTCAATATGAATGCCCTGCCTGCAATTGCTGTTCCATTTGTCTAATAGAGTTTTCCGAATACACGAACCAAAAAGCTTGGATTAAGTGTGTGACTTGTGGAAAGTGGGTTTGTGGACACTGCAACGGGGGTTCCAAGCAAGCGAGCTACGAATGTGCCTAATGTTTCGATGATGATTAAGCATTTGTCCCTGACTTGTTCCTATGTTCTTAGCATATTTAGATTTTTTTTTACTTGTGTTACCTACTTTATTTCAGAGTTTTTGTTTAGTTAAAAGGATGTTTTTTAGTTTAGATTTATATGCCAACTATGCCTTACCAAAGTTGCTAAATATATAAATGATTTTCTGCAAGTATTATTTTTAACAACCCATTTACTATTATTATTATTATTATCCCAGCAAACACACTTGTTACATTTACGTGAATGTGACATAAAATTAGCGGAACATATTTATGTAAAATAGTTACGTAAATACTCCATCACATTTCTAAGATAGTTAAACCGCATATTTACGTTAATTTTTTATGTAAGTATGTCGTAGCTAATACGTAAAAACTTACGGTCAGTATAGTATATCTTCTGTTTTACTTAACTGCTATGTAAAGTTGTTACTTCAATTGGGGCAGTCCCTCTGGTGTCCAGCTTTGAAAAAAATTATGTAAGTATGTCGTAGCCAATATGTAAAAACTTTCGGTCAGTATAGTATCTTCTGTTTTACTTAATTGCTACGTAAAGTTTTTACTCGAATTAGGGTAGACCCTCTGGTGTCGAGTTTTGAAACTATACATAAAGTACATCGTAATTTTATTGTTTTCATCGAAATTGACTTTATTAGTTAAGCGCCATGTTTTGGATGCGACCCGTTCCGTGAATCATAGAATTCTATTTTCGACAGAATGAGTGAGATGACATTATGGTTGAATCCATGGAAGAGACAGAGACAAAACTGGGTCGCATTCAATGTGGCGCTTAGCTAATATGGTCAATTCCTAAGATTTAGGGTATTGTTTGAGTACATTTTGTTGAATCTGTAGTAATTATGAATAAGTGATGAAATGATGGTACGTATATGTATATTTATATATGGTGAATATTCTTGAAAGTGGTTTGATTTTCACCACTTTAGCGCTGGCACCTAGTTTCAAATCCCTAATTTATATTGGCAATACTGCGGAAGGTCCGCTGTGTGATGTCTGTTGGTAACTTCCAGACTTTTTGACAACTGACAGTCTGACAATTTCTCAAGTCTCAGTGTTTTAGCGGTTTTTTTAGCAAAACATTTTGTTTATTTGGCGTCTGTTTCTGTTATTTAATCGCAAAATTATAAATAACCAAACTGTGAAACTACGTAAGTAAATAATTGATTAATACAAAATGCCACGAGATTTCCCCAACCTTTCTAAAAGACAGCAGAGAAGAATTTTATCAAATAATGAAAGATCAAAAAGTCATGTATCAAATAATGAAATTTCCCCAAAAGGAGGTAGTAGCAGCGCTAATGTACTCGAAACGAACAGTAAACTTCCTTCTTATGAAAATGAATCAGTAGAATATGCATGCGAATTTGAGCCTAGTGAGTCACTAGAAGACAAGACACCTTATTTTGGTAGTGAGGAAGACGACAATTTTAGTGATGTTACACCTGTACCATCGCCATCCCTTCAACAAAGTAGCCCTGAATTACAAAACCAGGAAATACAAAGCACTGAGAAACAAATTTTAACGAACAGCTTGTCAGATGACCTTCGAAAATGTTTCCATGCAAATAATATTTCACAGAACTGTATTACCGATTTGTTAGGGATTTTAAGAAGGCATGGCCATCAGGAATTACCTAAAGATGCGAGAAGCCTTATGAGAACCCCAAGGTGCCTCAAAAATGTGGTTAATGTAGGAGGTGGTCAATATGTCCATTTTGGTTTGGAGGAAAGTATTAAACGTGCAATTGTCAAATATAATTGTACCGAAAGTATAATTGCATTCAACATTAATATAGATGGTCTCCCAATTTCTAAGTCATCTGGAAGTCAGTTTTGGCCTATTTTAGGAGATATTGTTAAAAGACATATTTATACAGAACCGTTCATAATAGGTGTTTTCCATGGCTTAAAAAAACCTGAAGATTCAAATGAATTTTTGAAATATTTTGTAGAGGAATATTCAAATCTGAAAATCACTGGACTTGTTGTTCAAAACAAATCCTACTCTATTCAATTAAATTGTATTATATGTGATGCTCCTGCTAAAGCATTTATTTCAAATACTAAACATCATTCAGGTTATTTCGGATGTTCTAAATGTATTTGCGAAGGTGATTATGTAGAAAATCGAGTAGTATATTTATCCACTACTTCAAGTTTACGAACAAACGAATCTTTTCGGAATAGAACACAGCCTGAACATCATCATGGATCAACAATTCTGGAATCTTTAGATATTGACATGATAAAACAAATTCCTTTAGATTACATGCATTTGGTGTTACTGGGAGTTTCAAAACGCATTTTAACCCTATGGTTGAAAGGTCCTAAAAATGTTCGTCTAACTAAAACTCAGATTGATCATTTCAATCAGTTGTACCTTGAAACAAGTAAATTTAGTGTATCAGACTTTTCAAGGAAGCCTAGAAGCATACATGAAGTTGATCGATGGAAGGCTACAGAATTTAGATTTTTTTTGTTATATGCAGGTCCAGTTATTTTACAGAAAATTTTGACTAGTAATATTTATAATCATTTTATGTCATTAGTAGTAGCAGTTCGTTTGTTATGTGAAATAAATCAGAGCATTGAAAATATTGATTATGCTAATGAGCTTTTATTATATTTTGTTAAAAAGTTTGGTGAGGTTTTTGGGCCTCAATATATGAGCTACAATGTTCATAATTTAATACACTTGTCTGGAGATGTAAAAGAACATGGGGGTTTAGATGAATTCAGTGCATTCAAGTATGAGAACTTGATGTATAAAATTAAACGTAAACTCAAACATTCAAGCCTTCCACTCCAACAACTTCACAATAGATTAGTGGAAGGAACCCACTTAGAAACTGACATAATTGAATGCAAATTTCCGAAAATTATTTACAGAAATAAGGCAATATTTGGCATTGAACTACAACATTTTTCTTTGCTCTTGAAAGTGAATGAAAATTGCTGTTTACTGACTGATGGTAGAATTGTAATGATTGATAATATAACCAAAGTTCATGATAACTTGTACTTTTCTGGTAAATACTATCAGTCAACTATTCCATTTTTTAGCATTCCTTGTAATTCTATATTTCTTAATATATATAAAGTTGGTGATGAAAGTATATTGGTATGTAACGAACAGATAAGTGTCACTATGATATCAAAAAAAATGTTGAAATTGCCTTTTGGCAGTGAATATGTTTTAGTGCCATTACTCCATTAATTGTGGAATTTTGTTGCAACAGTCTTCAGGAGTACTGCCAATATGGTTCTAAGTTAAAAAATAGTAATGTCTGAATATTATTCTTAATTTTATTTTTTTAAATATTATTTATTAAGTGTCTGTGCATTACTTACATTCTATGGTAGGACTGATAACAATTCATTCAAAAAAAAGTAGGATTTCAGGTTGAAAGATGAATAAAAAACTATATGCAGTGGTATGTTTCACAAAAGAGGATATGTATTCTGAACTACCGACAAGTTGGTTAATTAATGAAGAGTCGTGCTATTGGCCAAAAACACTTAATGCTAGGAAATTAATGAGGAAAGGAGTGGAGCCAGATAAAGATAATTGGGAGGTTCATGAATTAAGAATTGAAGGTTACAGTGGTGAGTAATTTTTATAGTTTTATAAATAATAGCTAGATTAATGATGGCTATTATTACATTGATGTTTTTTTTTTTAATAGTATAACTAGGGTTTGGTAAGTAAAATACTAAATTTACTTATTCTGAAAATCAAAAATCTGGTTTGTTGAAACATGAAATTGTTATTGAAAAGTTTAAATAAAAAATAGATATGGAAATATATAAACACTCGGCCAGTATGAATAACCAAATATACTTCACATACATCTGCTAAATTATTGGTAAATAACTCAATTAATAGTTTTGACATGACTTCATCTCAGATCTTGCTAACAAGTCCATTCTCAAAACCACTAATATAAATAACAATCCTCTGCTTGCATATTAGTACAATTTTTTTTTTTAGCGACTTTGGATGGTGCTAGAAAAAGAGCTGCAGATTCTGAATACAGCACTAACGAAGAAAGGTCAGATGCCGGGAGGGGAAGAAGAAGAAAAATTCCACCTGCTTGGACTCAAGATAATATTAGTGGTAGTAGCTCTGATGAGGAGACAATGACTCCTCCTCCAACACCAAAACTAAAATCTACTCATTGGACCCTTTTACCTGATCCTCAGAAAGGCAATTCCAATAATGTTGAGGTTGTTGCTGAAGGTAATTAACCATAACAATAATAACAATTAATAATAATTTTTCCTCATAAACACTCATGGAGTGTACCCAAATGCCAAGCCTGTGTGGTTAGAGAACAGCTATTATTATTATTTTCCGTAACTAGATCAATATTTTTGCAATTTTGGTATTGTACATTTTTATTCTAATCAAATTTGTTCTCTTTTCTTATTCAGGACATTTTATGGAAGCCTTATTATTTGTTAGCATGCCAAATTATTCATTTTGTCTGTTTAAAGGTATTCTCAGTTTGAGTGCTGGCCAGATTGAATATTTTTAATACACTTGTGATTTGAAAGCCAACTTTTTAATTGCTTTTTATTTATAGCTGTTATTTTGTAGGTGGTGTTAGGAAAAAAACTGTTTGGGGCAGCATTGGAAAAAAACTAACTGAGTTAGATAAAATAGAAAATTCTCAACTCAATAAAAATAGCTCTGATGGGAGTGATACTCCAACATTTATTCCTCTATCACCAAGACAAAATATTGAACCAAAGGGGCCAATAAATAATTCGGAAGATATTGCTACAGGTATTTACCAAATTGGGCATTTTAAGTTTTAAAAAACATATTTCATTCACATGTGATCTGTAATTTTATCTTCAAATTTCGGACAATTTATCAGAAATAAAAAATCAGAATGTAATATTTTATTTATTTATTATCTCTGTCATGTGTTTGGCAACCTCTGGGGCTCTGTGGCCAAAATTTCTTTATTAATTAATTCTTTTCAATATGAACAAGCGATTATGAGACTTTTTCTTTGATGCAACTGGTAGCATGCATGAGGTACAAAAAACACAAATGCTGTTGAACACAAATCAGCAGCAATAATATTTTCCTGTTTTGAATATATTTGTGTATCATTTGTTAATTAATGATTTATTTATTGTAGGAACAGCTATAACTTTGGAAACATTATACGAGGAAATTGGTAATTATTATTTTTTTCACAAAAAAATTAAACTATTATATTGTTCTGTTTTAGTTAAACTGAGAACTATTTGTGTTTCAAATAAAAAGTTTTTAAACACAATTTACAATAAAGTCAATTTCCTGGAGTTTGGCCATCAGCCAAACCTTCAGGCAGAAAAACTGAAAAATATTCCAATGAAAACTATCGATGGAGTTCAGGAGTTCGAACTCCAGTTAGAAAATGACGATGTGAAAACCTCTTTGGTAAGTTTTATATTATATTACAAAATCCTAATTAACTGTACATTTTTTCTTTCATTCAAGTCAGTAGGTGGCACATACTTGAAAAAATAGAAAGACATTTCAATTCACAGTCAGCTCTGGAAGTTAAATCTTTTTACTTTTATTTTTTAAATCAATAACCTAGGAACAGATTTGTCATTCTACTCTGACGAATCTAGGGAGATTGAAAAATCAAGAAAATTTTTACATTTGGCTTTTATTTCATTTAACTGAATATACTTTCATTTTAGACCCATCTCTTCAAAACTTTGGGTGGAAGAGATGCGAAAGACCACCTATATAGATGTCTTGGACAATTATTCGCCAATGAGTTGGCTACTCATTATTCCTGGTTCGGACAAAGAGGAAATAACAAAGCCAAAGATTTATACTCCATAAAAATATTAACAGGTAATATATATTAAACTCTGATTGCCAAAAATCGTTATTATTAATGTTTTCAGAGAGTATTGTTAGCAATCATTCTGGTATATCATATGCGGACATAGACAAATATGCTGCGGAATGGTTTCGATTGAGCCGCCAGAGGCTCAATAGGGAAATGAAGAAAACAAATGCAGAAGCCAATAAATAATCATAACTGACAGAAAAATGGAAAAACTGATTTCAATCATAATTGACAGAAAAAGGGAAATAGTGATTTTGTTTTATTTTCAATACCAAAATAAATTGTGAATTTAGCAATTAGAGGAATTAAATAGTTTATTTTTTTTGAGCTGAACTTTTATTTTCTCCATTGTAATCTGGCGGTATGAATTTACCAATAATCCCTTAGAATTACATGCAGTTATCGAAAATGGTCATATTATCATGTTTATGTACCATTTTACTGAAGGTATATTACAAGTAGGTACGATGAAGACTGGATGGATGCTGTGGTGTCACACAATCAATAATTGTACAAATAACCCTTCACCACACCTGCTCACTTTACACCTACATGCACATTTCGATGGCTAAGTTATCAATTATCAGTGGGTAATCTACACAGTGTAGATTATAGTAGTTATCAAAATGTGCATATGAGTAGGTCTAAAGTGAGTAGTGTGGTGAAGAGGTTATTTTTTGTACAATTATTGATAGTGATCAGCTTATAGCACTGATGTCAAAGTTACATAACAAGTAGTGTATTTTAAGTAATATTTATGTTAGTTTGTTACATTTGTTACGTAATATTTATTCAATAGAATAATATAAAATATATGTGAAGCAGTTATGTCATAGTTATGTAAAAGTTACATAACATCTGATGTGAATTATGTAATATTTATGTCAGTTTGTTACATTTGTTACGTAATATTTATTAAATAAAATCATATAAAATATATGTAAAGTAGTCACATCAGTGTTATATAAAAATGAGGTTGTATTTGTGGCGGACATTTCGCCATAACAGGGACGTGAATTTTACATAACATAGTTACGTAACAAGTAATATTAGTTATGTAACAGTCATGTCAATTTTACATCATTGTGTTTGCTGGGATTGTTATTATTATTATTATTATATATTTATTTTTACATTTTTCGGTGTCGAAGTTGCCCTGGGGAAAGCTAACTTCGATTTTATGCATAATTCTGCATGGTGTCGAAGTTACCCCCAACCCGGGGTAACTTCGACACCAAAAAGAAATTTAAAAAAAAAGGTGAAGGGGGGGTGGGGCCACAATAATTTTTTTAGTGAATAGAACCAAGGCTTCAATTGTTACAATGGAATAGGAGCCAAGGTTGTCAAGCGTTTAGTTTCCTTTACAGAGCAACAAACATGCCAAAAACCTGTCGAAGTAACCCCGTTTTACGGTATGTGATTTACTTGGAGCCCCAACAACCAAAATGAAAATAAAAATGGGCTTTTCTTAGAGGAACTGGAATATAAATACCAAAGAAATTAATCTTTACTAATAGTAGACCTACACCGTAATTGTGTACAATGTGGTAAGTGGATGTAACAATTTATTCAGGATGCGGACAAACTCAGGACGGCATCACACAAAGACTGATGACTTTTAAAGGGAAGTGTTCAAAATATCAACATACAAAACTATTGAAACGACAAGTGTTCAACAAAAAACACCTCCTGATTGTACTTTCTTGATAGATCGAATAAGCATTGCCATTGAATGTCCTTATACAGCTTCGGTTTTCGGAACTATTCCTTCTCCTCCTTGTTCGGATCAAATTAGGTAAATCCCTCATTTCAGTAAAAAAAGCAAAATATCTTTGTGTGAAGCTGGAATCAGTGCATTTGAAACCTACAATGTATGATAACCCTTCGATTGTTGATTCTCGTTCCTTTTCAGAATAGTTGGAGAAAAAATAATTTTTATTATGTTTGACCAAATTATCGAAGTTTGTAAGCAGCTTTATTTTTTTATATACTAGATACCTAATATTTTGAAGACTGTTACACTGATGGCTGGCTCTGCCACAAATAAGTTTTCAGTTCGTTTAACTGCAGAGTAGGTTTATAGTGCATATGTAATCACTATTAATATTTTTCTTCCAGTAATGGACATTTCAAAATACCAAAGACATTGACTAACTTTCAGACTGGCGTCATTTGGGAAACAAACATCACAGATGACATAAATATTAGATTTTTGCTGAAGATGAGGTTTAGTCAGACATTGTGATACGAAGTTATTCGATTAACATCACATAAAATAATTGACAATACAGTACAGTTTTACTGTAGATTTGGATTATCGCCACCGTCCATATTCTAAAGACTGACTCTGAGACTCCAAGATCCCCATTCCTTGATATTACTAGAAATAAATGTTCACTGTTTCATCACTAACAACACCTCTCACTGTATTATGTACAGAATTTCGTTGGTTACCAGGTTCGTTTACATTCGACATGAGTTTTGGAAAGAGACCAATCATGTTGAAGTTACTGTTGGAAAACCTGCAAAGAATGAGAAAAAAACAACTAGAAATTCCAGAGAGTTAACTGCAGGGAACAAAGAAGCTTTCTCTATGATTTCCCAGCAGATGAACTCCTGGAAATATTCGAAAAATTTTAATGACATATTTTCAATGAGGAGTATAAAATATGAAGATATCACAAACAAGAAAAATGTTAATATATGTATAGAATGTACACATTGGTTGGCTTCTGTGAAGAGTTCTCTTTAGAATTTTTTTCAGGTCCTTTGTTAACGCCTTTCTATCTCAACAGACAGAAATAAAATCTGAAAAAAAAATTCAATTATTAAACATGCCTCAAAAATAATTACTTTTCAATTAGTACGAAATAGTTTAAAACAGATATAAAATGTAATTATTTTTTTTAGTCATTCTCCTTTTATCATCAGTAAGTTCAGTTCACTTTGTAATCATCATAAACACGCTTTTCAGACAAAGTATTAGTAATAAATATCCAACACTAGATGTCCTGCCATACCAGGATGCTCACTGCAATAATCCTATACTATACTATAAGTATAGGAGTATTTGGGTCAAAAGTCCATGAGAAAACAACTACTTTCCTGGCTAATACCACGACGAACGTTGAATTACATCCAATGAATTTCCGTGCAGAGTTCCTACAAGGCTATCTCCGCAATTGATAAATGCATGGAAATGTTAATCGTAACATTTGGACCAGCTATAGATCGATTTCTGGGTTCTTGCCCTCATCAGTAAAGGGTAGGTCTCTGCAGACAATAACTAATGTATGCAACAAATGATTCGATTATCAATCCATTTCAAGGCAGAAGCTGAGACACCACCCGCAGATCGGTGTTTAACCAAACTACGAGCGCCATCCCACCCACTAGCCACCCTAAGCAATGCCCAGTACTTCGTAAAGCGAATATATCAAAAATAGAAGAAATCTATTTTTACAATGAGCTAATCAAGTTCAACACTAGATGTCCTGCCATACCAGGATGCTCACTGCAATAATCCTATACTATACTATAGGAGTATTTGGGTCAAAAATCCATCAGAAAACAACTACTTTCCTGGCTAATATCACGACGAACGTTGAATTACATCCAATGAATTTCCGTGCAGAGTTCCTACAAGGCTATCTCCGCAATTTCTGGGTTCTTGCCCTCATCAGTATAGGGTAGGTCTCTGCAGACAAAAACTAATGTTTGCAACAAATGATTCGTAGTTTGGTTAAACACCGATCTGCGGGTGGTGTCTCAGCTTCTGCCTTGAAATGGATTGATAATCGAATCATTTGTTGCAGACATTAGTTATTGTCTGCAGAGACCTACCCTATACTGATGAGGGCAAGAACCCAGAAATCGATCTATAGGTGGTCCAAATGTTTCGATTAATAATTATATTATTTAGATAGCCTTGTAGGAACTCTGCACGGAAATTCATTGGATGTAATTCAACGTTCGTCGTGGTATTAGCCAGGAAAGTAGTTGTTTTCTGATGGATTTTTGACCCAAATACTCCTATAGTATAGTATAGGATTATTGCAGTGAGCATCCTGGTATGGCAGGACATCTAGTGTTGAACTTGATTAGCTCATTGTAAAAATAGATTTCTTCTATTTTTGAGTAATAAATATAACTGAATTGTTTGAATTGACGATAGTTGGTGCCTAGTGAGGATTTGTCCTTTTTTACTCCCATCCACCAACAGTATATGTGGGCTATTATGGCAAATACCTGTCTGAAAACAACTACTCATCCGGCTAATACCCCGAAGGGTACTGAATTATAATTAAACCGATACTTGTTCAATGTTCCTCATCACAAAGTATACCTGCAATAAAATAGCATAATTTTCTTTCAATTCGGACAGGACAGGGGGCCACAAGAAAACTAGTTTCGAGGTTTTGGGTCTCATCAGTGCAATGGATCTTTATGATGCTTTACTAGTCTTCCTCGTTCGTCAATTTTCCGTCTATTCTCAAAGAATTGATTTATTATCGGGGATTCGGTCGGTGAAAAGAAGTTTTCTCTTTTTTGCTACCCGATCTACCGAATCCCCGATAATAAATCAATTCACTATATACAGGATTGGAAAATTATTTGAGGAAAATATCTGAAAGAAAATCGAATAATTTTTTTAATTTTTAATCTTCAAAGTAGGATGACATTTGTCTATTCTATTTCTCATTCCAAGTACTAAATTTATTTTAGATTTTTCACTATGATAGGAGAAATAATTCATGTATTTCCCAAAATTGGTTGGTTTAACATACCAGTCTAATATAATTATGTTATCGGGGGTTCGTATGAGTTTAGTGTCTAAAAATGGAACACTTCTGTCCGTTTCTGTTTCAATTGTGAATTTGATATGGCTATTTCGTTTTCTCTTCCTTCAGGAACTTCAAAAGATAATTTAGGTATACAATAGAACAATAAATCATCCATAACATATTGAGAAAGAATTTGTGAAATTTTTGATCCCATGAGGGTTCCAAAAATTTATTTTTCTACATTCATGCAAAAAGCAATGTAACCCTTTGTTGGTTCCGGCAGCTCATTCGTGTTCGGGAGCGGGCGTGGTTCTCGGAAATTATGTAATGATTGAATAATGAATATCTGAGTGGACCTATGTAATACTGGGCGCCATCTCAGTTGGAAAAAACCAAAGCTAAGAAAAAAATAAAATTTAAGCAGAATTAATAATTTACTTCCTTTAAACTTTGAGTAAATAAACGGAGGTGAAAAGAGATACTCAGTTCAATTACGTAATGATTTCTATAAAAAAGTCATATCTTAGAGACCCATATATAACGTAACTGTCCCAAAATCCGACACTTTAAGATATGGACGACAAATTATACAAGTTAAAAAATAGATAGTATCAATAGATGATGAAAGTAACTATTTCAATAGCTTGAATAGAATGTGAAGAGTGTTGTATTTAGATATCTTTTATGTATAATTATGGCAACTACCGTGAAAATGATGTTAATATTAAAACTGACAGTGACCTCAAATTCGTCACCGAATTTTGTAGGTTGTATAATAATTCGACAGTGAACTGAACATAAATTCATCAGGTGTATGTAAATCAGACAGAAAGATGAACTCAAATTCGTCTGCAATAAAATATTTAATTTTTCCACAGTTGTTGACTTGATTCCCAAGAATAAAAAAAGGTTATTGGGGACAAAAAGTAAATACATTATAGTGCAAATAAAATAGAAAACTATTTATGTAGGTCCTGAGAAAACAACTTAATTTAACAAAAAATTTTGGTATCGCTCAAAGTCTTTAATTTCAAAAAACCCTCTTTTGTTTATCTCCAATGGAGCTTCAATTTTTTGTGGGATCTCTGTGAAGTCGTAGACTATTTCATCTTTTAGGGAAGGCCATTTCCACTTATTTAAGCCACTTCTTGTCATGGTGCTTATCAAATATTTATCATTTTCAATTTCAACAATTCTTCCTGGATAGTAATCATCGAGATAGTTTACAATAACGTAATCATTAATATTGATATCAGTCTTTGTTAGTTTCTTTTTATTTGGCAAGTCTTCTTTGGTTACAGGTACATCGTCTTTATTTTGATTTGCTTTTGATTCTGTTCTGGTTCTTTTATTTGGTCTTTCTATTTGCTTCACCTTTTCCTCTCTTTTTCGCTTTCTTTCTTCTTTAGCCCTTTCAATTTCCTTTTTTTGGTTTTCTTTTTTCAAATAGTACTGCCTCCATTCATCAGAGGTCCCCACGTAAGGAATTTTGTCAGAGAGTTTTCTTTTGGTTTTCTTGACGTTTGACGGTCCAGGCCAAAAAAGTGCGGTCTTAAATGGAGATGGAACTGTAATGCTGGGTAAAACGTTCTCATATTTATTCGGCTCGATCCTCTCAATTGTTTCTGGTGGAATAATCTCTTTGTGTTTATTTTCAGGTGTGTTAGGATTGTTTTCTGGTAACTACTGTCTTTTTTTCTGTAGTTTCTGGTTTATTATTTTCTATGAGTTTGTTTTCAGGTGTTTTTATATTTTCTGGTAACTGTTTATTATTATAATTTGTAATATTGTATTCGGTGCTTTCCTCAATTTTCTTCCTTTCAGTAGTTTCTAGTGAAATATTTTCTCTGAGTTTGTTTTTAGGTGTCTTTATAATTCCTGGTAGCTGTTTAGCAACATCTTTTGGCGTCAAATAAGTTTCATTATATTCAACAGTATGTGTAGCATATCTTTCTTTTAACTTAGTCTCATTCTCAGTTCTTTCTATTAAAATGTTGGTGCTTCTGTTTAATTCAACAACTTTTTCTCTAGTATCTACAAGCCTTTGCACTTCATTTTCTTTATCTTCATTGTTATTTAAGGTTGTGGTGTCACTGTCTTTTTCACATCGGTCTTTTTTTGATAAGCTGGTCAGATCATGTTGATCTTCTGTACTTTTATTATTTTCGAAATTTTCAGTAAATACCTCGGAATTCATTAACTTGTACTGTTCTGTTTCTTCACTATTTTTTTCTAGCAGCTTCTCTATCGGTTGAGTTTCTTTTTCGTTGAATTCATTTGTTAATCTATTGTTCATCTCATTCAATATATTGCTATCTTCATTTTCGAAGTCCTCAGTGATTATTGCATTTTCCCAACCTTCTTCTAGGATAAGTCCGTCTTGTATTTCTATTATCACAGAAGCGTTTTCTTTTTCCTTAAAGCGTAATCCTGAATTTTTAAATATTTTTAGCCATGTCTGATAAAGACCCGTATTTTCATCGTTGCGATTCCACAGATCTCCTTGTCGATTATAAAACTCTGAAAGCAGGTTCGGTTCAATAAATGTCTCTAAGAACCTCAAGTGATCTGTTTTCTGTTTGTGTTACCGCCTTTTCCTCCTCATTTTCATTAATCAAAATCAGTTTATTGTAGTGCACATTTGAAGAGTCAAAGGGAAAAAGCCCACAAGATCTAAAAGAGTTTTGGAATATGCGTTCTAAGCCTGACATACCCTTAAAAGTGGAATTTGGTGACAGGCTTATTAATATTATACCTTTTTCCCTACAAAAATCTGTCAAAGGCATTGTCACATGCGACTTATGCCCATCAAGATATAATACGACCGGAAATTCTATAGACTTTGTTATTAGCCATGGATAAAATATATTTGTGATATATTCAAAAAAAGACTCGGAGGTCATCCACCCGCTATCCGATTTTCCGATACCCCATCCAGAGGGCACTTGTAAAACTATGTGTTTAGGTATGCGTTCATACGCGTACATTATCATTGGTGGTGCCAATTGGCCACATGCATTTCCTGTAACTAGAACGGTGAGGCATTCTTTTTCATCCCCAGCGCGATCGTATACTGTCTTAGTGCCTTTTTTTGTAAGAAGTCTATTCCCTTTAGGAGACAAAAACATAGCAGTTTCGTCAGTATTGAAGATTCTATTCGGATTGGTAATGTTAATATTGGAAGTCCTAAAGTATTCACTTATTTCTTCAAACCAAAATTGGATTTTGGTTTTTGTAACTGCTGCTCTTGACGAAGTTATATTTTGTGTCAGTCGTTGAGTTATATTGGCATGCCGCTTCAGAAAGCCGTCAAACCAATGACGCCCGGGACGTCCATCAGTAAAATTGTTTGGACGATTGAGTTTTTTCACCAAGAGTGCCACACTGTCGAGTAACTGAGTTTTCCCCAAGTTAATAATCCAATTTATCAAAAGATTTTCTTCTTCAACAGTTAAAATAGTTGGTGCTCCATTGGTGCTTAATTTTACCATTTAGTGTCGTTCTTGGCACCCTATACTCCTTTGAAGCTGTAGCACAAGGTACTCCATTTTTAATGGCCTCTACGGCTTTAAGTCATCTTTGGTATACTTATAGTATTTTCCAGTGGACATCCTGATTTGCTGAAAAAATTTTGTCTACTTAAGAACTCAACTAGTTATGATATGTAACTAGTTATTTACATCAACCACATTCAAGTAAAATTTTTAATACTAATTTGCATTAATTTGTCAACCACATAATTCCGACACATATCGTACCTAAATTCGACACCCGTGTCGGATTTATGACCCAGGGTATACAATGATCTTATATTTGAAGTGACACAGAGCATATTTTTATTAAGAAAGAAAAAGAAAACATCAAACTTTAATACAACGCAGTGACCATAAATTCGACACTACATGTCGGATTTAAGGTAAGCTTTATATTGTCAGTACATAAATCAGACACTCAAAATTTTTAAAAATGCAAAAAAAAACACGTTAAAAACAAAGTTTAAGTTAAATTGAAGTATCCAAATCAATTCTACACAAAAATAATAACAGTTTTGTTAAAAATAGAGATATTATAAGAGTTTCAAAAATGCATGTTTCTCACTCACCTTAGAAGGAATCAACAGGTTCTTCTACACAAACAGAAAGAGGTAGATGTATCATGCTAACATTCTGATGGCACCTATGTGTTCGTCGCCATATGTAATCCGTTTTATGTTGGTACTACTAAAAGTCAGGGCCGGTGTCGTGTCATTTCTGATTCTGATCATTGTCCATTTCCAGTGTCCAGTGTCCATTGATACTTTTGGAAGCATTGTGATTTTTTTTAGCATTCTTGTGTTAAAACTTTTGCTTTGTTTGGGTGGCTGTGAGTTTTCGAAGTCGATATTTTTTGTGTTTTTTGTTCAATTAGGTTTTATTTTCTAATTGGAACAGTATATTTCGTGTAGTAGACATTCAAGATGCCGCGTTGTTTTGTGCCTGGATGCCCGAACACCTACCGTAATACTATTGGAATTCGAATTTCATACCACAGGTAAATTAAATTAAGTCAGAGATACACAAAGGTGTGGAGGATGCATTATAATGTGTTTTTCAATTTTATAGATTTCCGAAATCTAATCAGAAAGATTGGTTGGTGGCAATAGGAAGGGACCCAACAGAACCTGTTTTGAGTAATGTTGTATGTTCGGATCATTTTAAAGAAGATGACTTCTATGAAAAAAATAATGAACGTAGAGTGTTGAAGCCAGGTGCTGTACCATCCCAAAACTTCTCAAGTAGGCCTATAGAAGTTGGTCCACCACTGAATTATCCAAGAAGTAATAACCTGTAAGTACTGGATTCATTTATATGATAGTGCAATATTTATATTACTGAAATTTTTAGTGATGAGCAGTTCTTCGGAAGTGAAAGCACAATCTTCCAAAAGGATATTCAATAAAGAAGAATCCTCAGATTCTACATCAACTGATTCTGCCATAAAAAGGAGGAAACTGCAAAACTCCTCCTGTCCATCATCTGCAAATTCCTCTGTTAAAAGAAGACTTGTAAGGACATTTCATACTTATTGGTAAGACTTTTTAATAAATATTGTAAATGAACATTTTGAAATATAGGTAGGTATTTTGAATACAATCAGCATCGAGTTGTTTTGAAAGATTTACCTTCAGTGAATAGCCATCTAATAATACATTTTTTATTCCAGTCTACCATCAGATATTGAAAATGTACGTCAAAGGAATAGGGTACTTACTAACCGTATACAGTTATTATCAGCAAAACTGAAAAATTCAAAGAAAACGAGTGCAAGAAGAAAGATGAAAATCAAATCATTGACTCAAATACTTCATGAGGTAAAGAAAAAGTTTAATTTATCGCAAGAAGCTACTCTTGCACTTGAAGCATCTATCACTGGTATTCCTTTAGCAATTGTAAGAAGAATGATAACAAACTCCAAAGTGAAGGGGAAACAGCCATTAACAAAACAGACATTTCCGGCTGAACTTAGAAGTTTTGCAATGACGCTGCAATTTTATAGCACCAAGGCCTACAAGTATGTACGAGAAATTTTCAATCTGGCACTCCCTGCCCCAGCCACAATAAGCAGATGGTTTGCTAAAGTTGATTGTAGTCCAGGTTTTACTAAACCAAGTATCGAGTTGCTTAGAATGAAATCTGAAGATTTTAAAAACAGATATAATAAGACTCTGTTATGTGCTTTAATACTCGATGAAATGTGCATCAAAAAAGAGCTTGTAAGTGAAAGACACACACAAAAAATTTGGGGGTACACTGACATTGGTACAGAAATAGGTATTTCTAATGAGCAAGAACTTGCTACAGAAGCATTGGTGTTGATGGTGGTTGGTATCAATGATAATTTAAAATACCAATTGCATATTTTTTTGTTAATAAAATATCAGGAGAAGAGAAGACAAATGTTGTACTGGAAGCCCTGCGCCAACTAAGCCAAACTTCTTGCAAAATAGTAAGTGTTACCTGTGATGGGCCAACTGTGCACTTCAAGATGATGAAATCATTAGGCTGCCAAGTTACCAAGATTGAAAATTTAAAGAATTATTTTTTACATCCTGTCACACAAGAAAAAGTGTGTGTAATATTTGATGTATGTCATATGTTAAAACTGGTGAGGAATAATTGGGCAATATCGGAAGTTATATTAGATCCCAAAGGAAATGAAATTAGATGCAATAGGCAACTCAAGGATTCAGATTTGATATTCTTTTAAAAGTTTCTTTGTGGTCTGCCTCATGTGAATCACTATAGATTTTGTAAATTTCACAATAGTTTGTTTCTTCTCAATAAGAACTGAATGAGGGTTTAGGGTTTGATGAATTTTATTTTTCAGGTGAACGTTGCTGCACAAACACTCAGCTCGAGTGTAGCTGATGCACTATCATTCCTATCTGATGTTCTTCATTTGGAAGAATTTCAGAATGTTCAACCAACAGTTGAGTTCATCAAAATTATCGATGGATTATTCGATATTCTAAATTCCCGAAATATTCATGCTAGAGGAATGAAAATACCAATAAAAAAGGAAAACTATGATCAATGGAAACCTTTTATTACCAAAGCTATTGATTATTTGGGCAAGTGTAAAACCAAAGACGATGTTTTACTGTTTGAAACCAAAAGGAGAACATCATATTGTTGATATATATGAAGCTGAGATAGTAAAAAAAGGAAATTTGAATTATTTGTTGACATACAAGTTCAGTCAGGATCATTTGGAGCTATTCTTCTGCAGTGTCATCATCATCAATTTCGGATTTGTACCTATAAATTTTTTATTATTTTCAGATCCAGAAATGGTTGGGTAAACAATCCAAACTGCATTCAGTTCATGTACACATACCGAAGACTGTTGATGCATCAAACGCAAAGAGATTCTAGTGGAAATTGCATTGCACAGGACCGAACAGATATCTTGATTTGGAAATCAACATCCAAGTCTTTTCTGAGTGTGAGCGATGTCCATAAGGACAGGAAAACAGAAAAGCATGTGAAACAAATGAATGAATTAGAGACCTCACTAAGTATTTTTTTGCCCACGTTCTTGAATGAATATTCAGAAAATGTTGTAGCCTATGTGTCAGGTTTTGTTGTTAGACAGTTAGAAAATTAGTTGAAATGCTTTAAATGTATCAGAGCATTGTATTTGGAAGAACATGATGAATTGGACAACACAATACAATTCGTAGATTTCAAAAATAAAGGGGGTTTGATATATTCATCAAGAAGTGTACGTCAAATCTGTAATAAAATTGAGAAAAAAATTCAGTTGACTTGGAAATTATGTGGAGATAATTTACCGATGAATGATAATTTCATAAAAATATTATTGAAGGAGTCTGTACATTTTATGGAGAATCCTAATATATTCAGTTGTTTGGATGATCACGTATTTGATTACTCCATAGAAGATATGAATCATAAAAAAATATTAATCGAAAAAATCATCCGAACTTATGGTTCTTTGAGAATCCATAGTATATTCAATAGAATCAATGAGAGAGTAAAGGGAAAAAATATACTACAAATATATAATAATTAATTCTTTTTAAAAATCAGTGATAAAATTTTTCATTGAATTGCCCAATTTAATTTAATTTTTAGTAGCACAATAGTTTGTAGATCATTTTTTCTTATTCATCTTTTCTTAGTGAGCAGGAAGGAGAATACTGAAACTTTTTCGATAGTTGCATATGGACTTTGGGTATTCAGATTCCAAAGCACACATCTAAGTTATGTAAAACACTCTCTTATAAGGGTATTAAGTTCTATAACCAAAAATGAAAATAATGTTTATGCTTTCAAACAAAAATTAAGGATATTTCTTGTTGTAGGAAGTTTTTATGATCTAGAAGAATTTATCGAAGACACCTTGATTGATTTTAAAATATTTATTGTGTTGTGCAAGTTTCACAGGTTTACTTCTTTTTTATTAATTAATTGACTTGACTGTTATCATTGTTGTGATATTGAGGATACTAAAATATTAATTCAAATTTTAATTTCATTAATGTTTCGTGTTATTTCAAATTTTTCACTTAATATGGGTGTAAAATTTTCAAGAAATCCATTCTTGTATAGGAATGGTTTGTATATTTTTTATAATTAGGACTTTGTGATGTATCACCAATTTACATTGAACAGATGTTATTTTGTGTCATGTTCTTTTCTGATGTGAATCGGTCTTTTGAATTTACTTTAATAAAATGTTGAAAATATTTGTATACTTATTGATGAAGAAAAAAAAATGTAAATAATTAGATGTCCTTCTGATTCCATTTCTCCAGGCATGAATTCCCTGACATCAAGATTAAAAATTGAAAACCAGCATTTATTCAAATGCACCAAACAGAAAAAAAATATTTAAATTTGTCACATAGTAGATTACTCTATATTTCTTTCGGTGCATTTGAATAACCACTGGTTTTTTTTTTAAAAATTCTCATGTGAAAATATCTTGATGCACTTGCCACAGGAATGTTGGACATCTGACAAATTTGAAATCTCAATAGAAGTAGTCGAAATTTTGATTGCAAGATTTCAGAAAATAAAGTAAGTTGAATAAACGCCTTTGAAAATACAATTCTATTTATTTCGGATATATTATTATTTTACGCGTATATTTTCTCAAATTTCGATTTTATTTACTCCAGATTTCCACAATTCCAATTTTTTTGTTTGTGTGGAAAATATATGGTTTTAGGAAAGCCGGCCCTGTATTTTGGGTAACAGTAGTGATTTGAAGTATGTGGCTGTCAATCCAGGAAAGTAATTTACATCTCGCTTTGTTTTATTCATTAGAAGAGTTCAACCGATTGTAAATCAGTGGTGCCAACGTAAAACGGAATCAACATGGCGGCCATGGATAAGGGGCTATTTTGTTATCATTGGAAGAGCGGCTATGTTATATCTCCTTCTTTTATGAGGTCTGTGGTGTGAACATGTGAAATTGAAGGTTAAGATGTCGGAATTTTTGTTGGTCGATAAAGTAGTTACCTTTTTAAAACTTAAAATATAATACTTAAACATGCCTCTAGATGTCTGTATATACCTTTATTGTAAAACGATTTCTTATTTTAATCAAAAAAGGAATAACATGTCGAATTTTGGGACACTGTCGAAATTTAGTACGTTTACGTTAGCTATATCTGGTTTACACTTTTGAATACACACAGGACTAAAGCTAACTCAATTTGGTGAAAAATTATTATACTCAGAAGTATTCGCAATCTTGAAAAAATTAGTTATAAAATACTGTTGCTGGACTTGACAATTTGACTGGTGGACAATGTTGTTAGACCTTATAAGGTGTGCTGCGTCATCACGCCGAAATCATAAAAATAGATAAGTTCTGGCTCGCTTATCAACCAATATTACATGTGAATTGGGATTGGTTTTCCATTTACAAGTTGAACGATTCAGATCGATCCATAAGAGCGAGCCGGAGGGTATTTGATAAGTACGTCCATGAATCGTTTTTTGGAATGTAATCGGTACAAGAATGATGGGAAGGATTTTTCATTTGACCCACTAATAGGTTAATACTTGACATCCCAAGGGAAATAATTATTACGAAATATAATGTACTAGTACTCTACCTTCAGTAGCAGAATGGCCTTCTTATTTTTTAACAATAAACATGGATTTATGAAAAAATCTGACTTTAGACCCTCATGGTTGAAAGAACTTCAATTTCTGTCCTAATAAATTGTTCAAATTAAGTGAGTGTATTCACTAGGAATTATTAAATAATATCAACTGGCATAATAATAATAATAATATTTATTCATTCCTCGTTTAAAAGTACAAAATAAAAAGAGATTTATATAAGTACAATGACAAGGAAAATGTCAGAGGGTTCGTACAATTAAGACAATTAAAAACATTTTTTTATCAGTTGAAATTCATCTAGTGTGTAGCAACTTTTTTCCAATAAGGCATTTTTTAATCTTGCTTCATTCAACAGTCGAAGCGGGCAGTAGTTGTTTTCTGTTGGATACTTGCCTACGAACTAATTATTGTATGGATTTTTTGCGGAAGGTTGGATTATGTAATGAATTTCTCATTAATTGACCGTTGAATTAAATCTTTTTAATACTTGGCAAAGTTTTCTGTAAGAACAAATTTGCCCAGTATCAGATATGATTCAACAGTCGAAGCGGGCAGTAGTTGTTTTCTGTTGGATACTTGCCTACGAACTAATTATTGTATGGATTTTTTGCGGAAGGTTGGATTATGTAATGCATTTGTCATTAATTGACCGTTGAATTAAATCTTTTTAATACTTGGCAAAGTTTTCTGTAAGAACAACTTTGCCCAGTATCAGATATGATTCAACAGTCGAAGCGGGCAGTAGTTGTTTTCTGTTGGATACTTGTCTACGAACTAATTATTGTATGGATTTTTGCGGAAGGTTGGATTATGTAATGCATTTGTCATTAATTGACCGTTGAATTAAATCTGTTTAATACTTGGCAAAGTTCTATAAGAAGAACTCTGCAATGCTTTTTCATCCATAGATGAATTTATTTTTGGATTCTTGTAAAAACTTTGCGAAGTATCAAGCATATATGATTCAACAGTCGAAGGGGGCAGTAGTTGTTTTCTGTTGGATACTTGCCTACGAACTAATTATTGCATGGATTTTTTGCGGAAGGTTGGATTATGTAATGTATTTGTCATTAATTGACCGTTGAATTAAATCTGTTTAATACTTGGCAAAATTTTCTATAAGAACAACTCTGCAATGCTTTTTGACACATAGATAAATTAATTTCAAGAGTCTTGTAGAAAACCTTGCCAAGTATCAAACAAATATTATTCAACGGTGGTAGGGGGCAGTAGTTGTTATGGGTTGGATACTTGCCAACGAACTACCTATGGCATAGGATTTTTGTAGTAGATTTTGGATACATATTCCATTTTTCATTGATTTTTGTGAGAAGTAATTATGAAATCTTATATTTTCATTACAAAAGTCACATTGAGAAATTTTTTTGTTTTTACCACTACTGACTCTGTGTTGCAGATCAGAACTAATTTTCAAAAATTGTGAGTCGATAGATGAAGGTCTACTATTGCCACATTATGTGGATGGATAAAAAACTTATCAATACATATCGAGTTTACCATAACCTTTGTTGTCATTCTCAAACCGATTTCAATGTCATAGGAAGCTAGCAGATCCTCTAGAAGAGTAAGATATGTACCAGAAAATTGAATATATTTATTCATTTATTCATTCACTTTCAGAAACAGGATGCTAACATACTGTTGAGAAATGTCGTCAATATAAATAGATCAAAATGTAAAAATATTAACAAGACTTAAGAAGAACTAGTAACAAATGAACAAATATTTAAATACATGCATAAAATTCCCCAACTGTGTAAAAATTTGTTTCTAATAGAAATACTTTCACTTTTTTCTTAAAAATATTCAAATTCCTACTTTAAATACTATCTGGTATCTTATCGTAAACTATACATCCCATATAAAATAAACCTTTCTGGTACATAGTAGTATCATGCTTGCTGGGTAAGATCTGATCTATTTTTCGGGTATTATATGAGTGCTGAGCTCTTACTTCGTTGAACCTATCCCTATTCTTGAACACATAACAAACAACTTCAAATATGTATATACACAGATACTAAAGTTAACATTTTAGAGGATTCAAAAATATATCTGCATGAATCATAGAATCCAAGATTGCTAAAGATTCGTACCGCACGTTTTAAAAACTCTCAGCATCTGAGGCATATCCCCAGTGAACTATAGCATATTTCATATAAGAGTGAAAACAGGCGAAATAAAGTTGTCTAACTATATTCTGACTGCAGTGCTTAGACGTTACTGCTAAGGCATAACAAGTTTTAGACAATTTAACAAAAACCTCATGAATATGATCTGACCACTTGAGGTGATAATCTATCCTTAAACCGAGCATTTTAGTTTCTCTTGTATAGACTATAGTAGCTTTGTCCGACAATATTATTTCGTTGCAGTGCTGTACGCGCGACTGCGATCTTTTGAACATGATACATTATTATAACCCAATTTATTTTTTTGAACCATAGCGACATATTTCTGAAAATTGAATTTGCTATATTTTCGGCCTCATTCACAGTATCACTTTTAATAAGGAAGTTTGTATCATCAGAATAAGAGACAATAAATGATGAAGGATGCTGAAGAAATTTCAACATATCATTGATATATACTATGAAGAGCGTAGGGCCCAGTATCGACCCTTGAGACACCACGAAATTGATATTTTTTATACTGGCGGTGGCGTTGTTTGTTGTGATTTATCTGAGAGATAAGAGGTGAACCAGTCTAAAGTAACCCCTCTCACTTCGTACCTCTCCAGTTTCGTTAGCAGAATATTATGATTAAACAATCAAAAGCTTTTGTGAAATCAAAAAACAAACCTAGTGCAACCCGGGATTTATCCAGTGTATTTTCATTTCGAACATGACCTATTGGTAGTAACACTTACATTTTCTTTAGTCTTCAGAAGCAATTTCACTCAGCAAGGATGAAAATTATGAGAATCTTTCTTGTGAGGTGACACTTTGAAATAAATGTTTTTGACATAAACTTGTCATGGAAAAAGCATTTTGATTTTTTTGAAAATATGAAGAAGATGTTCATAAAATCAGATTTGCAATCATCTTGGCAGATCAACTCGAATGTTATGATAATAGCGACATTTCAATATGGCATATTTCCCGAAGATCTCAAACTTGCAATGGTTAAACCATAACATTGGAATTTTACCATTTTTCTCAAAGGCATTTAATACTATCTAGGTACAAAAGGCTTCCTATCTTTTTTTTATTTAGAAAATTTGCTAAGCCATTCTCAACATGGCTATCTAAAAGAAAAATCAATAGAAACTACTGTTTATGAATTGGTTTTTATACGTTCTTACTGTTAAGACTTTCGTTAGTGCTTCGTAATAAGCAAAAAGTCACATGTTACCTCCTATGAATGTACTGTTAAGCAGAACTATCTTATTTATATAACATTGAATATTTTGGAGTGCACCTATTGGTAGTAACACTTACATTTTCTTTAGTCTTCAGAAGCAATTTCACTCAGCAAGGATGAAAATTATGAGAATCTTTCGTGTGGGTGACACTTTGAAATAAATGTTTTTGACATAAATTTGTCATGGATAAGGCATTTTGATTTTTTTGAAAATGAAGAGGATGTTCATAAAATCGGACTTGGAATCATCTTGGCAGGTCAACTTGAATGTTATGATAATAGTAACATTTCAATATGGTTAAACCATTGCAATTTTGAATTTTGATTTTTGTTTGAAAATATGGTAGGATATTCATAAAATCTGTTGTGGAATCATCTGCGGCTGAAAGACAAACTTCAGTCGCTATTTTCCATTGTTCAATATAACCTCTTGGGATGTATTCATGTTGAAAAGGGGAACATTCTCCATGAAAATTGAAAAATGTCATTTATTTGTAATATCTAACAGAAAACAACTACTTCCCCGGCAAAAGCCACACTGGACACTGAACTAAATCTGATAGATATTGTAAAAAGACTCTAACCGAAAAGAAAAAATCTGAAAGTGAAAATTCGGATTATTTTAAATCTTCTCTAGATTTCATATACAAGAAAAAATCAACTATATGAATGAAAATGCGAATTTCCACTTTCAGATTTTTTCTTTTCGGTTTCAGTCTTTTCACAATATCTATATCAGATGTAGTTCAATGTCCAGCGTGGCTTTTGCCGGGGAAGTAGTTTTCTGTTAGATATTACAAATAAATCACATTTTTCTTTTTTCAATTTTCATACTATCTAGGTGCAAAAGGTTTCCTAGCTTTTTTTATTCAAAATCAATACAAAATGCTGTATACAGTCTCACTGAAAAAATACAGAATATGTGGACAAAGACTTACCATTGGGAATATCCTTGGAATTATTTGGAGCTTTTGACAGCCTCATAAACTAAATAGCCTCAAACATACTGTTTCTGTTTGTCATTCTGGTTCGAATTGATGAATCCTCTGTTTTCTCAAACAAAATGATCCTGAAATATTACAAATTGAGCATTTTTTATGTGTTTTTGACACTGAAATGAAACTATATTTATAATTTCATTTCAGTGGTTTTTGAGAAATCAGACCAAGGACCAAGGAAGATGGAAGCTGCCAATTTGGAGGTTATGATACTGTCAATATGCTCGGCAGCCAAAATATCCGGGCGGTGTCTTCTTCTTCTTCATGTAATGGCCTTAGCTTCTAGGGCTATCCGGTCATTTCGTGTCGTGTTTTTAATAGTTGACAGTTATTCTCGTCGAATTGCTAGGAAACAGTTTCTCATTAAACAACCCAAATTCATCCGATAAAATACAAACCACTTGTGCAATTCTAAGTGAGAAAACAATTATGACAAAAAGGACCTGATCTACTTTTTATCATTTCAACTGAATAACTATAGATGTCGCACCATTTGCGCAGATTGCGAATTGTCAAAGAGTAGAGTTCTATTGTCTATTCGCGAAATGCGTTCCCAATGGTGGTGCTAAAAATGTAAGCGTGAAACAAGATAATGGTGACTGTAACTTATTTCGCATAGCGATAGCGAATCAAAACATACGCTATCCCTTTCCGGTACATCAGAAAGTAATAGCGTTTGCTTTGTTTACCTTCGTTGCGCTTCGCTTCGTTATGCGAATCGCGTAACAGAGTGCTACCCCATAACTGTTTAATATCAGTCTCATTCAAATTTTAGTGAAGTACTCGAGTTGTTCAAAGTTGAAATGAGTTTATCAAACAGTTTTATCTACGACGACATTGCCATATTTTTAATGGAAAATAATGTAAAGAAACCTTGTCTTTGCTACTATTGGTGAATATGCTCATTAATGGAACTTTTGAGTTCTGTCGCTATTTCAAGTTAACTGATTCTGAAACTATGAACACCAAAGAATATCACTTAATTCAATTTATTTCCGAAAATCGAATAATAACGAGAAAACAATTAAATAAATATGCTATCGCTTATGGCAACGAAGACCTGATCTACTTTTTATCAGTTCAGCCAAATAATTATAGATGTCGCACCTTTTGCGCAGACAGCGAATCACCCTCAGAGTAATAAAAGACCATAGAGATACTCTCTCCATCCTTGTCTTGAAGTCAACATAACTTTGTTTGGAAACCACCTAAAATCAAGAATCCATGATCATGTTTCAGAAAAATAATATATATTACTACCTACCTCATCCTTGTATACAATATCAGAAACTTTTCATCTGGGGTATAGACAGAAATCTACGCGAGCAGCAAGGAACGCAATGATATGACAATACCAGATAAATAAGAGAGACGCACTACTGTGTCTATCCTGTTAGCCCACCCGACGAATGAACAGATCACGTCGATATCGCTTCTTCGAGCGAGTAGAGGAGAAATTGTAATGATCTCTCAACATATAGCAAGCTGAAACCACCATACCCCAGATGAAAACTTTCCGATACTGTATAGCCCATACAGCTTGCAGATATGCCACTATATTTATATATTTTTTACAGAATAACCAGATAATTAAATATGTGTGAAAATTACATGCGTTAAAAATCAACATAGAGCTTACAGAATTACCACTATACTATGGAAATAGTATGAATGAAAGTAAATGAATTATATGTAGGTAATTGAAATGTAGAAAGTAGAAAGCCATATAGTGAAAAAAAAAAAAATTGTGATTTTGCTTATCCATTATTTCTTATAACAAACATAACAACACTTCGAGGATACGTTCCGTTAATCGCCGAAAGTCACCAGACTTACGATTTCTGTCTGAAAACTGCAAGACCATTCGCATATGTGCCTTTCACTTGCATTTCTATTACATGGTCATATTTTCTCTGGTTCTGTATTGATTTTCTCAATACTAGAGGTCCGGTATTTGAGTTTTTCAAATTATACCGTCGTATATTTCTCTGAATCGTTCATTAGGTGAACTAGAACATGTTCCGTGCTCACCCCACGTTTCTCACGCACGTCGACAGGCACAAGTGTGAACGTCGATGGGTATGCATTTCTCATGAAGGGTTGAAAAATCAGGGTGGGCACCCATGTATCTGAATCGGCCTTAAGTGTTCTGCCACAAATTACTTTTATTCGTTTTCATCGAGGTGTAGCACTTCCCACACCTGGTGTTATTTACGCTCGATTTCAGCATTCGTTTGAAAATTAATTTGACACATTCCTTTGATTGAACTGCACACAGCTACACTCGATTCAAAATGCGGTGTAAATTACACTACACTTTTGAGTTTTTCAAATTATACCGTCGTATATTTATATATTGTAGCTGAGTGCAGCTCAAACAAAGGAATGTGTCAAATTGATTTGCAAACGAATGTTAGAATCGAGTGTAAATTACACCAGGTGTAGAAGTGCTACACCTCGATGCAAACGAATAAACCTTGTGCTGTGCTTGTGCTGTGAGTATGACTGTCATTTGTCAATTCTGTCTTACTACTGTTACTAGTGAGTGTTACTGTCAATTTAACCGGGATAAGGTCTATGGAAATAAAAGTTCCAATGGTATTCTAGAATATTTGTATAGAAATAACAAAGTGTTTATAGATGGAAAAGAATGGCCAAGAGCCAGTACAGTGATAGAAAGGTACTGTACTACTGTGGAGTTGACCGTGGTCGAAGGCTGAGCCGATTGCTGGAATCGGCTTCACCGGCTAGTTTTACCCTATACCAGGATTTGCAAAGGAATGTGATGGTGGCCCGGTTCAAAACAAATCAGGTAAGCATTAGGTTGAAGTAAGAAGTCCTCATGGTATTCATTCTTTGGTTTGCCCTTTGTTTAATGTTCGCTTTGTGTTTGTCCCATTTTAGATTATGTGCGAAAGGTACTTTTGTTAAAAAAATATGATTTTGCATTAATTCTTTTTTTGCTTTCTTCTCCTTTTCGAGGTCTTCGATATTTCACTTCTTTTGATACAACATTCATCACTTATAATTACAAGAGAGCTTTTTTTGTCGAGGTAAACTTGACATGTATTGAGTAATTTTGTGTAATTTTGAAAAACTGAAAAAAATAAACAATTATTAAATTCCTTTACAGAAAAAAACTGAAATAAAATATTAACGTTTAGTCTTCGTCAGTTGCGGACTCTTCGCCAATGTCTGGTTCCGGTAAATTGTCCCTCACTGTGGGACTTGTTTTTAGGGAGCGGTAAAAACTATGGTATGCTCTTGGTATTGTTAAATCCTTACACATTGTATCAAGGTCTCTCCATTTGGCCTCGCTGATGGGCAAGTTATATTGATAGGCCTTTTTTAAGTCGACTTGTTTTGGACGGCCTCGGTTTTTTTTACAGTTTACCTCAATAAAATCACCAGTAAAGTCTATTTTGTAACGAACTTTTATGGAATTATTTTCTTTAACGAACCGAACGCAGCAAAGCTTTCTGCAGGGAAGTTTCTTTAAATTGAAGGAATTATTTTTTAAATAAATTTGAAATCGAAAACGTCATCAAACGTCAAGGACTTTACAGCAAAAGGACATGGTGTGATACGTGTATCTTATAAGTTGTGCCCACACCTCGGGTGTATAAACGGGTAAATATTTTGATTTTTTTCTCTATTTTCGAGTGAATGGAGTCACACTCCATTTCAGTGTGCCCTGGTTCGAAAAACCGATAATTGATTACTTTAAATGATGGATGGTCCGCAAGAAGTTGGATGCACATGGTTGCACATATTTGATTCTTTTGCTGCCCTCCACAACTATCAGACATCATACGAACCTCCTCAATTTCAGACTGGCTCATAATAAAATCATACAGAGAGGATGCAATTTCATTAGATCCTTTTTCCATTTGTTTCGTCCCAAAAGTAGCACATAACATTTTGGTTTCCTAAATTGTAAATTGTGAAATTGAACACAGCTAGTTTCTTTAAATAAAATATTTGTCTGGCAGATCCTTTGGGCGTTGTTAAGACTGCCTGCAAATCGGAATTAAATGCCAAAACTTTAGGATTAACCTTTGCTATTAATTTGTCCTCATCACGGGCTTGTCTCGCTTCATTTTTCCTTTTGATATGTTTTTGATACGCTTCTTCTTCTGCCTTTTCCTCTTCTTCAGACATACTTTGGTAAGCCAAACATTTCTTACATTGATCTTTTTACGGCTTAAAGACGCCTAAGTTGTATTCGGAGAATATCTGTCGATATTTTTCAAATGTAACAATTTTGACATTTTCAGTGCTGCACAACTCTTTGTACATCCTGTACATTATGGATATATTGAGGGATGGGTCAAGGTACTTCTTAGTACTGGATATACGACAGTAATGCGATTCTACCGCTGGAAAGGATAGAATCTGGTTTCGTATACATTTTTCAACATTCTTTGGTAATTTGTTTGATGGTTGGTGTTTTCCACGTTTATCTGGTTCTAAAATTCACTTCGCACTTCGCATAAAGGCGCCTGTCACATTTAATGTTCTCATAAAAAATTCTCTACATACTGTGAGTTTGATTCCATCAACCGTAAGATTATACACACAGGTGTAGTTTTTTCTGGAATTTTCGATACCTTGTCGTCCGTTTTTTTGTTTTTTTTTTCAATGTGATTATGTAGAAATTGACATTGATCGTCAGTGTAGCTTAAATTACGAAAGTTATTATAAATCCTGATTCGATTGGGCTTGGTGACTGCTGTTACACATTTATGTTTTGGCTTATTGAGACAAGGTACCGGCAAAAGAGGGCGTGAAGGTTTCTCGATTCCTTATGGCCAATGTAAGACTCACCTCTGAGCCTTTTTACTTTCCTAACATTTTTTATAGGTACCTTTTCACGGTCAGCCAAACCCTCGACATCACTTTCCAATGAGCTCTCAGTTTCTGTTTCTGACGAACCTGAAGGTTCATAGACATCCGAAGATGAACTAGAAACAATCAAATCTTCTTCTAGTGTTCGTGGTGAAGCTGGGGGAAGATTGGTAGGTTGGTCAACCAGACAAGATGTTGACGGAAGCTGGTCAATTTCACAGCATTGTTGATGTGCATCTGGATGCTCAATGGTGATACTTGAAGGCACTTCGTTAAGCATAGTATCATCTGAAATCAAAAAAAGAAAATAGTAAAATACATAACATACGAATTTGTGACACAAAGTAAAGATTTTCGTCTATAATTCATAATGCAAAAAGAGGGTCAGAAGGTTTTGCATATAGCAAAACAAAACAAACCAAAACAAAATCTAAGTAGGTACTAAGTGTAGCAAATAAACCCAAATCATGGATTTTGCATGCACAAAATATCGTTTTGTGCATGCAATAAGTAAAAAAATAAAACCAAGGAATAATACTCAATACACCATAAGTTCTATTCCAGAATTTCCACCAAATTTTGGAAAATTCAGGCTGTTATCTATGGCTGACCTCAAACTAATCTTATCATCTTTGAACAAAAATACTACAGACAGAAATGGAATAAACTTGAACGTAATCAAACTAGCTATAGAGGTAGCTGGAAACTGGTTTTTACAAATTATAAATTTATCACTGAGTGAAGGAACATTTCCTAATGACTGGAAGGTATCTACCATTAATCCCATTCAAAAAGTAAGAAACACTGTAATATGTTCAGAGTTTAGACCAATCAACACACTACCAGTATATGAAAAACTGCTGGAACTTGCAGTCAAAGAACAATTGTTAATGTATATAAATAACAACAAAATTTTAATTACACAACAGTCAGGATTCAGACAGTCACATTCTTGTGAAACTGCATTACAACTTGTCTTTCACGAGACTTTCGAAATTCGAGATTTCTCGTCTCGATTTCGAGACGAGATCGAGACGAGACTAATGGGGTTTTTCGAGACGAGATCGAGAAAACCCACTTCGAGATTTTTCGAGATCGAGAAATTATTTCGAGATTTCTCGATCTCGAAAAAATATATGTGCTGCAATAACTCACAGCTCTAAATACGCCAGAAAAGAGAAAATAAAAAACTATGCTAAGAAATAATTTTAATTCATTTTAAACATAAGAACATAAACCAAAAAAAAAATCACAAAGAAAACAAATCAAATAAAAAGGACAAAGGTAAAAATGAATATTTTCATATTCTTAAAGAGCTCAAACGTCTTAAAAACTATTAAATACGATTAACACGAAAACTAAATTTAAATACTCAAAAATTAACAAAACATAAGAAAATGAATGAAAAATACACAAAGTTTTCTAACAGATAACAAAATTGTTGTTTATACACTTGTAAATATATCTTTGTTACATAGCCAAGAATTCAAACACAGTAAAAGTTGAGCCGATTCTCCAGTTAATCGGCTTCGTTCTTTACTAATGGTTAGTGTTGCTTTTGAAAAAAGTCTTTCTGCCGGCACTGAAGTAGCTTGTATACTTAAAAAATCACGAGCCATCTTTGATAAAGTCGGATATATGGCCTCGTTTTTTCTCCACCACTCTAAAATATCTTGATTCCCTTCAGCTCTCTTAGACAAACAATATTCATCTAGTTCTTTTCTCCAGTCATGCTCTCTATTGCCGTTGCTTTTTTCAAATAAACTTTGCAAATCAAAATCGTCGGTATTGTCATCAGTACAAGGATGCGATGTTGAAGAAAAATCGTTATTGGAAGTAACAACATAATTTACGTAATAAACTTCTTTATACAAGTTTTCGAATTTAGATATTGCTTGTTGCTTCAAATCTCTTCCCCAATTCGTCAAGTTGAATGTTTCGGTCTTATGTCGTGGATCCAATATTAATGCAACACAATATATCCAATTGGTTTTTGAATAGTGTTTGACGATTTTATTCCTTGCTGCTTGAAGAGCTTCTATAACTTGTTCGTCGGTTGTATTTCTATTTGGGCATTCGTCTAGCTCAAAAGCCCAGGTTTCCAATTTATCTAGAAGCATATTAATTCCTAAGACGACCATAGGTAATGTACAGTATTTTTCGCCTTGAAGACAATCCGATAAAGTTTTAAAAACTTTTAAATAATCAAAAATTCGGCTTAATAGCTCCCAGTCTTGAGACGAAATATGATAATCCTTTAAGTCATCATTATTTTCACACAAAATATTTAGAGATTTTTTCATTCTTAGGGCCCAGTTCACCATATTTAATGTTGAATTCCACCTTGTTTTAACGTCAATTACTGGCATCAACATCGTTAAATCTGCAGACTTACAACAGTTGATAAACTTAATCTTGATCTGTTCCGATCTTTTGATTTTAAGAGCTAGCTGACGTTTTATTGTTTACATCAACAATTTCAGGATCGGTAAGTTTGTCGTAATTCTCGTCTTCATCAATATCATCAGTAGAAAAAAAATCAAGTTCTTTTACTTCTGCCACGCTACTGTCAGCTTTTATAATTTTAAGCAGATCTTGTACTGCTAGATTTAAAATGTGACTAAAGCACACGAAATGATTGTCTTTACTGTCAAAATTTTCCATCATACTAGATAAATGCTGAGCAAATGTGAAATGATGTACTATCTGTAGTTATACCTTGAATCCTTTGATTGAGCTCGTATTTGTTAATGACACTATTGAATATGTTGGCTATTTCGATACCTGCATGCTGCCCTAGCGCGGGGATGAAATCCAAAACAATACTTTTCAATTTCCAGTTTTGATCAATAAAATGAGCTGTGATGCCATAAAATGACATGTTGACATTGGACGTCCACGAATCAATTGTTGTAGATATTTTAAAATAGTTGTTGATTTTAAAATAATTTATTAGCTGTTCTTGCATGGAACTGTATTTATTAGAAATTTTTGCCCGTAAAGCATTTCATTTTGGTAACTTTGCCTCTTTATTTAAAAACGAGAAAAGAGCTGTAGATGTTTTGTCTTCAAAAAATCTGAATGGAAGATATTTTTTTATGACCCATTCTATTATGAGTTCTTCAAATTCTATTTGATTAAATCCTCTAAATGTAGATGTATTAGACGTAACCTGAAATAGATAAAAAAATCCACATTTAATAATTATTGACTACCGTGTATTTTAAAGGGCGGATTGAGTTATTATACGTCAGGGAGTTTGATTCCCCAAAATATATCGGAGACTTGATTTTAAACATATCTAACCGAGTATCCAATCATATTTGAATTGGTCATAATTTTTTCGATACAGAGAACAAAGGACCCCGCACGGAATACATGGGATTTTGGTTTATTGCGGAATTCAATGAAACTCTGGTATGTTGTAGATCACGATCTGTAGGTAACACCCTCGTATTTCAAAAATGTAAGTGTGGCTCATGGTTTTTCACGTATTATAGCTTGACGGTTTTCAAATATTAACGTTAAACGGTGAAAACATAGGGTTCTCTAAGATTCCTATTGAAAGAATAAAGTAAGTAAATAACTTTGGAAATATTTAAGTACTTTTCTGATGACTCTGACACCGTAAAAATACTGAGTTTGTAATAAAATGGTATTGATTTTTCAAAGTATCCTAATTACTAAGGCAAATCTCGAAATTGAACTAGAAAATATATCATTTGTAATGAGTAAGGTAAATAACGTTGAAATGGGATATTTTTGAGAACATTTGTGACGAACCCGGTAAACTAAATACTGTCTTGTATCATACAAGTGGTGCGTTTCCAAAGGCATGACATATTTTGACCAAATCACGAGAAAAAAACAGAAATATTCTCAATTTGTGATAAATTAACTTTATTTTCTGTTTTTGTAACTACTTTTAAAATCACCCTGTTTCTCAGAAACTAATCATATGATTTGATTTTGGTCCATTTAAAGTGTTACCTACAGATCATGATCTGCAACATACCAGAGTTTCATTGAATTCAGCAATAAACCAAAATCCCATGTATTCCGTGCGGGGTCCTTTGACTAGATTACAACTAAATTGGTTAAATCATGTTTAGAATAATATATGAAAAACCACTTTTCTTTAGTTTAACACCCTGTCTTTAAAACATATCATTTAGGAACTCATGGGCTTTCAGTTTTTAAATCACTCAAATAATCGTTTGTTCAATTTATTGTACTTGTATGATTAGAAAACACTCTCTATGATCCAAAAAAAGTAAAGAACACTGTAGGCCAAAAAATGCAGAAACTTACCGTCGAAGGACTTAGCATTGTTCTTATGTCGGCTTGACTTTGACCTTTGCCATTGCCTCTAACAAACTCCTTCGGTTTTTCTTTTTCTGGTGGATATAGTAATCGATAATATTTTTCATGTTTGGATTGTAAATGCCTTTTTAATCCGGATGTGTTTGATTTGGCCATTTTTATTTTCCGATTACACAACTTGCATACACCTTCCCTATCATTATTGAGTTTGTTTATACAAGTAATGGTAAAGTACTTTCCAGATCCACTTCCACTTATGTTTTTAGAAACCTCGAAACCTGAATCTGCTGATAGTTCTGATGTCTTCTGAACTTTGGAAGATCGTGTTACTTTGCTTTTGCGGGAGGTAGACGCCTGGCTTACAATGTTTTTTGCCAATCTTTTTCTCTTTTTTTGAATTGGTAATGAATTAGAGTTATCACTACAGTCACTAATCGAATCATTGCTACTAACAATAAATTCACTCCCACTAGCGCTAAACGGGTTTTCCTCTTCACTTTTGTCACTTAATTGTTCATTGGAATCATTGGTTTGATATGAAGGTCCCGGGGTATCCATTCTTTAACTGTCAAATAATGGTCTGGAAATTTAAATGAATAACGTATTAATACGAAAATAAAATCAATATATGGAATAAGTAAAACCCACCTAACAATATTCTAGATAAGCATATACTGCATATACGCCTGAGTCTGAACCAATACTTCAAATAAGTACCTATATAATAACGCTAAAACACACACACACACTGCAACGTCTGCAACTTGTAATAACATGAAAACTCAATGGATCTTATCACATAATTCCAAAGATTAGTAAACAAACAACCCCTTCTGCATCCCGCTACGCTACTCACGATGCCAGGTCAGGCGGTCAGTGTTGCCACTTGCCAGGTCGAAACACAAGGGAGAAATGAGAATGAGATGATGAGTATCATTATATTTTTATTAGATTTAAACAATAATTTCAAAGTCTTGTACAATGCTATTTTATATTTCTTTATTACAATAATCAAAGGATAATTATTATTACTTTGAAAATTAATTGATAGGACACTATTCGGTCAGTCTGGCCTTTCAGGGTAAAGAAATTCCATAAAGGTTAAGGGTCATGAATTCAACTTTATTAATATTGTATTCTTCAAATATGTTAGTCCAAGCTTATTACTATATTACTTCTAAGGATATTCTTATGGCAGACTTATGGCACCATTTTTGTATAAATTTCTCTATGCAGTACTGCGACCCCTACTATTGAAATAAAATAATTTGAGTAATATCGATAGGTAATTTTTTTTTCAACAGACGACTGTTTCGCTTATAAAAAAATGAGTTTCTTGCTGGTGTTGGTACATTCTTCTAAGAAACAATTTTAAACTTTCACCTTTCGTACCTAGGTAAATTTTAAATGTATGGATAAAAGATTAAATTGAAACATCAAGGATTCGTTTGATATTCATTTTTTGGAACAATATTGTTTATTTTTGTGCTGATACTCGGCGGTTTTTTTGTTATACGTGGCTTTTAGTTCATTGCATATAGCCTCTGTATTTTAACTTAATTTTTTTTATAGAAAAAATTTAATACCCTGTATTTTGGTGCAGCCTTGGCCTTGTGTTATACGTTATAACCTATACATAGCATTTTATAATAGCATTCAGTTTTTATTTTCGAGACTCTCGAAATATCGAGTCTCGAATCGAGATCGAGAAATTGTCTTCGAGAAAAACATCGAGACGAGAGTTTGTTTATTTCTCGTCTCGATGATCGAGACGAGACGAGAAAGTGCCTTCGAGACGAGATTTCTCGTCTCGTGAAACACTAATTACAACTACTGATCTCTTCGTGGAAAGTAGATATTGCTGAAAAGAAATTAATAGGTGTTGTATTCTTAGATTTTCAACGAGCCTTTGAAACAATCAAAGTAGATCTACTATTAAAAAAATTAGAAAAATATGGCATCACTGGTAATGTGTTGAAATGGTTCGACAGCTACTTGAAAGGCAGGGAACAGGTTGTGAAATATAATAATCAATTCTCAGAATTACTCAAAATAAAAAATGGAGTGCCACAGGGTTCAATCCTTGGTCCAATATTATTTATTCTTAAATGACATAGCTACACAAATAACTAAACGTAAAATAAAACTATTCGCAGATGACACAATGTTATATTACTCAGGAACAACAGATGAAATAGAAAACAATCTTAATAAGGATCTTACAAACATCAGTACTTGGTTATGTAATAATGGATTGAAGCTCAATGTGAAAAAAGTAAATTTATACTAATAGGTAATAGATGCCAGGTTAAGATGATAAATGAAAATTTCAAATTTCATATAAATATTGAAAATGAGGAAATCGAACAAGTCAAGGAATTCAAATATCTAGGCATAATATTGGACCAAGAATTGAATATGAACGCAAATGTAAACTATATAAAAAGGAAAGTGGCCAAAAAAATACACTACCTTTATAGATTAAATAACAAAGTATCTGAATTTTCAAAACTCACAATATACAAAAGTGTCATAGCACCTCATTTTGATTATTGTAGCACCATCTTACTTTTTCTAAATAATGAACAAATGAATATATTCCAAAAATTACAAAATAGGGCCATGAGGGCAATATTAAATTGTAATAGGCGAACACAAATTAAGAAAATTTTGAATACTCTATCATTGATGACAATTAGACAAAGAATAAATTACAACATGCTATTGTTCGTATATAAATTAAAAAACAATATGTTACCAACCTATCTTTCAGATCAGCTGACATATATAAGTAATATCCATACCTATAATACACGTACGAAAGATACTAATGATTTTTATATCAACCCTAATTTGAAAGCAGGAATAATATTTAGTAAAAGATTGATCTTGTTTAATAATCTACCAACGGAATTGAAAAAAATACCATCAATATGTTTATTTAAAAAAGAATGTTGTAAATATGTGAAGGCTCATATTCCAGATTGAAGACTAGACAATGAGTTGACTACATGTAAGCTGTGTTTTATTTAATTAATCTTAAGACTTGTACTAGTGTGATAGTTTTTTTTAAGTATGGTAATTGAAATTGTGTATGTTTTTAGTCCCTGTGAAGAGCATGATGCTAATAAAGAGTTTATTATTATTATTATTAACCCTTTCAGGACGAAACCTGTCGGATGTTTCATTGGCGCGCGGACGGTAGTTATTTCAGTGCCAGTGGGACGGGTGTCACATATTTGTGACAAAAAAAAATAGAAACAATTACATATATTTAAAGTCAAAACAAACAGCAGTAAAGTTAGAAAGAACGATATACCTTAACCTATCAACCATCTGTATATCGATAAACTTCTAATAACGCTCCTCTTCATGGTAAATCCGAAAACATGGGGTAACACATAGACCAACATCACAATTTAATCACATGTGCCTGGTGTTTTTTCTCTTTTTTTCACGTTTTTCTGTCTGAGAGCAAACCTAACATCTACAAAATTGCGCTTGTCCGTTTTTGCGTGGAACCATTTCTGGAAAATGTCTTTTACGGAGCCGGGCAAGGCCGTGGTTCTAACTAGCACGTTTTTCTTTTGGTGGATACCTAAAAACAAATATCTAATTTATTTTTTCCAATAAGCTAGTAAAAACAAAATTTACCTTTCTAGTAATTGGCGAACCACCTCTAAATGAAAGTTTGGGAATGGCACCTTGTTCGCATTCTGAGTTAAGTACATAGCACGGGCATTTAGCATGCATAGGTCCAGTGAGTGGAAGAAAAGTTTTTTGTACCATTTCACCGTATTTCTTGTACAGTCAACGGTACTGATCATCATGTCTGTTTTATCCACACCACCCATCTTTTCGTTATAGTCAACAACACAAGCAGGCTTCTTTTTGAATTCATTAGGTACTCTGTCTTTCTTAGCAAGTGTTACCATTTCATTGTCATGCATTGTAGTAAGCATATGTACCTCTCTTCTGTCCTTCCATTTTAGAGCCATTACATAATCACTGCTCCTAAACTCTGTTTCTCCCTTCTTCAGCTTTTTTTCAAATTTTGGCATTCCTTTTCTGTTGACCCTCACCGTCCCACAAGAATTTGTTTTTTGACTCCAAAGGTATACCGACAATGTAGGGCTTGTATAAAAGTTCTCACTATATAAAGAATGACCTTTATTTAGATATGGCTTCAGAAGAGTAAGTACTGTCTTGCCTGATAAACCAAATTCTTTGTGTCTGTTTGGATCATTTTCTTTTCCAACATAAACAATAAAATCTAAGACATATGCGGTTTCGCAGTCACATAAAACGAACAGTTTTATACCAAATCGATGTCTCTTTGTTTTTATGTACTGCTTGAATAACAGACGACCCTTGAAAAGGATCATGCTTTCGTCTATCACAAGGTTTTGAAATGGTTACAATAGCTTTGCAAAATTTTCTTCATTAGATCTAGTACGGGTCCCATTTTATACAGTCGGGGCTTTGGCGTCTGAACTTGTTCATTATTTTGAAAATGCAGGTTTCTCAAAATTGTCAAATATCGATCACGCGACATTGAATTTCTAAAAAAGGGCGTTGCAGTCAGGATATCTTTAGTTCAATAATGTTTAATGTCAGTCTTTTTTGTGTGGGGCATTAGCATCGTTAAAGCAATAAAGACGAAAAAATCCAATTTATCTAGTTGTTTCCAATTTTTTGTCCCTTGTTGCTGAGCGTATAAAGTTAAAAGTGGAGGATAAAGATTACTAGGTATAATTTCCTTTTTATTCAAATTTTTTCTTACCTTGAACTTATAGTTTTCGACAATTTTTCATTATTCTTTCTATTCGAAAACTCATCTTACTAAAATCACGAATCTCTTAAAACACAATTGTTTACACTGCCAATACCACCAATGTGGCATATTCGTTATTTTCAATCTTGAATCGTACAAAAATTTGCAAAGGCAAAAGCACGAACGTGGTACATTCGTGTTTTCGGTATGGAAGCAAATCTTCAACTGAATATCCGCTCGACCTTGTAGAATTCTGATGTAGTATTGTATTGTATGTTGTACTAGTATAGGTGGACTGTAAGTATTGCACACTGAATTTAAACAGATTTATTTACATTTAGAATACTATTGATACAAATATTAATATTCCAAAACAAAAAATTTCTCAGGAGAACAGATTTTCTATCACATGTAGGGAAACCGAGATAACCAAAACTCTTTTTATTCATACAACCCTAGGGTAGAAGGTTTATTTATTTACGGATAAACCAATTACAGTAATACATAAAATGTAGAGTGTTAAATAGTATATCTAAATCTACGTAAATCTAAAATCTAATCTAGTCTAGTATCTAATCGTTTCAAATGAGTAAATTGTTACAGAAGGTATCTACTTAAGACAGGCTTACAATGTTTATTTTTTTAGTGTTCCTTTTGAATGAGGATGGCGATGAATCAAAAAGGTCAATATGTCTGATAAATTTGGCAGTCCTTTGAATTCTTGTCATAGGTTCATTGCACCCGTAATTTGTTGAATGAAATCATTTACATTGAAATTTATTAATTCCAGCGATTCTTGAGAGTTGATCAGGCCATTCAGTAGTTTGTAAAATAAGTTTAAATCTGACTCAACTCTACGACATTCAAGAGATCTAAGACCCAGACGTGATTTTAAATCATTATAATCATAATTTACGATGTACTATTTTTTTCTGTCCGGCATGTAAAGATGCATTCAAGAGTGTTCCGTTTCTGTTGCGACAGATAACTGATTTTAAAAATGAAGTGAAGGATTTGAAGAAGGATATTGAACTACTCAAAATGAACGCAAAACCCTTTGATATGGAAGATGTCATTCTTGAAGTGGACGAGCGTGGTCGTAGAGCTAACAATTTGATGTTTTATAATACCCCCGAATCTAATTCTGGAAATACTCCTGTGAGAATTAATCATGACAAACAACATGTTCTCGATATAGCAAAACTCATTGGGGTGGAAGTCAATGAGATAGACATTCTAAAAGTGTTTCGTGTGGGACAAGTCAACGGCAATAAGCCTAGGCCAATGAAAGTTATTTTTTCTAGTAATATCATTGTTCAAAAAATGCTTCGCTTTGCATTCAAGCTCAAGGAATCTGAGTATAAGATTGGTGCAGATAGAACAAAACTTCAACAAAGTTACGTGATCAAAATTAAAGATGAGTTTAAGTCTCAGTTGAACAATGGTGTGAAAGACATTATGATGAAGTTTTTCAACGGTATTCCAAGAATTGTTACTAAAGATAAAACTATTAAAACTCGTTCAAAAAACGAATAAGTAATTTCAACTGTACTATCAAAATGTGGGTGGCATACGAACAAAACTAGACTTACTCAAACAAACAGTGTCGATGTGTGATTATGATGCAATAATCCTTACAGAAACCTGGCTTAATTCTGATATTTTGCCGAGTGAAGTCAATTTTCATGGATTTAATGTATATAGGTATGATAGAAATTGCCTTACAAGTGTCCACCAACGTGGGGGTGGAGTATTGATTGCAGTCCGTAAACTAAATTGGTTACCACAACTTGTGATAGCATTGAACAAATCTTTGTCTCTGTGAGTACTAGCTCTAATACGGACAAAATTCTATTGGGAGCTGTATATCTCCCACCAAAATCAGATGTAGATTGCTACTTACAGCATTGTCGTACTGTTGAGGAGATAGCTAATATCTATGATGATCATACTATGTTACTGGCGGGAGACTATAACCTACCAGAAGCAATCTGGAGCAATGATGAAGGTCACGATCTATCAGTGAGTTGTCCAGAAAACTCAGCTGCTTGTATTCTACGTGAAAGCTTTTCATTTTTGAATCTTTTCCAAATCAACGATATATGTAACAATCATGGTGTATACTTGGATCTAATCTTTTCTCACTGTCCGGATATCAAAATTACAACATCGGATGACCTATTATTGGATAATAACTTTCATCATATGGCCTTTTTTCAAATGCCAATAAATGTAATGTCATCCAATTTGAGAACTCAATGTACTTATTATGATTTTAAAAATGCTGATTACCCTATGTTAAATAATTTCTTTGCATCCATAGACTGAAGTACTATTTTTAATAATCTGAATTTAGAATTAGAGGTTCAATATTTTTATGAGGTCCTTCAAACGGGGTTTGAGTTATTTATTCCAGTGAAATCGTATAAATGCTCCACATTTCCTGCCTGGTTTTCAAATGAATTGAAGAGTTTAGTTATTGAAAAGAAAGCGAAGGCAGATTTTAGAAATGTGTTTTCTTTATAAATTGGTTAATGGAATTATTATTTCTCCACTGTTACTAAGCATTTTTTTCTGAACTTTTTTAATTGCATCAATGTCGGTTTTATATCTAGAATACCAAATAATTGAATTGTATTCTAGGTTTGAGCGAACTATTGCACAATACAATAGTTTCAATATTTCTGGCGAAAATTCCTTAGTTGATCTTAAGGCAAAGCCTAATAGTTTGAAAGCTTTAGATACGATGGTAATTATATGTGGTCTGAATGTCAGTCTATTATCAAATAGCACACCTAAGTCCTTAATAATATCTTTGGATACTAAGCTATCATTTTTTATCATGCAATCAAACTCGATTGGGTTATTACTTCTTGAGAATTTTACCTGGAAACATTTTTTGCGTTTAATTTGAGCAAATTTGTGTCGCACCATTTTACAGGGTGGTTTAGGTCTTCTTGCAGTAGCTCAGCGTCATCACTGTTAACCACACTCCTAAATAACTTTAGGTCATCAGCGAACATTAAAAAGTTACTATTTTGTATAACTCCCTTGATATCATTTGAAAATAAGTTGAATAGAATTGGGCCCAAATGTGATCCTTGGGGAACACCTTTTGAAGCACTATAAGGGAATCTGGGGGAAGTGCAGGGAGTGGGTAATGCGAAATTTAATTTTGGATTTGGTTGGTTTTGCAACTCATTTTGGAGTTGGTTGGTTTTGCAGTAAACTAGAGCAAAAATATCGACAAAAATTGCGTTAATAATGAGGTTTTAGAATGTTTTCTGTATCATAACTTTACTAAACAATATACAAAATGGAATCTAACAGAAGTAAACTTTTAAAACCTAGTGTGTTCGGCACTCATATATGGCTTGATCTTCTGGGGTAATTCACCACATATTGATAAAGTATTCATTGCGCAGAAGAAAATCATAAGATGCATTATGGGAGTTCGAAACAATGTATCTTGCAAAGTTTATTTCAAGTCATTGTCAATTCTAACTTTACCATCACTTTATATATATCTTCTAATTATGAATATCAGAAAAGAGCAAGATATCTAACGGGTGTGAAGTTATCCACATCCACAAATGTACACTGAGAAAAAGTTAACTTTGTTGGTAACATTTTTTTTTCTTACTTGAATGACGAATTGGACATTTCTCAATGGCTCCATCATATTTAAAAGGTTGATTACCATGGGATATGAGTATTAGGGTAATTTTTTATGATATGAGAGAGGGCGAAATGGGAGTGATATTAATTAAATGAATAAATTTTGTATTAAGAGGGCCTTGTAGAATATTTTTTATGGCAGATTTGTTTTTAGGAGGCTAGACTACATATTTGTAGGTATATCAATTCATTTGTAGCCCCGTCGGAGGGGGTGTGATTGGGGAGAGTTTTTCGAAAAAAATCAATTTTCTAGGAAAACGACATTGTAGAGTTTTTTAGATGAGATATTCTTTTTCAGGAGGTTGAAATACATAGCTGTGGGTATATCAATTCATTTGTAGCCCCGTCGGAGGGGGTGTGATTGGGGAGAGTTTGTCGAAAAAAATCAATTTTCTAGGAAAACGACATTGTAGAGTTTTTTAGATGAGATATTCTTTTTCAGGAAGTTGAAATACATACCTGTGGGTATATCAATTCATTTGTAGCCCCGTCGGAGGGGGTGTGATGGGGGAGAGTTTGTCGAAAAAAATAAATTTCCTAGGAAAACGACATTGTAGAGTTTTTTAAATTGGATATTCTTTTTCAGGAGGTTGAAATACATACCTGAGGGTATATGAATTCATTTGTAGCCCCGTCGGAGGGGGTGTGATGGGGGAGAGTTTGTCGAAAAAAATCAATTTTCTAGGAAAACGACATTGTAGAGTTTTTTAGATGAGATATTCTTTTTCAGGAGGTTGGAATACATAGCTATGGGTATATGAATTCATTTGTAGCCCCGTCGGAGGGGGTGTGATGGGCGAGAGTTTGTCGAAAAAAATAAATTTCCTAGGAAAACGAAATTGAACAGTTTTTTAAATTGGATATTCTTTTTCAGGAGGTTGAAATACATACCTGAGGGTATATGAATTCATTTGTAGCCCCGTCGGAGGGGGTGTGATTGGGGAGAGTTTTTCGAAAAAAATCAATTTTCTAGGAAAACGACATTGTAGAGTTTTTTAGATGAGATATTCTTTTTCAGGAGGTTGAAATACATAGCTGTGGGTATATCAATTCATTTGTAGCCCCGTCGGAGGGGGTGTGATTGGGGAGAGTTTGTCGAAAAAAATCAATTTTCTAGGAAAACGACATTGTAGAGTTGTTTAGATGAGATATTCTTTTTCAGGAAGTTGAAATACATACCTGTGGGTATATCAATTCATTTGTAGCCCCGTCGGAGGGGGTGTGATGGGGGAGAGTTTGTCGACAAAAATTAATTTCCTAGGAAAACGACATTGTAGAGTTTTTTAAATTGGATATTCTTTTTCAGGAGGTTGAAATACATACCTGAGGGTATATGAATTCATTTGTAGCCCCGTCGGAGGGGGTGTGATGGGGGAGAGTTTGTCGAAAAAAATCAATTTTCTAGGAAAACGACATTGTAGAGTTTTTTAGATGAGATATTCTTTTTCAGGAGGTTGAAATACATACCTGAGGGTGTATGAATTCATTTGTAGCCCAGTCGAAGGGGGTGTGATGGGGGAGAGTTTGTCGAAAAAAATCAATTTTCTAGGAAAACGACATTGTAGAGTTTTTTAGATGAGATATTCTTTTTCAGGAGGTTGAAATACATACCTGAGGGTGTATGAATTCATTTGTAGCCCAGTCGAAGGGGGTGTGATGGGGGAGAGTTTGTCGAAAAAAATCAATTTTCTAGGAAAACGACACTGTAGAGTTTTTTAGATGAGATATTCTTTTTCAGGAGGTTGATATACATACCTAAGGGTATATGAATTCATTTGTAGCCCCGTCGAAGGGGGTGTGATGGGGGAGAGTTTGTCGAAAAAAATCAATTTTCTAGGAAAACGACATTGTAGAGTTTTTTAGATGAGATATTCTTTTTCAGGAGGTTGGAATACATAGCTATGGGTATATGAATTCATTTGTAGCCCCGTCGAAGGGGGTGTGATGGGGGAGAGTTTGTCGAAAAAAATCAATTTTCTAGGAAAACGACATTGTAGAGTTTTTTAGATGAGATATTCTTTTTCAGGAGGTTGAAATACATACCTGAGGGTGTATGAATTCATTTGTAGCCCAGTCGAAGGGGGTGTGATGGGGGAGAGTTTGTCGAAAAAAATCAATTTTCTAGGAAAACGACATTGTAGAGTTTTTTAGATGAGATATTCTTTTTCAGGAGGTTGATATACATACCTAAGGGTATATGAATTCATTTGTAGCCCCGTCGAAGGGGGTGTGATGGGGGAGAGTTTGTCGAAAAAAATCAATTTTCTAGGAAAACGACATTGTAGAGTTTTTTAGATGAGATATTCTTTTTCAGGAGGTTGGAATACATAGCTATGGGTATATGAATTCATTTGTAGCCCCGTGGGAGGGGGTGTGATGGGCGAGAGTTTGTCGAAAAAAATAAATTTTCTAGGAAAACGACATTGTAGAGTTTTTTAGATGAGATATTCTTTTTCAGGAGGTTGATATACATACCTAAGGGTATATGAATTCATTTGTAGCCCCGTCGAAGGGGGTGTGATGGGGGAGAGTTTGTCGAAAAAAATCAATTTTCTAGGAAAACGACATTGTAGAGTTTTTTAGATGAGATATTCTTTTTCAGGAGGTTGATATACATACCTAAGGGTATATGAATTCATTTGTAGCCCCGTCGAAGGGGGTGTGATGGGGGAGAGTTTGTCGAAAAAAATCAATTTTCTAGGAAAACGACATTGTAGAGTTTTTTAGATGAGATATTCTTTTTCAGGAGGTTGGAATACATAGCTATGGGTATATGAATTCATTTGTAGCCCCGTGGGAGGGGGTGTGATGGGCGAGAGTTTGTCGAAAAAAATAAATTTTCTAGGAAAACGACATTGTAGAGTTTTTTAAATTGGATATTCTTTTTCAGGAGGTTGAAATACATACCTGAGGGTATATGAATTCATTTTTAGCCCCGTCGGAGGGGGTGTGATGGGGGAGAGTTTGTCGAAAAAAATCAATTTTCTAGGAAAACGACATTGTAGAGTTTTTTAGATGAGATATTCTTTTTCAGGAGGTTGGAATATATAGCTGTGGGTATATCAATTCATTTGTAGCCCCGTCGGAGGGGTCGTGGTGGGGAAGAGTGTTTCAAAAACAATCAATTTTCTGGTGAAACAAAACTGAAAAGTTATTTAGATCGGATAGTCTCTTTCAGGAGGTTGTAATACATACATACAAACTGTGTAGATTGGCCTATTGTCCCTCATCAGATACATCCAGTAGTAAGGTTTTTATAGATGTCCCCAAGCGACTGACATAAACGGGTTCCAATAAAGATCTATTCTTGATATTTTTTTCCAACAAAATAAATGATCAAAACCCCACAACTGAATGTATCTATCCACTTGTTTGATGTCAGGTTTCAATTCCACCTCCCAAGAGTTTTGATCTATGTAAATGGTATCCGATAAATAATATTTAGTGATGACTTATTGTATATATGATTTTTCTTAGTCAATTTTTTTCATTGTCTGGTAGGTATATAATAATAAATTATGTTAACATTTTGAAATACAGCTTTTTATTCACAGAACTTTCATTTTTGATTACGAAAAACATAAAAATTAGAATTGACTATTATTACCATTTAGAGCCGTATGAATGGTTATTCGCCAGCGAACCTCCAAAGTTTCACTACACAAGAAGTAACAGGCATTAGTATTCTATTCAAATTTCCTGGAAAAGACAATCCAACAGGCAAATCTACAAAGTTTGTATGTATGTAATTCAACTTCCTGAAAAGGAATATCCAAATTGAAAAACTCTACAATGTCGTTTTCCTAGAAAATTGATTTTTTTCCACACTCTCCACCACCACACCCACTCCGACGGGGCTACAAATGAATTCATATACCCACAGCAATGTATTCTAACCTCCTGAAAAAGAATATCTCATCTAAAAAACTCTACAATGTCGTTTTTCTAGGAAATTGATTTTTTTCGACAAACTCTTCCCCATAACACCCCCTCCGACGGGGCTACAAATGAATTCATATACCCACAGCTATGTATTCTAACCTCCTGAAAAAGAATGTCTCATCTAAAAAACTCTACAATGTCGTTTTCCTAGAAAATTGATTTTTTTCGACAAACTCTCCCCCATCACACCCCCTCCGACGGGGCTACAAATGAATTCATATACCCTCAGGTATGTATTTCAACCTCCTGAAAAAGAATATCCAATTTAAAAAACTCTACAATGTCGTTTTCCTAGGAAATTTATTTTTTTCGACAAACTCTCCCCCATCACACCCCCTCCGACGGGGCTACAAATGAATTCATATACCCTCAGGTATGTATTTCAACCTCCTGAAAAAGAATATCCAATTTAAAAAACTCTACAATTTCGTTTTCCTAGGAAATTTATTTTTTTCGACAAACTCTCGCCCATCACACCCCCTCCGACGGGGCTACAAATGAATTCATATACCCATAGCTATGTATTCCAACCTCCTGAAAAAGAATATTTCATCTAAAAAACTCTACAATGTCGTTTTCCTAGAAAATTGATTTTTTTCGACAAACTCTCCCCCATCACACCCCCTCCGACGGGGCTACAAATGAATTCATATACCCTCAGGTATGTATTTCAACCTCCTGAAAAAGAATATCCAATTTAAAAAACTCTACAATGTCGTTTTCCTAGGAAATTTATTTTTTTCGACAAACTCTCCCCCATCACACCCCCTCCGACGGGGCTACAAATGAATTGATATACCCACAGGTATGTATTTCAACTTCCTGAAAAAGAATATCTCATCTAAAAAACTCTACAATGTCGTTTTCCTAGAAAATTGATTTTTTTCGACAAACTCTCCCCAATCACACCCCCTCCGACGGGGCTACAAATGAATTGATATACCCACAGCTATGTATTTCAACCTCCTGAAAAAGAATATCTCATCTAAAAAACTCTACAATGTCGTTTTCCTAGAAAATTGATTTTTTTCGAAAAACTCTCCCCAATCACACCCCCTCCGACGGGGCTACAAATGAATTCATATACCCTCAGGTATGTATTTCAACCTCCTGAAAAAGAATATCCAATTTAAAAAACTCTTCAATTTCGTTTTCCTAGGAAATTTATTTTTTTCGACAAACTCTCGCCCATCACACCCCCTCCGACGGGGCTACAAATGAATTCATATACCCATAGCTATGTATTCCAACCTCCTGAAAAAGAATATCTCATCTAAAAAACTCTACAATGTCGTTTTCCTAGAAAATTGATTTTTTTCGACAAACTCTCCCCCATCACACCCCCTCCGACGGGGCTACAAATGAATTCATATACCCTCAGGTATGTATTTCAACCTCCTGAAAAAGAATATCCAATTTAAAAAACTCTACAATGTCGTTTTCCTAGGAAATTTATTTTTTTCGACAAACTCTCCCCCATCACACCCCCTCCGACGGGGCTACAAATGAATTGATATACCCACAGCTATGTATTTCAACCTCCTGAAAAAGAATATCTCATCTAAAAAACTCTACAATGTCGTTTTCCTAGAAAATTGATTTTTTTCGAAAAACTCTCCCCAATCACACCCCCTCCGACGGGGCTACAAATGAATTCATATACCCTCAGGTATGTATTTCAACCTCCTGAAAAAGAATATCCAATTTAAAAAACTCTTCAATTTCGTTTTCCTAGGAAATTTATTTTTTTCGACAAACTCTCGCCCATCACACCCCCTCCGACGGGGCTACAAATGAATTCATATACCCACAGGTATGTATTTCAACTTCCTGAAAAAGAATATCTCATCTAAACAACTCTACAATGTCGTTTTCCTAGAAAATTGATTTTTTTCGACAAACTCTCCCCAATCACACCCCCTCCGACGGGGCTACAAATGAATTGATATACCCACAGCTATGTATTTCAACCTCCTGAAAAAGAATATCTCATCTAAAAAACTCTACAATGTCGTTTTCCTAGAAAATTGATTTTTTTCGAAAAACTCTCCCCAATCACACCCCCTCCGACGGGGCTACAAATGAATTCATATACCCTCAGGTATGTATTTCAACCTCCTGAAAAAGAATATCCAATTTAAAAAACTCTTCAATTTCGTTTTCCTAGGAAATTTATTTTTTTCGACAAACTCTCGCCCATCACACCCCCTCCGACGGGGCTACAAATGAATTCATATACCCATAGCTATGTATTCCAACCTCCTGAAAAAGAATATCTCATCTAAAAAACTCTACAATGTCGTTTTCCTAGAAAATTGATTTTTTTCGACAAACTCTCCCCCATCACACCCCCTCCGACGGGGCTACAAATGAATTCATATACCCTCAGGTATGTATTTCAACCTCCTGAAAAAGAATATCCAATTTAAAAAACTCTACAATGTCGTTTTCCTAGGAAATTTATTTTTTTCGACAAACTCTCCCCCATCACACCCCCTCCGACGGGGCTACAAATGAATTGATATACCCACAGGTATGTATTTCAACTTCCTGAAAAAGAATATCTCATCTAAAAAACTCTACAATGTCGTTTTCCTAGAAAATTGATTTTTTTCGACAAACTCTCCCCAATCACACCCCCTCCGACGGGGCTACAAATGAATTGATATACCCACAGCTATGTATTTCAACCTCCTGAAAAAGAATATCTCATCTAAAAAACTCTACAATGTCGTTTTCCTAGAAAATTGATTTTTTTCGAAAAACTCTCCCCAATCACACCCCCTCCGACGGGGCTACAAATGAATTGATATACCTACAAATATGTAGTCTAGCCTCCTAAAAACAAATCTGCCATAAAAAATATTCTACAAGGCCCTCTTAATACAAAATTTATTCATTTAATTAATATCACTCTCATTTCGCCCTCATATCATAAAAAATTACCCTAATACTCATATCCCATGGTAATCAACCTTTTAAATATGATGGAGCCATTGAGAAATGTCTAATTCGTCATTCAAGTAAGAAAAAAAAATGTTACCAACAAAGTTAACTTTTTCTCAGTGTACATTTGTGGATGTGGATAACTTCACACCCGTAGATATCTACATGAAAAGCAGTGACATTCACCAACACCAAACACGCAATAAAAATGACATTCTATTACCATTCTCTAGGCTTAGTGTGGGACAGAATTCTCCAAAATACCAAGGAATTCTATGTTATAACCGTTTCAATAGGATTTTTGGTGAGATAAAAAATTTCAATATTTTCAAAACAACATTGTTTAATTATCTAAATGAAAATACATTTTATTCAATAGAGGAGTACCTCACTGTTTGATAATAATAGTTAGTAGTTTGGAGGAAGAAAATATCAAAATAACTGGAAAAGTTCAATCATTAGATCGTAGATTGCGTAGAAATAATCTCGTTGTTTTCGACTTGGAAGCCAAAGATACTGATGGTGCATTGTCTCATCTGAGCAGCACCTTAGAAATTAATCTGAGTTTATCAGATCTTAATAATGCATATTACTTTTCTAACAAAAACAAAGCTAATATTTTGAAAATTGAGGTTTTGTCATACTACAAAAAACTTGAAATTTTCCAAAATCTACACAAGCTCAAGGGCAAGGAAATTTTTGTTGCTAATGACCTGAGCCCCGAGGATCAAGTGGTCCACAAAAGCTTAAGAAGACATTTGAACTACGCCAAAAAATTGGAAGTTGCAGCTACTATTCGTAAAAATAATTTGGTCATTGGAAGCGATTTCCACTCACTAGATGAAATTGAGATGAACCCGGACTACTTGAGTGCATATCTGAAAAACAATTCTAATAAAAAACCCGAACAGATTGCGTCGAAAAAAACACTGAGACCCCGTGTGAATAGTACGCGAAAAGACTATATGTAAATCTTTATTATTTTTCATTCAGTGTTTCTGGTTTTCTTCAACTTGTATCATTGATCTTTGATTTATCGATTGTTATTGGAAATTTCTTTGAATTTGTAAATTGTCATTAAATCACATGTGCTAAATACGGATTATCTGATTCATATTTATTTGGAACAAATTGTTTTTTGGTACACCATTTATTATTCGTTTTCTTTCTTACTGGGTTTACTGTTATCACTGGAGGAGCAGACATTCAAAATGCATTTTGTCCAAATTGCATAATAGGCTAATAAAATTAAATCGAAAAAAACCGTTTTGAGGAATTAATTTCCAGCAAACTGGAAATCGTTTTAATACCTCTATTTGGTCCTTAATGCGTGTAATCTGAGTTTGCACCATCTCAGGTGGTGAGCTTAACTTTTGATAGCCAAAAAACCGCCACATTTTTGCACTTTTTTTATTTTTTTGCTTATAGCTGCAAAACGGTGCGTCGGACGGAAAATGTTATTCCATTCAATAATACGGAGGACAAAATTCTGCGTCGAATGACATCTGAAAACATCAAATTCCGTTCAGAGGTATAGCCGAAATCGAATGTTAAAAAAAAGAAAATTTCGTAGTTCGGTGCAAACTTACATTTTGCGGCTTTCCAAGACGACATTTATTGAAAAAATTCATTGAATAAAAGTTGTAGAGAATAAAATTTCATAATCATAGTTCCTAATAGTTAAGGTGCAATGAAGGAACGAAAACACTTCATTGATGAACAGTTTGTGGCATAAATCAATATATAATAGGCATGCAACACAAAATGTGGCAGCATTCATGTTCGCATTTTCTTTGATGTCGATGGTAACAATAATTAAGGCTTTTAAACTCTTTTCAAATTGTGACAAAATTTTACACTACCTAATTTTATTTATTATTTACAATGAATTTTGTTTGGCGTTTGTAAAAAAAAAATTGTTTGCAACTCGTGCGCGAAATACTTTGGTGATTTCGACTATTTTTTAACTTGGCTGCGCCTCGTTAAAAAAATCAGCTCTCGATCACCAAAGTAGCATTTCGCGCACTAGATGAAAAATAATTATTGATGCAAAATTTGGGACCGAAGCTGAACCGGGCATTCAGATATCCGGATAATTGGACAAATCAAGAAAACTTAAACATTTGGACATCTATCTATATAAGTAAAATTTTATTCTCTACAACTTTTATTTTATGGGTTTTTTTCAATAAGACTATCTGTTTTCAAGAAATGTCGTCTTGGAAAGCCGCAAAATGTAAGTTTGCACCGAACTACGAAATTTTCTTTTTTTTAACATTCGATTTCGGCTATACCTCTGAACGGAATTTGATGTTTTCAGATGTCATTCGACGCAGAATTTTGTCCTCCGTTTTATTGAATGGAATAACATTTTCTGTCCGACGCACCGTTTTGCAGCTATAAGCAAAAAAATAAAAAAAGTGCAAAAATTTGGCGGTTTTTTGGCTATCAAAAGTTAAGCTCAACTCCTGGAATGGTGCAAACTTAGATTACACGCATTTGGGACCGAATGAAGGTAATTAAATGATTTCCAGCTTGCTGGAAATTAATTCCTCAAAATATAATTATTTGATTGGCCTATAATTTTCAGGAAACGGCGAAGTTTACTATGAGGAAACTGATAGGTTTTCGTGAGATTCAAGAAACCGAAAAATTTACAAAAAATATGACCTCCAATATTAACTTGATGCCAAAAATCGACTTTTGTTATTCAACCCAAAAATTTGAAAAATGAATGAGCCTAAATGCTCTTTGATTGTCCAAGCCGGACAAAACTCATTTTGTTTGGGAACTCAAGGGACTTAATGCTGTTTGATAGTAAAACAATCAATTTCAAAATTATTTTTTTTCAGATATGTAATCAAACAAAAATAAAAATTTCATTAACAGTACTTTCAGAAAAAGAATGAACTCAAAACCTTGAACCTATAATTTCATCTCAGCATCATCGTCTTGACATTGACACAGTTCTCGCTGCTCAGAATCATCTTCATCTTCATCATCCACATCTTCATCATCCACATCTTCGTCTCCAGGAATATCTTCAACATTTTCAGGTAAAATTGGAGCAAGCCATGACAATTCTGGATCATTCCTCCAATTCTCAGTAGCCAATTCTATTAATAATTTATTGAGGCTCTTTATTTTCTTCCTTTTTATTTCCATATTAAGCGGTACTTGTGACAGCACGATACTTCTTTCCCCTCTTCAACAGAGTTTCGTATTTCTTCGAATCATCATCATCATTTCTATAAAACTGCTCAGTTTTTATTCCTACACCTCCATTTCTCATTCTTTTGATAAAGATTCTCTTTGCTTCGCTGATTCCTGAAACTTTTTTCAAACATGTCAAAGCTTTTTTGAAATCGTAAATAGCTGCCCATTCTACTCCTAATTTACGTACTTCTCCGATTTTAGAATAAAGCTCCCAGTATTTATCTGGCGATTTTATCATACTTTGTGCTCTTATCAATTTTTCGGCCCTGCCAAATACGCTATCAGCAGGTAGGTACGAATGCCCACGAACTGGAAAACACATTCTAATGGACTGTAACGTTAGAGGAGCATGTCTTTGAAGCCAAATCATACACATGTGAACAATATGGCAATTTTTATTTTGGCCACCGCATCCATCTGAGTAGTCGTAGTTCCTTGACGTGGCCCTGAAATTCCATTTCTGAAAAAAAATCAAACAACGCAGAGCCTACTTCGATGGATCCACGACCGGCTTGAGTCTCTAGCCAGGAGCTACTGGATGGAAACAGTTGATTTAAATATGCCTATATCTTCTGCACTTCCACATGATGATACACAACAGCAAGCGCCATATTTATTTGTTGCCGACAATGCTTTCCCTTTGAAACGCAATATAATGCGGCCTTACCCCATGACAGGTATAAACAATATTAAAAGAATCTACAACTACAGAATGTCGAGAGCACGCAAAACAATACAGTGTACATTCGGAATGACTCAAAAGTTTCAAGTACTTCTAACGCCAATTCGGTGTACAAATTACACTACAGTGAACAACATAATTAAATCTGTATGTGTCCTACACAATTTTATACGATTACGAGATGGAGCGCCATATTCTGCCACAGATAATGAGGGTACTCACAACCAGAATCGAGATTTTAACATTGAAAGAGACGAAATTCCCATTAATGCTAGATCAGCCGGGTCAACAGTCCGAAAATACTTAACTAATTACTTTGTTTTACCTAGGGCAGCGCTTCCGTGGCAATACACTCATTGTATTTAATTGAAACTACATACATAATTACTGTCTATGCATACTTTGTAATTAATAAGAAGAGTACTATAAAATAATATTATGTGAGTTTGAGTGTATGTGTGAGTGATACATAATAAATAACACGTACTTACCAGTCAATTTTGTTTCATTGCTAATTTCTGTCCACGCTTTTTCCGTCAGGTCTTTCCTCGAATATTCCGGTAACTTGTAGTTATATAAAAGTGGATATTTTTCTACTTCAGCCACCAATTTAATACACGTGGCTTTTTCATTTGCCATTTTCAATACACTCGTATGGTAGACTCCGTACGATTCACACAAGTCTCGCGCTCGGTATCTCGGATCTTACTGGAAACCCGTACTGCAATGCAGTATGCTGAACATATACCGCCCCGCTCCCGCGCAGCCCGCGCCAGTCAGAAAGCGTGTATGCAAATATAGGCGCTCGGTAACGAAGCGGTAACAATTTTACTGCATGTAATTTACTGCACCGATACCGTACTGTTATGTGAGGAAGGGGCCTAAAACTCGTATGAAACAGGCTGATCTGGATGTTTCTCACGATATAATTTATGCATTTTGGCAATATTAAGGTCTTCACTTAAATACAAACGATCTGTTTTTTTCAGGCTGTAATGACTTTTACATCCTTTGATTGACCTAATTTGACTTTCAACACATTCAACAGTTTGTTCAGTTTTCTTCCTAGGGTGATTCGTGTGCTTACCTCTCAAATCAATAGGGAAGTTACCCGTTGTCTTCAAGGATTTTTGTAGACGTTCAATTTTTTTTTGGAAACTCCATGAATTGCCACGAATGTCTTAAAACATACCGGCATCTCTATAATTCGATCATTCCTTATAAATTTCACTCGATATGAGAAAGAATTATCGTGTAGTAATGCTTCGTTTTCAGCTTTTCGCGGACGTCGTCGCTTTATGGCATTACAGGAGATGAGTCCACATAAATATAAATTTTGGTCATTGTTCGATGAAAGTTTGTTAAAATTAACCAATATAACCTTCCTCTCATCGTGACTGATTTTTTCGAAGCACTTCAATCTCTTACACCTACAATCTTCACCTTCTTCATGGGTGCTCAATCTCAGTTTTTTATTCACATCACTCAGCCGGCCGTATTCTTTCTTTTTCTGAACTTTCGTATGCCTGAAAGTTCACTTTGACCTTCATTTTCACTCATTTCCATCTCAATAATGTAAGTGTTCACTAGGATATGTCTACTAGAGTATTGAATTATTATAACGGAATGCACGTCGTGTCGACAGTCTAAACATAAACAATCTGTATTATCATAGTACAATGGCATCAGTATTTAAGCAAGCAATACGTTTGGACATTCCCCTTTCTTCGCATGTTTGATGTGGACATTCCTCGTTTTTCCCCTGTGTATGTTATTTTCAAATGAGCATATTGGCGGACTACGCTGCGTTATTGCCATGGACTTCTGTTTAGACTCAAATATCAGGGTTAGGCTAACAGATGGCGGTGTCAGTTCAATTTCCACTATATTGTGACATTTCCCCTTTTTTCCCTGTGGTCTTCATATATTATAAAATATGCAAATATTACCTGGATTCAATCAACGACTGCAAAATAAATAGTCCTTTCAGTGGTGGCCCTGGTCTCATACACCGGAATAACGCCTATATCAGTACACCAACACACAATTGGACTCAAACTAACACTGAAGCATTGCGATCGTATGATGGAAAGATAGCCAGAAATAGAATTTATTGGGTTCCGCCCACTTCGATAGACACGTGATTTCCGATGCACCCGGTCTCTGAGACAGTAGCGCCACTACTGGAAGGTTAAGACAACATCTTTGAACAATCTTACTGTAATCTCACTAAAATTATTTGTTTGTTGTTCGTGTTTCAATGCATTTCTATAAGCTAATGCCCAATCTTCTTTTCTATTCCAGTAGTTTGTAATATACTTTGCCCATTCCGGATAATCTTTACTATTGTTAAAAGCGATTCTAAATGCCTCCAGTGCCGCTTCATTGGTCGAGATCCTTGTAGAGTACTTGACGGATTTCTTTTGGAACATTATTTTTCTTTTCCCAAAGCCAACGCCAAATTGATTGACAAACATGGAAGCGGCACAAAAGCGTTTTACATTCTGGCCATACAAATTTTAGAGCGTTTCTTTCTGCGTCACTATCGTCTGTCATGAAAATCTTAGGATATCCTTCTCCACAGAACAAATTGGTACGTTACTTTTAATTAGCTGAAATCAGGCAATATAGTCATTTTCAGTTTGCCCCTCAGTTATAATGACGCCTAGAGGAACGGCTCCAATTTCACAAGGCGTAAGCATAAATGTGACAGAATGATTCAATGAGTCACAGCAAGATGTACTATCTGTAAATACAATATCTTTAGAAAATGGTAAGGAATGCGCCCGTTGCATAATTTTTGTTATCACTACAATAGCAAATGGATTCTCTTGAAATTTTACAATAATTCCATTTTCCTTATACATTTTTTGTTTACATGATGATTACAAAGTGAACTGAAATTATAAAAGAATAAAAAATCATTACATTTTATATCCGTTTTAAATTATTTCGTACTACTATTGAAAAGTAATTATTTCCGAAGCATGTTAACTAATTGATTTTTTTTCAGATTTTATTTCTGTCTGTTGAGATGGAACTGCGTAAACAAAGGACCTGAAAAAAAATCTACAGAGAAATCTTCACAGAAGCCAACCAATGTGTACATTCTATACTTATATTAACATTTATAATTCTCATTGAATAATCTGTCATTAAAAATATTCAAATATTTCCAGGAGTTCATCTGCTGGGAAATCATAGAGAAAGCTTCTTTGTTCCCTGCAGTTAACTCTCTGGAATTTCTAGTTGTTTTTTTTTATCATTCTTTGCAGGTTCTCCAACAGTAACTTCAAAACTCCAAAACTCCAAAACTCATATCGTATGTAAACCAACGTACATAATACAGTGAGAGGTGTTGTTGGTGATGAAAAAGTGAAAATGTATTTCTAGTAATATCAAGGAATGGGAATCTTGGAGTCTTAGAGACAGTCTTCAGAATATTGGGATGTCTGGTATTTGAAGAAAAACAATAATAGGACGTAGAGTGATATGTATATGGACGGTGGCGATAATCCAAATCTACAGTAAAACTGTACTGTATTGTCAATTATTTTATGTGATGTTAATCGAATAACTTCGTATCACAATGTCTGACTAAACCTCATCTTCAGCAAAAATCTCATATTTATAAACCAAAATTGTCATAAAATTAACTAAAAATTATTATGTCATCTGAGATGTTCCTCAAATGACGCCAATCTGAAAGTTAGTAAATGTCTTTGATATTTTGAAAATACTAGAAGAAAAATATTAATACATATGCACTATAAACCTACTCTGTAGCTAAATGAACTGAAAACTTATTTGTGGCATTCTTCATATAATGCCAGCCGTCAGAGTAACAGTCTTCAATGTCTAGTATATAAAAAAACACAGCTGTCGATAATTTGGTCATATAAATAAAATCCACGACAAAACACACTTAAAATTATTTTTTCTTCAACTATTCTGAAAAGGAACGAGAACCAACAATCGAAGGGTTGTCATACATTGTAGGTTTCAAATGCACGGATTCCCGCTTCACACAAAGATATTTTGCTTTCTTTAATGAAATGAGGGATATACATGATTTTATCCGAACAATGAGAAGGAGAAATAGTTCCGAAAACCGAAGCAGCATCAGGTCATTGAATGGCAATGCTTATTCTCTCTATAAAGACAGTAGAATCACGAGGTGTTTTTTTTGAACACTTGTCGTTTCAATAGTTTTGTATGTTGATATTTTGACACGCACTGGAAGTCATCAGTCTTTGTGTGATGCTGTTCTCAGTTTGTCTCTATCCAGAACAAATAAAATTGATACATCCACTTACCACATTGTACACACAATTACTCTGTAGGTCTACTATCAGTAAAGATTAATTTCTTTGGTATATCCACGCCGTTTTCTTGAAATTCTTAATATAAAATGATGTCTAGTTTGAGTGTACCTGCATATGGGACAGCGGGGCATAGCAGGATACTTGAGTAGGGTAAGTGTACCAGTAAACGAACATTTAAGGATTCGCCAGTGCATTGTTGATTATATTTTATAAATTATCTGGTGTTAAAATAAAGGCACAGTTCAGGATAATTGTCAAGACTTTAATCAAACAAAACGAATAAACAAAAACATTTTTCTTATTGAAATATACTTTTTAAAGAAATAAAAAAACGAAAATGTCAAAAATACCAGTTAATGAACACTTCAACCCGGTTATTGAATGACGTGCTCCAATGAATGAGCACCGTCTAATCAAAGTATTTTCTCATCTTCACTTCAAAAAAACTTCCGAGAATTGACTTTTTTGGCATAGCAATTTTTTCCAGTACATTATTTTTTGAGTACCAAATTTTATCTGCTTTTGCTGGCCATTTCCATAGATCATTTTTTGCTTTTTCCATCGTTGTGACTCTTCAAACTCTTCATTTTGTATTGTTGTTACTTGCCCAGGAAAATATTTGTCTTCGTACAGCACTATAACGAAATCATTGACTTCTATTTCGTAACTGGTTATGTCAACATCTTTGCGTTGATGCTCATCTTCCAAATTCTTAGCTTGATCATCTTCTTCCAATAGGTTATCTTCATTTTCATCTTGTAGGTTTTTTTAGAAATATCCAGAATGGAATGATCTTTTGATGCCCTCTTAGTAGGCTTATTTTCTTTATTATATCTTTTTTTCTTCAATTTTTCTAGATTTAATGCTTTCTTTTCTTCTGCTTTACGCTTCCTGTCCTCTGCCTTCTTCTTAATTGACATTTCCTTCTCATTTTTCTTCCTAATTTTATCGTCGTGGTAATTTTTCCACGTTGCCGACGTCAACGCAAAGGGCATCTTAACGTTTGAGCCTTTTTTACCTGCCTTTTTATCATCATTTCGGGGCCACAGCAGACACTTTTTCCAAAGGTCTTCTTTAGAGCTTGCAGCACTTGTTCCAGGTACTATTCTAATGTCAGACAGCACTTGCATTTTTGGTACAGTGATAATTTCATTAGTGGTATCTTGTAATACATTATAGTTATCTACATTAGATGCAATAGTGTCTTTTTTATTATCACAATTAGTTACGTCTATATCACAATTGTTTTTCTCAAAATTTCTTTCATTGCTATCATCGTCTTTGGTTTGGTCCTCATTCGACTGTTTTTCTTTCGTTTCAATTTCAGAAGTTATATATGTTTCATTATCTTTTGAATTTTTCTCATTGTTATCGTCGTCTTTGGTTTCGTCCATATTTGTTTGTTGTTCTTCTGTTTTATATTCAAAAGGCATACATGTTCCATTATCTTCTAAATTTTTCTCGCTGGTATCGTCGTTTTTGGTTTGGTCCATATTTGTTTGTTGATCTTCTGTTTCATCTTGAAAAGGCATGCATGTTCCATTTTCTTGTAAATTTTTCTCACTGGTATCGTCGTTAGTGGTTTGGTCCTTATTTGACTGTTTTTTGCCTGTCTCATTTTCAATATTATCTTTTGTCCAGAAATCTCTATCATTCAATTCTATATTGTCGGTCCATATAGGTGAATTTGATTCCACAAATTGACCGTTCTCCTCATCATAACGTGAAACAAGAATCATATCATCAAACTGTATTGGTATTGACTGTAATAATGATGGTGTAATGAAAATTGCATCGTCATTCGTTGCTTCGCGGGGGGAATATCCCCATTGATTGAATCATTAAACGCTTCTTGAAAAAGAGGCGCAAAAGTACTTTTTGTTATATATTTATTGGTTCTTTGTTGGTGTTCACGCACCACCCGTTTCCACGCAGTTTTAAGAGGTTTGAAAATCGAAACATCGCAAGGCTGCATAATATGCGTTGCGTTAGGTGGCAAACAATATAAGAGGATTAACTTTTCAGTGCAAAACTCATACAACTCTACACTGATATGTGACTTATGGCCATCTAGGAAAAGAATAACTGGCCTCTGAATATTATTATCTGACAACCAAGGATCAAAGCAGTTTGTGATAGATATACTCGTAAAACGTTTCCGAAATCATCCAGCCGGAATCGGAACGCCCGATA